>VZTN01013234.1:195252-209886 GCA_013400515.1 Erpornis zantholeuca | reverse complement strand
AAACAGCACTGTCTGTGCAAAGGGCATTGCAAGAAAATCCACTGGAGCAGAGCCCTTCTGCAAATCCTCATTGTAGGTGCCAAACAGAGGTGGTTGTGTTTAAATCTCTGTGTAGTAACACAGACAAAGAGGGGTGGAAATAATGCCTAAGCAGCTCAAATATAAGTTTTATGTGTACTTTAAAATATAGGTGAAACAAATTATGAAATACATATTTTTTCTAGCTAATATTTGGCATAATAATCCTTATTTGTACCTATTCAGTTATTCATCTTTCATTTTTTTAATGTTTTAGTTATTAAATTCACCTCTGGTGTAGTAGCATATATAGCATAGTTAGAATGGTGTGAGCATGACAAGGGCATCAAAGTCCTCTTAAGCAATGAAACTTTATACCATGCAGACTGTAAGTCATTGATGTAATTTGGGTTTTAATTAGTGTTCCAATATTTCTTTCAGGAAGAACACAAAAAGGAAGGAAGATGTTTTTATTTCTGAATGTTGGAGGTTCATTATTACAGAGAGGTGATGAAAAGGACAGCAGCCACTCTGTCGTTCTGAGCTGTGCATGCTCTGACAGGAGTAGGCACCTGGTGGCTTCCAAGGTCTCAAGCCAGCTGTATAGGTGAGGCAGGAGCCATGAGCACAAAGTGAGGCACTTGAAATTTAGGTATGACTTCAATTTTATGTCAGGCATGGTGAGACTGAATATATTGTAGGTTGGGTTTTATTTCACTTTTATATCAGAAATGACTGTAATGGCTGTCAAAGCAGAGGGAGCGAATGTGGATATATAGGATTTGTGAAAAATGGCATCAGAAGAAGTATCTTCATATATGCAGGAGTTCAAATACTGAACGTTCTTTTAATTTTCCTACTTTTTAAAAGCTTTCAAATTGTCTTATCTGAGGATATACCAGCTTCTCTCAGTTGAACAGGAGAATTGTTTTTTCACAAAAACCAGAAAAAGTCATCAAACTGCAGTATCCCCATTTCTTGAGTTTCAGCACACTGTAGACACCTCTGACCCTTCTTCCACCTGCTTTTCCTGAAGTAATGCCTGTTTCTCCTGAAGTTTAGCTCTCTTTCTCAGCTTTCTCACCAAGTAAGTAATAGTAATTTGCAAGAAATGCCAGTCTTGATGTCTGAAATGTTTCTTAAGAGTGTAGTTTCTGTACTGAAGGAGAAGTACGGCCCAATTCTTTTTAGCCTTTGTCTCTTGCTTTGTCATCCTTCAAGATCTTCTGATAAAAGCTTTTTTTGAGGAGTAGGGGTAGGATTTGGTTGGTAACCTTTGGTACCAAATGGTAATTGGTAATAACTGGTGTAAATGCAATTTCACTAGCAGAATTTAAATTATTCTCTAAATAGACAAGTATTTTATAAAAAAAGAAAACCTTGAAACAGAAGTTAGTGGCAGGTCTTTAGCTTTTTGCTGAAGCAAAAATTGAATTCTAGAAACAATCTAGAGAGATGCCTAATTTTGAGTTAGCCACACATACTTCTCTCTCTGTTCACTCTCATTTTTCATTGTGCTTTGGAAAACTAAAATGGCCACATTGTCATTTGTTCCTTGCCTGTCACTGTGCAGAACATGGTCCATTGTAACTTCATGCCTCCAAAAAGGCTGTCACTGGGTCTCTCTAGCAATTGAGTCTCTCTGGTGGATTATAACTACAGCAAATGTAAAAAAATAACCAAAAAAAGGCCTTGGTGCTTACCTAACTCTCAGATACTTCTGGCTGAAATTTCCTTCTGTGTATGTTCCTGATTTGACTCAGCTATTGTATTTAAGCAATTGATTCTTACACATACACAGAACATATTACAGAGCTTTCAGAAAATAATTGTGTTGCAAAATCTAAATATTTGGGAAAACAACCTGAAGCATGAAATTAATTATTTAAATTGTCATATTTGACACTGAAGGTAGAAATACCTTTGTGTTTAAAAAACCAGTTTGCTTTGTTGAACAAAATTTTTCAAAGCACAAACCTTTGTTTTCAGTGAGAAACTAAGGATTTTGCATGGAATTTGTATTTAAATATATAAATGTTTATCTAATCAAGATGCTACACCTACAAGCCATTTTAAATATTGGAACAGCTTCTGGAATGTACACCTCAGGCAGGACAACAATTCTCATTTGAGATCTAAGTATGCTTTAGTTGCCATCATAGTTTGTGAGCCTTTCTGATTCTGTATTGAGTATTCCTATTTGTTTAAAGGGATGGTAGTTGTTGAAAACAGGTTGTGAAAGTTAGAAGTTAATACTCTGAATGGTTGGCAGAGATGCCTGCATTCAACATCTGATCACTGTTCACTGCTTGCAGGATTTGCTCAACTTGTTCATTTGTTGGGCTGTCTAAATAAATTCCACTTTATTCCTGATAACATCCAGATATTTTGATTCAAAATTCCCTGCAATATCTTGCTATGAAAAAATCTGCTTTGCTCCAGGTCCTAGCACTTTCTTAAACACTTTTTTACCATTTAGAGAATATTTAACACAAATTACATTCAAAATTTAGAGTTCAAGACACTTAATTTTTAATGAATCTTGTGCTTAGCATTCAAGTGACTAATACATTTATATTGATTTCTGCTTCAGTATGCACAAACCACAGAATAAAAATCGGAGACAATAATGTTTCTTTTTGTTATTTATATCCTGATATAGAAAACAGTGGAATTGTGTATGTTTGAGCTTATAAAGTTTGTTTTTATGCTCTGAAGCTGTTGGAAGATTTCACCATTTTTATTTACTCTGGCAGTTTTCAAGTCATGCCAAAATCTGGTATACAGAGGTTTAGAATCTAAAAATCTCAGACCTTACCTGAACAGATAAATATTATTTAAATGCAAAAATTAACTGAACTTAGTTGTGCTAGACATTTTTATAATATACTAATCATCATTCAAATAATTAAATGCTGGTAATTTTAATCAGTTTTTTAATTAAAATAGTTAAATGGCAAAGCATTTTCAAAGAGAACAAAGTTTATTACAGAATTTTTAGATGATACTATTATTGGGGTTTTCATATGGTTATTATGGCTCAAGCATTTTTTATTTTTATATCTCATTGATAGTATTTTCTTTTATGAACTATTTAACTCCCTCTTCATTAGGAAATAATTTAGGAAAGTTTTAACTGATAGTAGTAGCTATTAATATTTCAAAGTATTTACTGGGAAATGAAGTTTCTTTTTTTCCCTTAAATCCGACAACATTAAGCTTTTCAAAAGGTTCTGGCAATGATTTTGTCAAATAATATTTTTATTTCTGGTGAGCAGATGTTTTTTTCAGAATTTTTAACAGCTGAAAATTGACAGTTGCCTTGATGAAGCTGCTCATTGATCATTTTCAGAGTATGCTCCTAGATGAACACAGTGCATATTTCACCTTACTGTTGGATCACAAAAACTAAATACCTCAATGTATTTTTTCACCATCTCTGAAACTGCTAGGACATTTGATGTTGCTGTGAATTTTTAAACCATTTTATTAGATGTATCACATTTTGAATATTCTCGCGAGGAGTTCTCTTTTTGTGTTCTCACTCATTTTCTGTTTTGCTTCTGGAAGCGATCTTCACACCTCACAAATGTCTTCTCTTGGGATGGATGAAGGTGAATGTTGTCAATGTTTTGGGGGCAAAATGTTGTTCTGGAAAGAAAAGATAGCATGTGAGCATAATGCTGGTTAGAAAGCATAATGTTAGTCAAGAGATGCCTGGAGATAAAATACTGTCAATTGTTCAATGCACGAGACAAGTCAAAATATATTTGTGTTTACTACCTTCTTTAATTATTGAATTCCTAAAATTGCCAATTCTGCAATACACAATGTTTGGTTTTCTGAGGAAGGCAGAAATCTGCAGACCTTTTTTCTTTGAAGAAAATACTTTTCCTTGAGTGTCCTTTTTTTCTCCTTCTAGAACCATCTGATAACCTTTCATCCCCCCCTAAACATTAATGCAGTATTTCAGTGGTAACTGAACATCACTGCCCAGATTGCAAAGAACAAAACCCAGCACACAATCAGTGTCCACTAAAAGCTTGGCACAAACTTGCAGCAAAAAAAACCTTCTAAGGAGCATTAGGTACCTGAAGATACCAATTTTTGTCAGTATAATAAGACCCCCCTCACTTAATCATTTCCTAGGTAAGGAAAGTTGTACATCAGCAGTAATTGGCTTGTGCCAGGTTACTGGCACAGCTGGATTGGATAAGAACTTCCTGGTTAGGAAAATGACTTTTCACCTTCATACCTTTTTCCTCAAGGTACCTAAACACAGCTCCCTAGTTTGCAAGGTATGCTTTGCTTTAATTTTCTTTGCCAGCTAGGTCAGTACCGATTTCGGATGGTGGCTTTAAAAATAGCAGGAGATGTTATAGAAACTCATTTTATTGTAATGGCAGGAGCACGTGCCAAGTGCCAGGTTAGGAAAATACCTCCAAAATACATTTTCAGGAGGATTAAACGTAAGAGAATATGATCCTTCCTCTGCCTCTCAGCACACACATACTGTCTTACGAAACGTCTTTAAATTGTCTTATTTGTTTTTTGTGTCAATGTTAAGAAGATGCAGCTCTGCCAATAAGAGTTGTTCCACAGGAAGTCTGCACTAATTGTGGTGGTAAGAAAGGGAATGTACCAAGGAAAAATTTGCCTTCTAAGGCAAACCTCAGTTACAAGGTAAGGTGTGCTTTTCTCATTAACCTTAACTAAACTGCTCAGTTAAATTTTCTCAAAGGATTAAAGCAGTGGGAATCTTTTAAAGTTTTTTTATTCTGTGTTTTGGCTGAAATTTCTCTGTATGAGTAGGCAGTTTCAAATGTGTTGTTAGCATTGCTGTATGTTGAGAGCAAGGCTGCTCAGACTTGGTGATCCAGGTTTAAAGCAATAAACGGGGGAAAGACCACCCCAAAGAACCAGAGGCCTGTGGAGTACAGCACATGATCCTTTTAATGGGTACTTTCAAGAATGGTGATGCTGAGTTTCTCTAGAATGTAGGTATTGAAAGTCAAATAATTAAGATCTGAATATTTCATGATGTTAATGTTGGAATCAATATTTATCTTGCATAGAGTCTTGTTTCATTGAAATGTATTGGTGTGACTGCTGGGACTCGGATGCTTTTATTTGAACTGGAATAACCTGTGTGCCAAACACCTGTGGTGTTATTGAGTGTTCTCATCACACTTACTTTTGCTGGGTTTCCCCTGCTTTCACTCTTATTGCCTTCACTATAAGTCCTGGTCGATGGGTGCCTTTCGTCCATGGTATTATGGTTTGAAATGTGTCCCAGATATTTTCCCAAACTGGAGTTCCTTCCCATTTGAACTTGATCATTATTAGGTCACCGATATCAGTGTCCAGGGTGATGAGAAAGGTGTAGGTTTTATTTCCAGTAATACCTTCAACTCTACAGAAAGGAAGATAAGAATAATGTTGTCTCAATTATTATGAATTAAAAAAAAAAAGGGATTTTTTCCTCTTAAAACCAGAGAATTTTGTCCTTCTCCAGGACAAAATATTAATGTCCTGAGAATGTTCTTCCTCCAAGTGCAAAAAAGTGGTGAAATATGACAACGTGGTAGGAAAGAAGCAGAAGTGGGAGAAGCTTGAACAGCTCATGAAGCAGTGGTGGTTTCTGACAGGAAAAGAAAAAGTGTCTTATAATAGGATCTGTGTTATGACTTTTTCCTGCTAAAGCAAATGCTGACCCACACTGTTGCCTTTGCTTTTGTTAATACAGTTAGTGTCCATCATGATAAATACCCCAAATTCTTTATCTCAATTACAGCTGATTTTTTCATTTGTGTTTTAATTGATGACACC
The DNA here is from genome assembly GCA_013400515.1 of Erpornis zantholeuca. Lineage (NCBI taxonomy): Eukaryota > Metazoa > Chordata > Aves > Passeriformes > Timaliidae > Erpornis > Erpornis zantholeuca. The sequence goes on along the minus strand of VZTN01013234.1, from coordinate 204,039 downwards.
TCCCTGTCTTAGCCATGGGATGGACCAAAGTAAGTGGACAGAAAAATTTCCAAAGTTACTGTTTGTTCTATAATTATTTTTTTCTGCACAAACTGTATGATCATTGTAAGAACTTGGCACTTTCAGGGAGTATGACTGAAGACAATTTCCAGTTCATGTTCACTTAGCTGTACTAAATCATTGTGCTCATAGCATGATTTTATCAATGTGATCTGATATTGCAGATTGGCATCTTTAGTCACATGCACAGTGACAGGGTACAATACTCACAGTGGGATTTGCAGGTTTTTAGCATCCTCCTTAGTCCCTACCAGAGACATGGTAAAAGTTGGGTCTATTGCCTTGCCTTGGATTTCATTGATGATGTGGATCTTGAACTGATAATGATACACTGTAAAAAGGAAGAATTTGCAAAAAGTGATGAAATGAATGGTCAACAAATCAACAGATTTCTTAAGCTAAAGAATTTTGTCTTTCACAGCAGAAAGTTGATGGTTATTCCATTTTAGTTTTCTAAACAACTAATTTGTTGAAATTAAAACATTATAATTTTTCTGGTTCTTGTTGTGCTGTGTGGTCTGTTAGAGTTTGAGGCCCTGTTGCTTCGTGTAGAGGATGGAGAGAAAGGTAATGAGTGCTGAGTTTCTTTTTGGGATAAAACATTCTTCCCTGGGAAATATTTCAGCTTTTCTGAAGTTTAATTGTCAGAATTTCTGGCAAGCCCTCTATCTAGTGACCAGACAAGTCCTTGTGACTGGGCATGACTAGAGATGTATGATCAAAGACCTTATGCAATGTGGTCAGGCCATTTCTCTGATCATCTGGAAAATTGCCCTGCAAATAAGATGACTCACAAACTTTCCTTGCCTGCATAATGATACATTGTGCTTAACACACATCTGTTAACAATGTCATTAATGCTTCAAGGTCTGGCGAGTTTCTAGAACAACACTGCTTAGGAAAGTCTGAACTGAGTATTGTCAGCATGAGCAAATAATTTCATAAAGAAGTCATCAGTTTGATATTTTGCAAATTATGGAAAAAACCCCCCAACAACATACATTTAGGGCATGTGCATACAGATATTGTCAACTACATTTGAATGTCCAAAACTCTTTTATCTGGTCATTCTTCCACCCACCTTCTAGACAAAACTGATAGATTTAGGTGTGAAGGAACATTATTGCACACTAGTTTTTGAGTAGAGCCCCTTTATCCACTTCATTCTTCACTACATCTGAGAATGGCTCCCACTGGCAGTCGTATCTGCTCCCCATACTGCTAACAGGATCATGTTTTTATGTATATGCACAGATAGACTTTTTTGTGTGCAGCTCAGTGTTCACAGTGTAAGGTATTTGCTGGAAAAGCTGTATCTTTTTGTTGTTTTATAGTTGTTGTATGTTAGTGAACAATGTATTTTCTTTTGCAAATATGTCACTCAGTAGAAAACAAAATGGCTGATTCTATGCCGCAAACCTGATGAGGACAAAGGCAGAGAGGTTGTTTACAGACCACTTTTATTACTAATCTGTCTTTCTCTGGGTTTTCTTTTATGTAAAAGCTGATTGTTCAGTATATGATCAGACACAGCCTAAGCTTTTGCTGTGATTATGGTGCTCATATAAAAACTCAGGGTCCTGTCACAGCTTTATTATAAATGTTAACTTCTTTGTAAGAACTGGGGGTTTTGTTTGAGCTGGATTAATGTATGCTCCAGAATATAATGTCATTAAGTTGAAAATGAAACGTTAGATTTTGTGAAGACACAGAGAATTGTGAAGTGTTATGGTGGGTTTCTCAAATTTCTTCTGTTTGTGCTTCTCACATGATGTTCAAACACTTTTTTTAAAAGCATTACAAAGATGACTTTGTAAGCACCTTCCCACAATTACCGCTTTGTTTGGGAACTTTTGTGAAAGGAGATCGTTGTCTGGGGTACTTCTATCCACATATGTGCCAATGATGGGGTTTTATGCAAAACCAGTTCTAAGCATGAAAATGCAACATGTTAATTGAAGTCAAAGGCAACAGGACAGAGATATTTTACTCCAAACTGAAACTAGCTCTGTGTCCAGAGAGGAATGCAACACAAGGATCACATCTCCATGCCCAGGGGTGGGAGTATCCCCAGAGCCTGTCATTCCCTGATTCCGACAAGGACCGGACCCCGACTGTACTCGAGCAAGATAACATCAGGAGCTAGTCATAACCTCTGGAGTTTTTTCCTGAGCCATTTTAAACAGTATTAAGAGATTCAGCAGGTTCAGCTGCTCTGAGTATCAGTCAGGAATGTCCAGATCCCTCTGGAGTCATCACTGAATATTTCACAGCTGTGCTAGTGGAAGACTTCCAATATTATTTTAAAAGTACCTGAATTTTTGTTGGGTTTTGGTTTGGTTTTCTTAATCTATGATAATGCAGCTGAGTAACTGGGCACTGTGGGGAAACAAGCCGTATAATACAAGCAGCATTCTAAAGCGTTTTTCCTCATCCCTTCAGTGTTCATGCCGGGGTGCACTGTAAACATTCGAAGCGCTCCGCAATCCCGGAGCTCAGGGCGAGGGGCAGGCGGGGACAGAGCCCTCCAGCAGGAGGGAGGCTCCGGCCTGGCACAGCCCCGGCAGCAGGTGCGGGGGTGCGGGACCCCTGTGGCCTTGGGCTGTGCCGGGGCTGTGCCGGGGAGAGGCAGCTCCTCAGCCTGAGGGGAGCCTCCTCTGCGTCTGTGGCCTGTGGCCCGGGCCCGAGCCCTGCCCGGCCGCCCACGCCGCTGCTCCCCACACGCCTCATGGCAGCCGGGGAACGAGGTGGTGAGGGGGAGCGCCGGGCGCCAGGACCCCCTGCAGGAGCACCTCGGAAGAGGACTGTCCCGCAAAGTCCTGCTTCTTCTCCCTGCAAAATGTACGTAAACCTTGCCACTGGCAAGGGAATGTCTGCTTAACAGCAGCAGTGGGCTCTGGTAGCTGAGAGCAATGGAGACTGGCAGGAAGGCCCTGCGCCCCCTGTCAGGCCGTGGCCCCTGTCTGGTCATACAGCCAGAAAAACCCACACTGTCTCGATAAAGTAATGTACTAGACCTAAAGCCTGAGTGCCAGTATTAATTTTAGTGCTGCAGTTCAGCCCTGTTAAAGTCCATTCTATTCTGTTGTCTGTCCATTGTTTTAAGAGTAGTAATTTGTATGTCATCTCATAGTTTAATTGCAGATAAAATTTGGGCAAATTTGGAACAGGATGTTTTACAGGCCTCCCAGAGTAATTATGCTGCTTTTTTTGGCTTGGCTGTATGCCTGCATATGTTACAACAAACCTGCACAGTCCAGTTGTAGGAAAATCCTGCAGATCAGGACCCCACGCCATCTGTGAGCCAGTGGCTCCACAGCTAGCCTGGGGCAAGCATGCAGTGTGCTCTTTCCCACAGAAATATGAGAGCCAGGATCTTGATGAAAGGGCATCAAGATGGCCTACTGGGATTCTCAGTTGTCTCAGCAAATTGATTATTCTCACAAGTTTTACAAGCTTTAGTGAATGAAATAGAATCACAACCTTAGGCTCAGTCTTCCACTTCGTGATCAATCTGGACACTGCAAAAAGCATTCCCACAAACCTTTGAAGGGCATATGTGCTCGTGTTTTCAGAAAGAGTCGTCTGCTTTTGGGCAGGCTTTCCTCCCTGATATTGTAGCCCAGAGTGTTGCACCGGTTCTTCCTACAGCTGAGGCACAGTCCTTTGTTGAAAGTGTTGATGTCATTGCACAAGTAAGCTGTGCTTTGCTTGTCCTTGTGCAGCAGAGAGTCAATGAACAAATGAACTGACCTCTCATGGGCACATTTCACAGTTTGAGTGATGCCTGAAAAAATCAACAAGAAAATTTTACATTGTCCCTTGTTTCTTTTTACCATTTCAACTGCAGGGGAGTACCATAGCCAACTATAGACATACGTTGTTGTTTCCCCCCCACACCCCTTTACTACCCTTTGCATCGTGATTTTGCCTCAGAAATCTTACATCATAGCAATTTTACTTTTAGGATCATTCAAAAATAGAATGGCTGAACTCCCATGACAATGAATAATTTGCTGCTTAACCATCTCTAGCCTGACTGTATCAGACTGTAAATATGAACCTTGATTTCATTGTTCTGGCTGTTTTGGTCAATAGAAAGTACAATCTGTATTGATAGGCAGTCTTTCAGATCATGACACATTAAAGAAAGCAGTCTCATTCTGAACCATTGAACAGGGCTGGATTTTGGATGCTTAGGCAGCAATACCACATTTTGTCCCTATTAGGCTGACAAACTCTTAAGTTGAATTGAATTTGGAAAAAAGGAGAAAAATTTTATTAAACACAATAAAAAGATTAAATAGGTCTTCTATTATGAGAAGTATATTTTTGTTCTTTAAGTGCCATCAAATTACAAAAATTATTCTGTGCAATCAGGATGTATCACAATGGGCTGTTTTATATGTCCACTGATAAGCTTTCGAGCCAATTCTTGTTTTCACATTTGTCACGATTTATCTCCTAATAAGTAAGGCCCAGATTTAGGCATTGTGTGGTGATACTTGAGAAATACTTCTGCAATACCATGTGCTGGGTGAGCAGTGCTCTTTTGGGGGTTTTCGGTGAGCACTTCTGTTTGTCACTGCACATCAGGACCTTTTTCGGTGTCACATCAGTTTCTCTTTACATTTATGTTTAGGTACATTGGAAATAAGCTTCTATAAATAAAAGCTGACCTGGAACACTGGCAGTCAGGTCCTAGAGAGAGTTTGATCTGTGCCTCTGAAGGACGTGGAGTTGGGAAAAGGCAAACTAAGGAGGTGAGTAGTACAGACCTGTGTTTTATTTGATTTGAAATAATTAATGGCACACTAGACAAATCTGGCTTAATTAGAATAATTGTGCAGAAAAAATTCTCATCTCCCCTACTGCTGAAACAAATACCATTAAATTATTCAGAGGTGCTTGACAGCAGGATGCTCATGGCCTCATTTTCAGGAGTGCTAGGCAGCTCAATTCCTTATTGGAGTCAATAAAATCAGTATGAACTCAAGACATGTAAAAATCAGATAACTGATTTCTAAACAAGAAAATACCTTGCATATAAGGGGTGATAATAATAATAGTAATACTTAGATGCTGTTTAAGACCACAGTTATGTAGTTTCCCAGAGGGAGTCAGTACAGGTGCCCTACTGCCTCCCACTCTGTGCCATTGGTTCTTACCAGTGATCCCAAATTGTGCAATGTGGTTGTACACATGCAGGATGTGACAGCCAGGCTGGAAGGTGCCTCCGTTAGGATAAAAGTCAAAATGAGCCACAGGCTGTTTGATGCCAACACTGAGGCCCATGTGCTGTTTAGTGAAGGTATGAATTGCATCTACGAAGTTTGCATCATCTGGAGATAAACGGTCTGTTGGTGACATTCCTTCAAACAGGGGACCGGCAGGGTCAAGGCCTGCAATGAATGCAAATAAATCCCATTGTCATATACTGCAGAAGGACTGTTCTGCTGCTGTAAATCTGTGATAAATGTCTGAAAACAGGCGGCACTGGTACTTTACAAGGTCTTTCTCTGATGGAAACAATAAGAACGCTTGTTCTGCAGAGGGTGGTTACACTTAAAGCAAACACAGGCACTATAACAAACAGTAACTGGGACCTGCACAAGGACACAGGCCCAGAGACAGACGTGTTTGTCAGAGACAAACTGTGCTTGCTGCCAGTGTCACTTGAGGGACCGTTACGTAATTCTGTTCTTTCAAACTCTAGAGGTCGTGCATTTCAGCCCTTTGGAAGACACCAGACCCACAGCAAGGTTGACTTTTAGCCCACATTTGAGATCTGAAACTTTATAAAGCTCCAATTATTGCTTAAAAGGGCTATATGTCTGCTAGATTTTATTTACAATAATTCTTCAACTTGAAAAATCTTCAAGGCAGATTATTACAGTATTCAAAAAAACAATACTCCACTTAGGGAGTCTTGCTGATTTTTCTGGACTTTTTGGCATGGTGCTCTTCTTGGTTGGGAATTGATTTAGGAGGAGAACTTAATGTTTAGTTTAAAGCTGCATTCAGCTTTGAGGACAAGCTTCTAAATTTGATATTCTTCAGTTGGTACTATGGAATCATATAGTTGTATAGATATAACCAGAAAAGTCTAGTAACACAGGCCACAAGTAGGGAAGTGTCCCTGAAGACATATATTTCTTTTTTTCTTTATTAACTTTTATCACTATCATTTTTTGGAGCTTAATGTTACCAATCTGAATAACTTTTGCTGAAGAATGCATATAGCTGTTACAATAAATAATGTGTTCTGAGGTTTTTTACTTACTGGTTATCAAGGTTTTATGTACTAATAAGGTTTGAACAAGCAGCACTGGGGAACTGAAGTCCTGCAGCGCTTACACTGGTGTAGTATCATTATAGATTTGTAACATCAGCTTCTTGGCATGCAGGCACTGCCACAAGAACTGTGTAAGAAGCTGTGGTATGTGGCAATGAAACCAAGATCAGAATTGTGACTTCAAAGTACAGCCATGCATATTTTCCTCACTCATAAGTTTTCTAAATCTGATTTCTAAACCAATGATATTAAACTTCTAAACTGTGCTGAATATTGCTATTCAACAGCTAATTATGAATATAACATTGATATGTCAGATACCTTCATGGCTTGATTCAGTTGACTGTTATTTTTCTTAATGGTGTAAGTCTTTTACCTGTAATTCTTCCAATCTTTTTTGTACCACTGATAAAACTTCCAGCAAATCCTGAAACATGAGCTCCGAGGCTGTATCCAATTAGATGAGCATTGCTTCTGGAAAATTGAATGGATTCCTGGAAGATAGTGGCAACTTGATGTAGATGAAGAAATGTGAAAAGTAAACAGTGAAATATTCATCATAAGCTAGGAATACTGTGAATTATAACACAAGAAATTTGTATGTTGATGGTGGTCAAATGAGGTGCATGAATAATTTAGTACATTTCTATTGGCTGAGTGTTATTCCTTGCTTCTTTTTCATGCAGCAGGAAAATGCCACACATTTGGGCACTGCTCCTTATCTTCTATGCACAGGAAAACCGTCAACACAGATAATGGGATTTTTGTTGTTGTTTGTTGCAAGTGATGCAGATGTTCATTGCCTTTTGTCTGCAGCATTTGGCTTTCCTGTGATTATAAAATGGATATCTGTTCTTTAACTATAGGGTAAAACAATCCTCTATAAAAAACTGCCTTGGGGTTTTTTGGCTGAGATATCAGTACAAGTCAAACTAAAGGGATCAAAATATTGATCAGACCTCTTAAATGATACAGCAGTGATATTTCTTGTATAAAGGTGTGTATCTGATTTGTAACAAACCTTTTGAAGCAGAATTGCCCTTCTTTCTACCTAATCAATTCTGGGTACATCTTAAGCATTTCATCTGAGCTGCAGGGCTCAAAGTTTTTCTGACTTTTGAAGAAAAATGTAGCATATTTTGCTTGCAGGAAAGGCAAACCTCACTTTTAATTTCTTTGTGGATGTTGCCTGTCCCAGTGGAGTGGCTGTGCAGTCTCAACACTCATCTCTTCTGAAGATGAGGTGAAACTTGGCAGACTTCTTTTGAGAGAGACAGATCTTAGAAATCACAAGATCTGGCCAATTTTCTTGTCAGATGATGCTGAAATGGATGCTATTGAGGCTATTACTGATCATGTCCTATTAATTCTTGGACTAAGAGCACTAATATTTACTTATTGTTTATTCTTTATTAAAATGTTGTGCAGCACTGCAGTTTTTGTTACATCCATTGAGAGTCTTTGAAATAATCATCTGCCTGTAAGCAGACAGAAGCATAGCAGAAAGATAGTTGTGGGAGTTGGGATGAAGGGGGTTATCACTGTTAAACTCTGGAGGGGTGCTTCTCAATACTGGTTGGACACACTCAGCGGTGTGAAAATTTATGCTATATTTAAATTCTGGTACACATCACCGTACAAGAGAAACTACCTACAATACTGGAACAAGAAGTCATTTATTCAAGCCTTGATTTGTTTGTTGACACTAGAGAAAAAACGGAATGTCTTTGTTGTTGACAACGTGGTATGTCCTCCTGGGAACTGATCAAAGTCCACCATTTGTTTCATTCAGTAATTAAACAGCTTCAAAAAAATTACTTTAGGCTCCAGCAACTTAAACTATATTTGACCAAGAGCTAAGGTTTCTTCTAATGTTACAATGAAAAACAGTGACACTGACTTTCCTGCCTTCTCTTTTGTGCCTGTTGTCCCTAACTGGGCGTGGTATCTGACAGCTTCCTCTAGCCCTGCCATTCTTGCTTAGGCTTTCAATGGTATTTGCTACAAACCTTTCAGCCTTGCAGTACATGTCCCTTCCACCTTAGGCCTCACCATATTTAAAGTAATGTATTCAAAAATTCATTGTCAGGTACAGAAGTATAATTTCAGTTCAAATTAGGTACCTTAGCATTAGAGATTGATACAGTAAGAGTTGCTTAAAGCTCCTGGTTTGTATGAGGGATTCTCATTCTCCTGTGTGCTCGAGACCAGTGATCCCTTGCAGACTTGTCTGCAGCCTTTTCAATCCAGTCATGGCCGCTGCTCCCCATGTAGTGGGAGTTTTGATAAATAGTCACTGCATTAGTGTGGCTCTGTACTCACTGCTGCCTCCATGTCATCTGCTTTGTGAAGCATGTCTGTCCTCCTGAAAGGTCTCCCTTTACATTCTGGATTTCTAAGCCATTATTTTATCCTAATCTTTGGGAAACTGC
>VZTN01013234.1:178765-194132 GCA_013400515.1 Erpornis zantholeuca | reverse complement strand
TTTTTTTTGAATCATTCTTTTTTGAAGACCTGGTTACAATTTTCTTGCATCAAAGCATGTTTCTGATTTGATGGACTAGAATTATTATTTAATCTATCAGATTTAATTGTTATTGTAGTTCTATTTATTTCCTCAATTGATAAATTTCCCCTTTCCCTTCTAGTGTAAGAGAATTTGGGAGTCTCAGGTCTGGGTTTCCACACACACTCCTCTAAGAGCCCAATCCCTCTGCAAATTATGTTAATATGAATGATGAACTTCAATGGCAGCAGCTTCAGGCCTGTGGTTTGAGGTGGGTGTAGGCTTTGAACAAATCTTCTTTGCGAGGCTTTGCTCTTATTTGCTAAGGGAGTTCTGTGCATCATGGGGCGTGTTCACAGTTCCTCTGCATATTTGCCACCCTTGTGATTCCTTTGGTTCTATGAGAATTCAAGGATCTGTTAAAATGACTTAATTTCTTACCCTGCGTTTTTTTTCTTTTTCAACCAAGAAGGTGATGAAAAGTCACTCTTGGTATTGGTATGCTTTTGAGAAAGGTTTTTTCATGGTGGATTGGTTTTTTACAGTTTAACTGGAAGCAGTTCAGTGATAATTCATTGATGTTGAAGGCTTTGCTTTCAACTGAAGGGGCTTGTGGAGAAGTTCTTTCTAAAGGTGTATCTGTGAGAAAGATGTGGGGATATTGTGGGCACTTTTTAAGAAGCCTGTAAATACCTGGCAGTGAACATATCAGAGAAATGAAACTCTGTATTCAGCTCTCCAGGGCATAGCACATTAATTCAGCTACTTGTTCAAGCTCTGCTAACTTTAAACCAGGGCTAAATTTAATCCTTGGCATGGGAGTCCCATGTGAAAAATTGCTTGTAGGCTGTTCAGAACCTGTCTGGAATGTCCACTTTGTGTTATTTGTAGCCATGATAGCTACCAGTGAAATCTATCATCTTTGTATCAGAACCTCACTTCTGATGTTACTTTTGTAGCATAGTGAGAAGGAAAGTATATAAAATCAGATTTAATTTGAATTAAAAATAAAATGTTAGTTCATACCGACCAGCCATGGACTATCATCACCAGAGGAAGAGAGGCATTGAAACTGCATTTGTCAAGAGTCTCCAACTGATTAACAAAAATCTGGCAGCTGCTTTCAGTTGTATCTTTATAGAGTCTAAATTTGGTTTCTAAGTTTTGCTGATCTTTCTTTGTTGAAGTGTGTTCACTCTGTGATCCCAGTGCCTCTGAAATGAAATTTGTGACAACAGTCATAGTAGGAAGGAATTGATAACTTGAAGAAATTACTAGTGCAAAACAGTTTATAAAACACAGTAAATGAGTAGGCTTGGAACTCTTCCTGTGTATAATTGTTGTCTGCTCCAGGTGGGCCTAAGCTGTACATTTTGGGTCCAAAAATGATCTCTTTCTAAGTCTGAGATGTTCTCGATATGCCTCTGAGTCCCTCTCTGTGAACAATAGCAGTTACACAGGAATAGTGATCTGATTGCTACGGGCCTTTATAGAATGCATAAGGATTGTAAAACCACAGTACAGGTGCTGTGCCTTCACCACTAGCACATGCACAGACAGGCACATTCACAGGCTCTTAACTGCAGAGCATTTCTGCTAATGTGCATTTGCTAGTAATTGCTGAGCAAGCATCATTACACTAAAATAACCATTTTATTCAGGGTTATAACTGCTTAGAGACCTGGGTGACTGTTTAAAACTATTAGACCACATCATAATTTTTTTTTCTCAGAAAAGGCAAGATGAAATGTTCTTCTTTTAGTTGTAATATTTTTGATGATTTTGTTTTTGGTTAAAATAATTTGGTGCATTTAGGAGAGCATTTTCAGAAATGTCTGTTAAGTAAGAAAGTGTGAACTGCAGTCTTATGAACTTGGATGGAAAAACATAAATATAGAGCAACTGCTGAAAAATAGAGTAAAATAAAGCAGAAACTTACAAAAAGCACCTTGTGACATGCAAGCCTTTCTAGTGAGACTTCAAATTATTCATTTAGCTGAAAAAAACCCATGTAATTATTATTTAAGGTAGAAAAAAATGGGGTTTAGTAGAAGAGATGTTAAGGTGTGATGAGCTAGACAAGAGAGAGGTCTCACGTTGGAAAGGAAAAATTCAGAGTGGAGAGATTTTGCTAATGGAATTCCTTGGGGACAATTTTTTGGCTAATCTTGTTTTAGTATTTCCATTAAAGAAGCAGCAGGAAAGGTGCAAGACTGACAAAACATGGGAGGCCCTTGCTGATACTGAGAAAACCAAACCATTACACGTTAAGAGCTAGAGGACACCTTGAAAATGCATCAAGAGGATCAGGTAGAAATCTCCTATTATGAAGTGCATGCTCATACAGTTGATAGGAATTTCTCTAGATAGAGAGATAAAAGATAAAAAAAGATAAAAGATAAAAAAGCTTGACTGAAGTAATCAATAACAAAACTGACCATGAGTCACTGCTACCATTTGACTGTGAGAAAGGAAAATATAGTTCCAAGACGCATTAAGGTAGATGGTTTTGGTAGGAAGAGAGGATGTTGGTTGTAAGTAAAGGCAGTTGTTAACCACATCCAGAATAGTGTGCATAGCTCTTGTTGCCAGGTGCATCTCTGAGAAAGATGTGGGGATACTGTGGGCACTTTTCAAGATGTCTGTAAATATCTGGCAGTGAATATATCAGATTAAATTGGTGGTTCAGGTGCCACCAATTCCATCTGCAACAGCTGCTCACCAGTACTACTGAAATGGTCAGGGAGGAGGCTTTTGTTTTAAATAGACCCAACCAGTAATGAAATATTATTGGAGGTGAAAATCAAGTATTTTATTCAATGAGAAGTTAAAATTATCTGTGTTGGAACAGATCAGAAATTAGTTGAATTTTAGTCCTTCTTTCTCTTGCATAAAAGTTCCTTATTAAAACATTAATATGAGAAAGATTATATTCGGTCTTCTAAGTCAACACATTTTTTTTCTTTTGATTTTTGTACATCACAACTCTTATGTCTATAGATGTTTTTAGAAAATACCTAAAATCATAGACTATTCATTTCTGTATTGTATCTGCAAACAGGGGTTCTTTGATACTGTTATCCTAATGAGATTTGGGTAGTTTACAAGGAACTTGTGATACATTTACAAGGGAGTCTTTATCCTGCAAACATATTTTGTGACATGAAACTCCTGTGTTTAAAAATTTGCAGTAGTGGCATCTTGTGATGCACAATACAAGAACCCTAACGTAGAAGCATGCTGGATTTAGGTCAGACTGTGTTTTTGCCACATCAGTCTTGTTACAAACATTAGTCAAGGTTTAATATCAGTGTAATGATAAGACATGATAAAACAGCATATTTAATTTGTTTAAGTGCATGGTAATTCTGACAAGAAAACTCCCAAACTGACCTGCACTGGATGTGCACTCTTTTCTATTTGTTAATTATTGTTCATTCCAAGTAACTCCAGGCAATGTTGTTTCATAGCTGGGAAATTATTGAAGAAATTTGTTCAGCCTTGTACAAGAGTTGGAATTTAAAAAGCTGCAATGCTACTGAAGATTTGGAAGATAAAATTTGTAGCTTCAGTGTTGCACATTTTCCTTTCAGGACACTTTTAACTCTCATAGGACTAACTCTGATAATTTCTCTCTTACAATGCCCACTTAAGACAATTTCTGTTGGATTTTTTTTCCTCTTGCAGAGGACTTAGTTTCTGAAGTAAGTAATATCAGGAAAGGGTGAACCTACATAAAGAGCTGAAAATTAGAAAGAGCTTTAATGATGTTGATATTCTCAGCGTCCGGTTTATTCAGCCTTTGGTGAGTAGTCTCTGCACAAAAATAAGCATTGTGTTCTATTTTTAGCACAAAAAGGAAAACAAAAAACGAAGTAACTTGTGCCTGTTCCATTGTACACATCCTTTCTTTGTTTAATGCCTTGTTTTCATTTTCTTTTTGCTCGGTCGGTGTTCGTGCAATGCAAAGGCTCTTTGTCACTCTGTACTGTTTGTACATACTACAGAAAACAAGTCTGATAAAGAGCTGTTTTCTTTAGGCTGGAAAGTGCTGCCGTGCTTTAATGGCTGAGCATTGGTTTTCTGGTAAATCTGGGAGAGGGGATTAAAAATACTGCTTGAACTTCTTCTTGGCTGTCAAAAGTTAAAAGTTCCTGTAGGATCTGTTGTGTTACTAGACAAGGAACTGCTTCAATCTGTTAATCTGTGTAGTGACTTGGAGAAGGAAATAGTGTCTGAAGAGCGTGGTTTCCACAACAGACACTTGCTGAAAATGTCATACTGGTGACTCAGTGGCATGGCCACAAGGAACTGGGAAGTTTCATAGGTCAGTTTGCAAAAACAACACAATTAAACTGCTAAAGATTTTTTTCATGGTAATTACAGTTAAGCATGCAGAGATCTTTCTGAGCCTCCAAAGAGTTTTGCTTTGGAAAAATGCCAGGTGAGCGGGTTATCAGCTTAATATCCTTTTTCTTAGTAGGTCCTACTCTAACATGAATTCTTTCAGCATAGGCAATGCAACGTGGCCACACTGATCCATGTGCTTCCATAAATTACCTTCCCACAGAGCAGCCCAGTAATCACGAGCAAGAAAAGCTATTGTGAATTCTTGACACTCCAAAGGAAGTTCAGCCCTTTCCCTTTACTTTGTAAAAAATTTTGAGTAAAATTGGTATTTCCAAGTAAGGAAAGTAGCTTAAGAAAAATAATGTTCAATATCCTTCTTCCTGCTGTGGAGCCTGGGATGAAGAGGATATTTCAGTGGCAATCACCTTAGGCAATTGAAAAATTAATTAACTAAACCTGAACAGAAGTTGATAGTTGGACTTGCTGGTATGTTAAGGATACATAAAAATCACACATGTCAGCATATGAACACACGCCACTATTTCCAGGTCCTGGCTGCCTTGTGACCCCAGCAGCAGCCTCCCTTTGTGTCCATGAGTGGGTTTGTCTGAGCCCTAAGAAACCTCCTGCATCTTTAGGGTGGCTCTTCCTGCTTACATGGAAATGTTTCCAAAAGAGTACTTATGTGCTGTGATCATATCTTTCCAGGAGTCCTGTGAAAACTATTACAGAAGATACTATTTTGTGGAATACTGGATACTATTTGCATAGTACAATGCAAAGAGTTACTAAAAATGTTAACAGCATAGAAAACATTTAATAAAAGTTTTATCCCTTTTACCTGTAATGCCAGACACCTTCGCACACCATGATTCCAGTGGTAGGGGAAATATGTATAAAATGATAAAACCTGCTTTTTAAAGGTCATGATGCTAAGGTCCAGTGAGTTAGATGGCTAGACATGTGATTTGTGTCTCACTCAAAGCCTTAAATTTCGATTTCAAGTGAAATAAAGCTGCTTCTTGGCAGCACTGCAAGGGCACACAGTGCTGCAATTTTAACCTGCTACTGCAGTGACAGGGAGAATTCAGTTTTTGGGCCTCTGGCAGTCTTTGAGGTTTGGGTGCAGAATTCCAAATTGGAGGTGGGGAGAGAAAAAAATAGTTGTTTTGTTTCCTGGTAACTTCAAAATTTGTAGGTTTTTAAGGTGTTCCAAGACAAAAACTTTGGAAACCAGTAGCAGTAGATACATATTAGAGGGCAGCAAAGTAGGGCTATGTAATAGTATAATGATATGTTAGAGTGTAATTTGGTTCATAATTGTCCATTATAGCTATGTAATTTATAGAATTATTTTACATAGTGTTGTGTAAAGTGCATACACACAGAGAAGCATGTATATTTATAAAAAATATACATGGTTGTTAAATACTATTTATAAATGCTACAGTAGTTACATGCACTTGATAAAGCATGTGACATTCCCCTCATTATTACAGCATTTAATGTGAACGAAATATTACTCTGGGCATTTGTCCTAGAAGATTCAAGTGTTTAATATTCAGAGACCATATACATCAAATATCCAATTTCTAAATCTTTGCTGTGCATCCGTGCATTGCTGAGCATTTTTTCCAGGCCCAGAGCAAGATTCTTAATGCAGGTGAAGGACATGTGAACCATACAGCTGCAGTAGGTTGGATAACCTTCAAAATGCTTCAAGGCGTAAGTCAACCACTATTTTTCAAGATAATTTTTTTCCTAGATCATTCAGCAGTGATATCTCTCTGACCAGATTTTTAGGGTGTTTCTGGTTAGATCTGTTATTTCAGTTCCTGTAGTTCTAGGTATTTGAATTTTGTGACAGGATGTCACATTGAAGGAAATTTTAACACTCATTTTCAGTTGGATTATTTTTTTATATGGGTTCTTTTTTTCCCAGTTGTAGACTGACATGAACCAAACTGGGAAGATTTAAGTTGCTTTCCATATTCTGAGCACAAAGAAATTGATGACCAAAATCACTGTGTTCCAAAGTGAACAACAGTATGATTGTTATGTATTTGGTTTCTAGGACACCTGAAAGCACAAAACTAAACCTATTATGCTAAACCTATTGCAAAACAATTGGGAAAATAAATGTATGATCTGCAAGTATTATTTAGAAATTTGTAATTCCAGGTCCAAAAGATGCATCCCAATAATTTGCACTGAGCAGGAGTGGACAGCAGAATGAACTGAAAGCCAGGGACAGAGAAAGGGCTCTGCAGGGGTAGAACAACCCAGGGATCCTTAAATTCATGATGGTTTTGGCCTGTGAACAGAAAATGTCAGTCTCCCAGTCAGTCAAGCCCTTTTTGTGAATAGCATGTTCTTGATACTAAATAGTATAGTAAGAAAAAAGTTAGTTACTATAGTAAGAAATAATGTGAAAAATACATTTTTTCCCCCCATCTGCATTGTTTTCCTACTTGGGATGGGGTTTTATTTTATAACTACTTTCCGTAGTTTGAAAGACAAACTTTCTTATTTCATCACCTGTCCTTGCTCATTCTCTTTAGACTTTCCAGCTTCACAAGTGCATGAAAATCAGAAGAGAAATCATTCTCTGGAGTTTCTTTGATCTCTGCTTGTGATGTCTTGTTGATGAGAAATTTATCGTGAACTAACTGAACTATGAATGAGTCGTTGAAATTTTTCACACATTAGATTTGCTGGTGGATGTTTAATGAAGCAGCCCTGTGTTCTATCACCAGGAGCTGTTCAACAGAATCCAACAGGGCAGCATCATGAAAGTGTGCTGAGGCCACATTTGCTTTGCAAAGCAAAATGGATCTGCTTTAGTGGAAAAACAACAAGCATGGACAATATTAAATTTTACTATAAGCTTTTGGTGTTTATAAGTTTGCCGTATTAAACCTTTCCAAAAGGAGTGTCCATTTTGCTAAGTGAGGCCTCATCTTCCAGGAGTAGAAATGTAGGTACTTTGATTGTGGTATTTGCTGGGATTAAAACAGAAAAATACTCCATGAACTTAAAAGTGAGGATGGAATCATTAAACAATGGGTATATTAAATCTGACAGTCTGGAAAACACAAGCAAAGTCAAGAATTCAGTTGCCAGATGCTGCAAGGGAAGATGTTCAGCATTGATCTCACAACAGCTAAGGTAACAAAAATTTCCCTTTGAAGAGATTAATTTAAAATACTGTGAACAATGTGAAAAAGAAATGGATGTGTTTATGCTGTCTTGTTCTTCCTAAATGCTAATTTTTAGATTGAGGCTATCTATATTCTATTTGTGTTTTAAGATACTCATTTAACAAGACTCTCTGGACTCATATAAATAGTCCATGTAATGTACACATTAGTAGAGCAGAGTAATTTCCCTCACTCTAATAAGTAAAAGTTGTTACTTGCATTGTAGTTGTACATAGAGGCCTGTTCAGAATAGGAGCCCCATTGTGGCAAATACTACTGAACATCCAAGATTTGGGGATCAGGTTTTTGTTCCCCTAAGAATCGAGTTGATTTAGGAAAATCTTTTATGAATTTGACTTGTGTCCTTTTCATGTCCTTAAGCTTCACTTTTGGGGTCTTTAGGAATATGTTCCTCTAAACATATTTATAGTCTTAATTCTTTAAGTTTATAATCTTACATCTTTAAGATAACCTTATGTCTTCAGCTGGTATGTTGGAGCTAATTTAAAAAAAGATGCCAGGCTATATATACCAACCGCAATGGGAGACAGCATACGTGACTGAGAGTGGAGGCATTCAGAGTTAGCCTCTGTTGTTCCTCAAGTGCTGGGTGCTGTGGGTACTGGAGCTTTCCAGGGAATGAGGATCCCTGCTGAGGTTTGCTGTGCAGGGATGCTGTGCTGCCTCTTGTAGGGTGTTGTGGCACCAAGCCTTGCCAGGACGTGCCCTGTCAGACTTTGCTCTGTAGGTACATTAGACTCATGAAGGTTTTGCTGGTGAGGGAGGGACTCCAGCTCCCAAGGCAGGGCCCAGGCCTGGTCCCAGGGGTTGTACATGCCTGGAGATGGTAATGGAAAATTCAGAGCACCCAATTCCCCATACCTGAGCAGTTCAGCCATGATTCTTGCACACATTTGATTCAGTTCATTTAGCCAACATGTGAAAAAGAATTTTTCTTTGTATTGGGTTAGTTTGTTGTTGGCTTAGCAAGCTATACTGCAGAAACTGCATAAGTCAGCGTAAGGAATAAGAAAAGCGATCACAGAACTGATGAGGCAAATTCTTCCAAAACCTCCAAATGTGCAAGTCAAATGGAAGCAGGGTGCATCTAAAAAATTAAACAAAATGTTTGGTTTGTCACCCAAAAGCAGTGATTGTAGAGAAATTTCCATTCTAATTTACTCAGGATTGTTCTGTGAAAAATAACACAGCCCACTTAAACCTTTTCTTATTTTTCTATTAGCATAAGAAAAGGTATCTCTGAAAGTACCTGGAAAGCTGATTTTATAATCCCTGTATTCATTTGCCTACCACACAGTATGTAGCCTCAGAAGTTAAAAATTCTCCAAATAGTTACAGACCAATTGTGTTTGGGCAACAATGTGAAACTTTCTTAGATGTGGCTGAGAAAACCTAATGAGACAGTCCTTTGTAGTGCTTGAGAGCACAGCACAGCCGAAAGGCCTCATGAATGCAGTGTGAGGGAAAGGAGAAGTTTGTTATCAGTCCAGAAATGGCCACCTCACATGCACAAGCCCAGAAGAGCGATCAGTGGCTCAGCTGAACAGCCAGGTAGTCAGTTTTGCTGCTTGGTGAACAGCTGCCCTTGCTGAACATAGCAAACCTACAAAAAGCACCAGGACAATGTCAGAGTGACAGATTTTTCCAGCCCTTCTGTGCAAAGTATGTATGTGACACATAAAGGTGTCAAGTAGCTGCATTAAGGCCCCCAGTAAAAAGGGACAAGGCTGAACTGTGGGCAGGGACACTCCACAGGGTGTGGCAACAGCTGGGTGCCACTGCAGATCAAGGTATTGTAACTCTGGTTCTCTGGGAATGGGGGGATGCAGCAATAACTGGGGAGCTGGAAACCTGAGTGCACAAATATGGAGATTACCTTTCTGCATTGTTCTCTTAACTACTTGAGTTTGTCAAAGGCTGCTTTACCATATTGTGCATAGGTGGTGCACATAACACCATAGCTCGTGCTTCTGACTTTGGTTGGCATGTTTTATCTAGAATCTGTCATATTTTGTAGGGCAAAGAAAGTGGAACTGCTATTCATATGCAAAGAATTAGAGACAAAAAATGGGAGGGAATCTTGTGTAAAACAGTAGTTAAAAGTTCTTCCAGAAGGCTCCTTTTTTTTCAATTCACTTCGTGGTTTAAAAACATTTTTTTTTCTTTTTTTTTAAAAAGCTGTTTTAACAATAGAAACGAAACTATTTGGATGCAGAGTTTCCTTTTTATATTTCCTAAATGTGCTTTCGAGTGTATTCAAATCATATTACAGCAGAGGACTGGCATCCTTGTCTGCATCCATCTGTACCAGCAAAGAGGTTACCACCTCCAGCTTTTTGTCACCTCCCACCTGCCAGAAATTATCACCTTTACTGTTCTGTTGCCAGTGCTCCAATGTTGCCCATTTGCTATAAGGAAAATCGGCTAGGTAACCTCCCATCACCTGTTTTAACTGTTTACACTGGTCCAATTTATATTGCTTGGAAGAAATTCGGGCACGTTTGTGTGAACTGATCTACTACAGGAGTTGGATAAAAGTGGTAGCTGTCAGGAAATTATATAAGTGGGTGGAGAGCTACAGGCAATGATCCTTGACTGAACAAGGTTGGTTGTTCATGGCCTGAGATGCATGCAGTCATGCACGAACTTCTGGAAAACTGCTTTACTGATATTTATTCTTCATTCCTTACACTTTCAAAATGGTGAACTGGTATATTGGCTTGTATGTAATGCTCACTCAGTTCTACTGTGGACATTATAATCTTGTCACTGTAGTATAAATATACAGAAATTAGCCATAAATAGACAGAACCCATGCATTTTATTGTCATCTTCTAGCAAGCAGTAATATCAATTTATCAAATTTCTGTGGCCAGAAATAATTTCTAATTGTTCACTTTTATTAAACAACAGAAAGCTCTATAATTATCCCAAGGCTATCCTTGATCTCTAGTGACTGACCTGGTAGTACAGTGAGAAGGTTACACAGGTAAACAGAATTATTTGCCTCTGCATGTCATGCCTGGAACACCAAGTAGGTGAGTTTATCAGCCTTGTTATTTCACACTACATTTGAGTTCAACCTAGAATTCTCAGACCTAAGTTTTTACATAAAAACAAAGCTGTAATAGCCATAGTTTATGTGGCTAAGTCACAGAAGGGGATATGTATTATACACTGCCAGAACATTTTGTTTTCCCTGTCTCCTCTCTCCAGTTCATTGCATAATTTCCTTTTCCCTCTGGTCCATCCCTTCAAAGCTGTGATAGTATCCAGTAAACATTCATATCAGATCCTAATTTTTAAAAACAGATTGTGTTTAATATTTGCTTTAGAAAATATAGCCTCTTATTGCATTGTGCTGTTTTGTATTGACTGAGAAAATCCACATGCCCAGATAGGCAATTCAAATGTTCCCTGTCATATAGCAAAGCAACCAAACTTAGCACAGTGACATGTGTTTTCCCAAAAAAAGAAGCTGTGTGTAATGCTGCACATGAGACATCCATGCTGTCATCAGAGTGAGTTCTAGAGCTGGAGACTCTCCAGTCTGCCTGAATGTCCTCATGACTTGACAGTGAAAAACCAAACCCAACCAAATTCATCATCACCTCTGCTAACTTGGTCAGTAAAAGTCTGCCTGATCAAAGAAGTGATCTCAGAGTGGATACTGCTTTTTAGGCTGGAGTAATGTGAACGGTTCAGTGCCAGCTGCCAGCACTGCCTTTGTCCACTGCAGAGTCAGCTCCAGCCAAGTTTGTTCTCGTTCATGTCAGCATCTTGGCTGAAGAATGACATTTCTGGTAAAATATAGGAAATAAGCTGAGCATCACCAGCATACTAATGAACCCCAAATTTCCTCGCAGCTGCTGGTAGACCAATGAATCCTGCTGAATGAAGCCCACAGAGCTGTGACAAGGGGGCATGTGCCACAGCTCACACCATGCAGTTCTCAGGTTCTCCTGGGAGACCTCTGTTGAAAAATGCAGAAAAAAATCTGTAGGAAAAGCCCAGTTCATTCCAACAGGACAATGTTCTTCTTGGGCTTAACAAAGGCTCATAAATGTAATGAAACCATCATGGACAGTTGGACACACAGCATTTAGTTAAGGAAATGTGCAACAACTGCATTGTGCCCTTTACTGACTGGGAACAATGATAGAAATAGTCTGTGTCACTCATTCACTGTTCTTATGCTCTTCATATGGCCACAAAGAGAGCAATAGAT
Organism: Erpornis zantholeuca; assembly: GCA_013400515.1. Classification (NCBI taxonomy): domain Eukaryota; kingdom Metazoa; phylum Chordata; class Aves; order Passeriformes; family Timaliidae; genus Erpornis; species Erpornis zantholeuca. The sequence goes on along the minus strand of VZTN01013234.1, from coordinate 182,312 downwards.
ATAAAGTGCATCCATACTGATAGCTGGGACTGTGGGAATTAATGATAACAGAGAGGCAAAGGTCTGTGCATCCACATTTCCTGGCACAGCACATTTCCTGGTACATTGTTGTGATTGCATTTAAGGATTAAATTGACGTTTCAGACTTTGCTGTTTGTCAGATTGGTTTGGGGTTTTGAGGTTTTTTTTGGTTGGGTTTTGTTTTGTTTTGTTTTTTTTATAAGTCTGATAGTAGATAATCCATATGCAACTGTGTTGATAGATGGTGTGTGTTATTGCTTCCCAGGCCCTGTATGTATCAGCTGAAGATACATCACATGTTTTCCGTGGGGGCTGGCTCAGTTGTTAGAAATGAAATTGGAGCTATTTGTTGCCTTTCTTATTCATTTTGTTTTGCAGCAGTGTCATGGGTTTTGTTCAGATTTATGGGAGACTGCTTAGACTAAACAACTGCCATTGCAAGCAGCAAAAGTCACACTTTACTCAGTTCATTTTGAATTAGAACCATCTATTACCCCTCTATGGTGAGTTTAATAACTCCCATAATTTTCTGCTATGGATTCACATAAAGGGCATGTTATTTTTTAAATGAGAAATACATGTTCTTCTACCTGGACCTGACAAATCTATTAGGCAAACCTTCCATTAACAGAAGAAAAGGCTTCCTTTATTTTGCACAGGTTCTTTCCTAACCTTTAAGGTAATTAGCTGTAATTATGTTTCAATGTAATGACAGTGCTGATATTCTAAGTATTCTTAATTTTAACTTTATGCAGCACTTATTCTAATTTTTGTGGTGCTGTGCATACCTGAGGTAGTGCTTTGTGTTGTAGCCACTTTTGGGGTTGCATTTGTTGAAATACAGGGAGAATTATTCCTTGAAATGGATGTTCATTTTGTCCTAAGCATAGTTCGTAGTCTTTCATCTTTATTGCTTCTTTTATTAGCAGCTTCACAATTTACTTAATCCTGGATAAGGGCTTTTTGGGAATGGAAGGAGGAATTTTTCTGGCTTTTATTAACAAACCTAATACTCTTACACAGATATAAGCTTATTTTTGGGGACAGGCTCTGCTCCACACACATTTTGTAGCTGCCACCCTATCTGGACAGAGCTCTTTAGGACAAGTAGAATAATTGGGTAACATAAAGGGTTTGCAATTGTTTGAACAGTCTCTGTCACAGTGGCTCATTTTATAAAACTGCCCTAGGAGATCCTCAGCCACCCTTGTCAGCTGAACTTTGCTAGGCTGCCACACTTAACTGACCTGTAATTTTCACATTAAAATATTTTTATGTGTATTTCCTGGTATATCAGACTGAACTTCAGAACATGCTGGAAGCATCCCAGAAAGCACAAGAGAGATCACAAGGGCAGGGCAGTATTTCTCACTGTGCTTCAGTATGTTTGCAGTTCCAACTAGAATCGAGTGAAAATGGAGTAACTAATAATAAATTTGTCAAAAAATTGTGACTTTTTAATTTAGTTTTAATTGTTCTTTATCTGTTAGAGTCTATTCAGTGATTTGCAAAATAGTCTCTGTTTCCTTCACATATGTAGAATAATTTGCTTATTCCCAATTGATTTCTCTGAGCTCAGCTTTTCTTGGCAAATTTAGATAATAAAATGTTATTTATCTGAAATATATGCCTAAAATATATGTGGAAGAGAAAAGAAATATAATTTAAATATTTCCCTTCAAATTCTAGATAGAATTAAAGTATTCTTTCTTTTTAGAGGAGAAGTAGAGAATAGAAGGACTAAAATCAAGCCATGAGAAAATGAACTTCTAGTCCACATTCATTTATCTCTTTTGTCCCTAACATAAAGCTGAAAGAAACAATCCTTGTAAGAGGTCAGAAGTTCTTAGCTGATTTCTGATCACCCATTTATATTTCTGCTCTTCTGAAGTCCAGGTGGAAACAGTATAGTCCACAGCTGGTTCATCATCTTTTAAAGGCATATTATTACCTACTATATTAAAGAAGAGTCCCCAGGCAAATCCCTGCTGGGTCTGGAATGAAAGTTGAATGGGGAAAACTATGAAAAGTCTTCATACATTCCTCATTCTTTTTCTCCAATAGGTTATTAATAAAACCTAAAAACTGTGTGAGTCATAATCTTACTATAGTTCTGTTTGGATCACATATTCCTCTGGACACAAAGCATGTTCCATGGTGTGTCTGCAGTGCAAAATCACCCCAAAGGGCAGGGATGGCCCAGGGCTAGGTGTGGGACAGCAGCAGCCACAGCCCAAAGGAGCTTCTACTAATTCCTTTTAGCTCCTATGTTCCATTGGATGTAGTTTGGCAGTAAAACACACAAAATTACTGTAGCATTTCAGCCTAGAGTAGAGAGCTGCTCCCTGGCACTGAAGCGCCCTAAGCCTCCCAGGCACCAGATTACAGTTGAGTCAGCCTTCTTCATCCTGTCCTTGGCTCTGCAGGATGTGTCAGCAAATGGAGACTTTGGCCAGCGTGCAGGGAACATGCCCGGACAATCCAGCACACTTTGCATATGCAATGGATGTGGTGTAGGTGTGCAAACACACATTCCACTACAGCAGCAGTCCTGGGCCGCCTCCTTTCTTCCCACACCTATGAGGCTTGTGACTTAACTGGTGCTGTGCTCTGCTCCGTGCGGCTTGGAAAGATAACTCTGTCTGGAGGCAGAAATTAAAAGTCAATGTAGCTTTGAGATATGCATAAGAGCCTTTATGAGTTTAAATCCTGCTGCTGCTGTATTAGTTTGGGACTAGATGTGCCCAGGGCATGTGCTCTGAACATCATTTGTTTGAACAAGAGGCTGTAGTGGCTGTGCATGTGATATCAGAAGTGAGTATTTAAGAAAGAAGTTGCTGACTCATAGACCTGTCAGATAAAAGCAGTATTCAGAGACTACACAATACTTGACCTTTTGCCAGCTTGAATATAAAGTTAACTTTAAGTAGGACTGCGCAGACTGTACTGAAAAGAAAGGCAGACTATCTTATGGAGAAAGAAATATGAAGTCTGGAGACAGAGACAAGCTCTAGGTGACTTAAGGGATCTCTGATAAAACTATTGCTCAACAAATAAGGCGTTTGTTTGGAGGGTTCTCTATTTGTATTGTTCTGTTTGTCTTTAATCTAACTGCAAATTCTAAAAGTTGTGAATAAAACATATTAGTACGCAGGGCCATTTGACACACAGCACTGGAACTGTTAGCTGAGGCCCATAGTCTCTGTGGTGGAGGGGAAAACAACACCTTGGCCAAAGAAACAAGAGAGCTGGAATCTGAGCCAGTGGCAGTGCAAAATGAGAGAATAAACATCTCTTCAAACACCAAACCTTATGGAGGACGCCTAAAAATTGCCTAGGTGGCTGGGCCTTCCTCTAAAAGCTATCCTGCAACAGATTAATTAAAGCAGACAAGCTTCATAGAATCACAGAATATGTTGAGTTGGAAGGGATCCATCAGGATCATTGAGTCCAAGGATCCATGTGCCTGAGAGCATTGTCCAAATGCTCAGACATGCTTGGTATCTTTTTTACTTTTTTTTTTTTT
>VZTN01013234.1:83485-178731 GCA_013400515.1 Erpornis zantholeuca | reverse complement strand
TTTTTTTTTTTTTTTGCTATGGAGGCAAACCAGTCTCTATAACAGCTTCTGATGTTTCAGACAGCCAACCATTATGACAGGATGAAATACTTCTCTGTATTTAATTATCAAGTTTTTAATTTGAATTTATCAGGAGACTGGTTGAGTAGAGTCTGCAAAATAGTCAGGCAAATTCTAAAAATAAAATGTTGTTAGCAAGATACTCAGTGTGTATAAGATGAAGGAATTTATAAATAGATTTGGAAAGAATTGAGCTAATTATAAAATAAATCAAAGATAGATTTTTTGGGATATGGCCATGTTTCAAAGTTATTTTAAAGGAGCCTATATCCTCACTGTAGAGACTTTGTTTCATTCTTTCTCTGGCACCAGGTATTTTCCAGCTCCACAACGAAAAACAAGATAGGAGAGAGCTTGTGTGGCAGGAAGCAGGCACAGAGCTGTCTGCCAGCAGCAATCAAGTGATCTCATTATTAATGTGCAGCTTTTATCTCCTCCCATTTCCTTTTTGATGTTTTTTGGTGGTGGTGGTTTTTTTTTAAATCAGAAGTGTCATAAGTAGCCTCCCTGGAAAGAAAAGTGCATCCATCAGTGGGAGTGGCTCACAGGAATCTGTTGTGGTTCAGAGCAGGAAGGTTTTGGAGTGCAAGCTGCAGTGGGAGCCGTGCCTGGTGGAGGGACACTGTGGGAACAAGGAGTAGCAAAGAGGTGGACTCAGTGTGAAATCATTCAGTTTTGTGAGAGCTCTGCTTCTGAGGTAATGCTACATTTCCTCAAACAAAATTTTACCTTCATGGAGACTGAGGGGATTCTATAAATTTTTTTCCAGACATACCACCATGGGAAAGAAAAACGGAAACAAACTCTACAAAGTATTGTTAGAGAAAAAAAGTTTTACTGTTAGTAATTTCTCACAAAATCTCACAGTGCTATGTAATTGTAACATATTGTATCCAATTACTTGCTGCTTGTTATACGTTTCAGCCACAGTGTAAAATTTGTTTAGATATTAAAAACAACATTGAAGAAAAGAACAAAATTATGTAGATTTAAAAAATGGAAGTCCTACTCAGCTTGGCTGTTAGCCATTCGTCTTAGTAATGAGACCTTTTAAAATTGCTTTTGAATGAAAATATATCTGGAAATAAAATTATTATCTGAATTTAATTGTATTATTTCAATTTCCATTCCAAGACCCATGATTTGCTAATTCCTCATAATTGGAAAGATAAGCCTTATTCTTATGTTCTCAAGCCAATTAGATGATAAGAAAACGTGCCTGGGCAAACAGTTTGTCTATGCCATGAGAGGAGAACTGAGACATTTTGCTTAAATGGAAGTACAAGTGAGATGCAGCTGTGAAAGGTTTTTGTTCAGCACCAGGATGAGTGAACTCACCAGGAGTGCACGTTTAAAGCAAGGCCCGATCTCACCGTGCCTTGGTTTGTACTGGGGAGTGATCTGGGCACACAAAACAGGCTTCTTACAGCGTAATCCACACCAAAGCCTGTGCTTTTGGTGTGTAACTAATGTGCTCCAGCTTCCCATGGATCCTCATCCCCAGAACAAGAGCAGAACCAGTCCAGAGTGATCCCCACCACTCCCCTCCCACATAGGCCTCTGTGGGCTCACTTTGGTAACACCAAATGTCTCACTGCTACCTGCTCTTATTGCACTGTAGGACATCTTGCAGTGACATGATCTAAATGTGATGAATGATGTAATTATAATCTATAGCAAGATTAATAGCTGCTAGTGAAGAAGAAATAGTAGTTGGAACAAATACAAAATATTTTAAAGAGGAAAAAATAGATTAAATAAAACACACTTCTGCTGTCTTTCTTTTATACCATATTATTTTAGTATATAAATTCACACTCTCCTGGAACCTGAGGGAGACCATGGATTAAATATGAAATTCTTTGTTCTGTTTTCATATTTGGTCACAATACTGCATTGGAGTGTGCACCAATGTAGAAAGAAAATGTTCTTTTTTTAATTGAATATTGTGGCCTTTTTCTTGCTTATCATATTTGGGGAACTTATTTTCAGTCTCAAGTGAGGTATTTAATAAAAATTAGTTTTAAACCCAGTGAAGAAGTACAAAACAAGAAGGAAATAAATCTCTTTCATTGCTTTCAAATTCACTTGCTGGCATGCCATTTTCTATTACCTTCATTCATATTTCGCTACCATATTGGAAGCACCACTGACAGCCTGCCTTTATTTATTTTTATTTGCAGTTCTATTTGAGAACATGAATATTATATCTGACTACTTCACAAGTCAAGAGACTTCTCAGGGAATTGTGTCATTTAAGAACTTGGTTGGGATGTCAGGAGCGTAGCTTGTTTTCAGGAATTTAATCTTTGTGTACTAATATGTTCAAGAATTGTCTTTCTGCTTTCTGACTTACTATTCAGGACTGGAGATTGTGGGGAATGCCTGTATTTTACAGAACACCTAAATTTAATTTAAATCTCTTGAACAAATCTTTTTGTCACTTTCCTCTGATGGGATTATTTCCTTTCTGGGAAGAAACTTGATAGAAATGGTGAAGTGACTGAAGTTTAGATTATATGTGATTTTTATGGAATGGAGTAAACTGACAAAAATCACTGGGCTTGAGCAGATCCAGAAAGCCAGAGTGGTCACATAAGAATGATGAATGTCAGCTTTTATGTAAAATTTTATCTGCTGCTCTCAAACAATTTTCTCCTGACTGTGGAAAGACACCTTGTTAAGAAAAGATTGTTGTAATTTATCAAGCATTTTGTTTTTGTGTAACTCCTAATAGAGCAACTGAAACATCAGAGAGAAACATTATTTTTAGTTTCGAAAGTAAGGAAGTGGAACATTTGAGTTTGTAGTAGTGAAAACTGCAAACAATTCTTGCCCTTTAGAATCCTGCTTACCATCTTATTCCATCATTAGTGGATAATGATCAGTGTAATTTCTTTTGTGTGGTGGCTCATATGAAACTCATGCACAGTAGATTACAATGTGTGTCCATACAGATGAAAAGGGAAAACTGATTTTTCTAACAGAAAATGTCACTAAGAGCAGTTAAGGTTATATTCTGATATAGGAGAGAGATTTTAAAGCAGTTATTTTAAACATGGCTACCTCAGCATTGTTTTCCTCAATTTTGCATAGGTGATAAAGAAGACAAGCTGGTTATATATCTTGACATTAGAGATTAAGTGGGAAGAGCAAAGTCTGAAATTCTTTAATTGTTTGTTTTCTATGTACTTCATAATCCCCTGGTTTTTCCTGTAGCCTTTACTATGCTGACCCTCCCAGTTCACCAGGAAATGTACTGGCTGCCTGGAAATGTGTGCCAAAGCAGATTCTTACAGGGTCAGATTCCTCCTCTGAGATAACAGCTGTTGTTCTAAAATATATTTAATGCCTTAAACATTTGAATCGATATATGCTAAAAGGTATGGAAAAAGTTCAAAGATACAACAGCAACACATGGCTCTCTTAATTTAGTGAAAGTGATTTAAAGTGAATAATCCTTAATAGCTGATATTGTGAACGAAACACCAATGCTCATACACAGTTTAGCTGAGCTTGGTTACTTATAAAATGCATTGTACATTTGGTTACTTTCGTTTTAAAGTTCTTCAGTGAGCAGGGTGGTACACATGCCTTCTAGTCCTGAGATACCAGAATCACAATCCTTCATGTCACAACAACAAAAAGAGAGATTTTTGTTTTCAGTTCTCTAATTTTGCTCTTTTTTTTTTTCTTTTTTTTTCCTTTTTTTTTTGTTGAAGCAAGCTGGACACCATATATAATGTCTCCTAAAATAAGCACTGTCCTCCTTCTTTCAATGTAACTAGCTCTTGTTTATTTGGTGAAGAGAATCTCTACATGTATATCCAAGGTATCCTAAGACTCTGTTACATTGTCAGTGCCTGGCAACCTTTACTTAATTTTGTAACCTTATAAATGATTTGTCAATGAGCCAACTGGGTTAGAATCATTACGATGAGTTAGAAAGTTTTTTTCTTTTCCTTTCTGGGAGTTAATTATGAATTAGTAATGCTTGTTTCTGTAGAGAGGTTTGTCTTTGTGAGGGAAAGTGGTCCTGATACATTTGACATTAATTTGTCATAGTGTTTAAAAGGCTTGATTTCAGTCAGATGTCCAGAGATTTACTTCCAGAATTCCCATTATCCTAATTAGTTTAGCAGAATGAAACAACTCAATGCACTTCCAGGCAATTATTTCACCCTTGAGCTGCTGGCATGATACTAAAAGAAATAGATATGTCATTTATGCATTCCCGGAAATACACCTTGTTACCTGTGCCCTGGAGTCAGGAAATCAAGTGTCTAAATAATGAAAATGCTACAAATGTGTGTTGTTGAAAATTATGAACAAAGACTGAGACTCAGTTGTCAGCAAGTGTCACATCTCAGTTCGTGGCACTTCCTTTTCAAAAATTGGATAACACAAATAAAAAAGTAGTGACCTTGATTCATCTTCATAATGGTACTATCACTGAGCAAGAGCAGGCCAGAATTTTGATGCTATTTGTATGTTAGTTTTAGAGGAAATACATTGCTGTCTTCAGTGTGACAAAGAAAATTGTTCAAGGATGGGGCCAGGAGGCTAAAAAGAAGGATTCCAGTCGTCACACTGAATACTCTCATAGTACCTAGAGGCTCAAGGGTTTTTTGGTGTCTAATTTAAAGAAGAGGTAATAATACTGATTGTGCTAAAATTGTGACCATTGTTGTTACAGGTGCTTCAGAGTTGTGGAGTTGTTCGTTAAAATATTGAGTGTTCCTTTAAGGATGGCGTAAAATCCAAAGGGACTGGCTGAGCACTGCAGCCACGAAGCTGATGTGTCATGCCACGTGGGAGGGACTGGTGCATATCCCAGGGCCTTATTCGCAGCTCTGGAAGTTGACATTTGGCTGTATGAAAATGTGCACAGTGGGAGAGTGCATTGCCAAGTGGAGCAGGTGGGGAAGTTGCAGCCTCTGTGACAGATACAAACTTGAACAGAGCTCAGAGTGACAGAGGCAGCCCCCAATTTGGGTGACGTTTTCAGCTCTCAGCTGGTGGGTTGCATGTCCAGCTAATGAAGAGCTGCCACTTGTCTATCTGCACTGAGCTGGGCCTTGGGTTTTTTTAAAGCAATGTTTGTTCTGTGTTTCTTCTCACTCTCTGCTTTTCACTTTGAAAGGAATGGTAGTTGGAGGCACATCTTGCCTATTGTGTTTTAAAGCTTCCAGTTGTTTCCAACTTCCTGTGATAGAGGATAGTGACTTGGTGTTGGAGGTGAATCCTTTAGGTGCCTAGTTCCCACATCGTAAGTTCTGTAATAAATATTTACTAGTTTAATTTTGGATGATATGTTGTTATAATTTTGACTCTTGCTACAATTCTGCTTGCTCTTTGTAGAAAACTTCCCTCTAAAGGCCATACTGTCTGTTATCTCATAGACCCCAAATAGCTGATTTTAACACATTTCTCCCCTCTTTCAAATAAATCCTTCAACTGCTCTGAAGCAGTGCTTTTGACTAATGAGAGCTATTGCTAGGCTTCCCTGTTATGACACTTTGTTAGAAATGTGCCTAACATACAAAAGTGATGGCTCGCTGGGCTTTCATCACTTCTTAGCAACTGTCACAATTAGTATCAGTGTTTTATTTGGAGCTCAGTCATTCAGTTCAGATCTCTCAAATTCTCAAGGGAGGCTGCTCAGAAGGGCAAAAATTCAGTTTTCATACAGACTTGCCTTCAAAGTCCTACATAAAGCACTAACTTAAAAGAACATCACTGTAACTGAGGTGGAGTATGAATTGTATGTAACCTGGTAGAAAGGTAAAATATAGCTCCACTATATTAAGTAAGACAAGATGTCTTCCTTTTCTGTGGAAGACAAATGTTTAGACATTTGTAGAATTCCTTTGTTTTGGAACAGTTTCATCATATCTCTGCTTCTGTAGATCATTTGGTACATGGATCAGATATAATTTTATCAAAGGCCTATTCAACATGCAATAGAGCAGTCCCATGTTTCTAAAGAGGAGTGAGTTCTCTGATTCTTCCAAAGATGTTAGCAAATTCTGCACCATATTGAGTGCCCCTTGGCTGCAGGTGAAGAATTCAACAGCTTGTGGGAGTGCTAATTAGTGCTAATAATAACTTCAATGACCTGCCTTGGCTTTAAAATGCCTGACAGAAATTGCCCTGTCCTTGAAGGATAGAGATTTCGTGTCTGTGTTCGTCTGATTAGGGTGCTCATGCCTACATGATTCTGTGTTTAGTGATCACACACAATTACCAAGTGGGTGTTTGTGTGTGAATGAAAAAGAAGTGGGTGGTGTTGGGGAATCAAGAGGAAAAAAAGGCAAAGAGACCTCCCAAAAATACTATAAAAGAATTCCCTTATTAAAGGGATTTCTCTTGCAGGTTAAATAGTCTTATTAAAACTAGAAATAGTAATAGGAAAGCATTAGATTAGGAACTGGATTATTCAAAATTAAACTTTAACTCTCTGATTTTGATACTTTTTCCATGGTTACTCTGCTGAAAAATGTATGGAGGGTCTGAGGAAAATGAAAGCTGTAATTTGAGCAAGTACACCAAAAGCTCCGAGGTATGAAATTTTCATTTCATCTGGATAATAGGTTGCTGATGGTGCAGAAAACAATTGTATTTTCAAGGGTATTTCCCTGGACCTTTCTAATATAAATTTTATTAACAGTAGCCAGAAAAATGAATTACAATACCTTACGAGCTGGAATGGTAAATTAGGGTTTTTTCTGACTTCCCTTTCTTTTGCTAAAGTGATCTTTTAAAATCAGTCAAAATTGAGGAGAGGAAAAGGTCTTTAAAATACTAATATAGTCTTAATTGAATGTTGGAAACCCTGGTTTCCAGGTAGCAGATTTATTTATTTTTTTAAATTGAGGATATAAATTTAAAGTTAAAAAAAAATGTGACTTAGTGTTTAGCTCCTAACTAGACATTTGGCTTCAGTGCTACCCAAGCAACTCAAAGCAGATTCTTCCTTATCTTGCAGCCACCCACTCACTCCTGACCTCCTGTAGTCCCATTTTCCCAGCACAACTGGTCACTTAGTTGTAGAGTGAACAAGATCAGGGAGCTTATCCAGCTAAAAAGTAGGATGACCAAGAAAAAATAGGATTGTTTTTCAAGTGGATCAGTTTCCAAGCTGATTTACTACAAGAGAAATTGTAGAATCATTGTATGGCTCCAGGGAACTGTACTGGCACAGTGGAGAGCCTTAGGAAGTACCTGCAGCTGTGGCCAGAAACAAGGGCTGCTTAAGTCATCAATGTCACCAAGTGTGTCATGAACTACAGTCCTTCCCTTGACATTAAGATGTCTGCCATCACTGGACACTGGTGAAGTACAAAGCACAAAAAGTCAAGTGTCTGAGGCCTTGCTTTTCCCCAGAGCTGCGCAGGTGCAATATGTCTTTAGTCTCATTCTGGTTACACTGTTAAAGAGCATTCTAGAAATCAAAGAGCAAAAAATATCCACATTTGATTGCCTTATTACAGTGAATTAAGCTTACTCGGGATCACAGTTGTGTATTGAGGGACTAACTTGCTGCACAGCAAGAGGGAAAGTATTGGTTTACTGCATTTTCCAACTACCCACACCATCCCAGAGTGTGCAATATACAATCAATGCAGAAATACCCAGGCAGTGGCAGCTCACAGAAAGTGCATGGGGAAAGCTATGACATTTTAATGAAATGCAGGGATGTCTGAAACAAGCAGTCTTCCATCTGGAAATTCTAGGAATCCAGAGTGTTCTGTAGTACAACAGTTAAGTTGTGTGGCTGTGGTTACTTTGAAAAACAGAAATACAGGTAGCTAGTAGCTGAATTGTGATTTAAAGTAGGTTACAGAGAAGCTTTAAAAGATCCTTCAATCACTTGTTAAAGACCCAGGATTCATTTGTTTGGATTGCTCTGGACTTGGTCCAGAATGTCCAAAAGGGAGATGAGAAGCAATGAAGTGCTGAGTTTGGAGGGTGCTAAATGCTGCTCTGATGCCTGTGTTGTGAGATGTCCTTCTCAGCTTGGAGTACTCAGGCCCTGAGCAGATGTCTGAGAACTTGATTCCCTTCTGCACATCAGGATTATCATATTCAAACTATCCAAAGTGATTTTTTTAAAGCAAATTTAAGAACTAGCATTGATATTTCATAGATTGAAAATAACTAATAATTTAAATATTTTTGGTAGCCCATAAATATCAGCTCTTTGACGGTATTCAGAGGAGTAACATTTCATTTAAATGAATATGAAGAGACATCTGAAGGCCAAGCAGTTATTATCAATGGAATTAATTAACTAGCACTTAATGTTTTGTAAAGTTGAACATTTTTAATGAATATATACAATCTTCATAACCTAGAATAGAAAGATCGAAGGGGGCATGGGATCATAAGAGAAATCCTAATCCAAAGTGTAAATCCTATGAATTTACTAAAATTCCAGGTATGGGTTTGGGAGAAGGGATATTACATCATACTCCTGCTTTTATTTTTATTCTCTAAGAATCTCAGTGGCAGTTGTGCTAATTTCTGCTACCTAAAGTTCCAGATAGAACACAATGTATTCAGCAGCCCTTCCCATTGCCACTTCCTGTGAGCTATGATTTAGGGAGATTAAAATAGTAAGCAGCATGAGTGTCTCCTCTGGGAACTGGATCAAAGACTCTAAGTTTGCTTCAGTTCCAAATCTCCCTTGCATTCTTTAGGGTGACACTGACACTACCAAGCCAGAAGGTGCTGAGGGACACATTTACACATCTTACAAAAGTTACAGTTACTTTAAATTAATATATTAAAGGAGAAGATCACATTATGGTCTTGGAACATATGGAACATGTGGGAAGAGACTAAGGCTATTTAATGGCATGCATCAGGATTGTGCTGAGCGCCTCTCTCCAGGAAACAGTGCAGACATTGCTCTTAGGATGGAGATAGAGCTCTGGCAGAGAGGAAAGGCATATTAAGTTTTTGGAAAGAGTGAATCCTAAAGGTATCTGTGCCCTAAGAAACATGTGGAAACCTCACAATGCTCTGTGGGACACACTGTCCTGGTGTAGAATGGAGGCTGAAGCATAGTAAGCAAAATCTCATGTTTAGCAGACATTCTCTGTGTATTTCACTGGCTTTGAAATGCAGTTACCTTATTGGCTAGAGGAATGCTTTCAGGTTTCTTTTTTCTCTGCTGACCTTGGTGTGCCCCAGAGAGCAGTAAGTACAGCTCAGCTGGAACAGGTGGAACAGTCTGTGGTGAAGGCAGCGAAGGCCCAGCCGCTCTCACTGTTCCTTTGCAGAGCACTGCAGTCAGCCATGGAGCCTGGGGATAATGAGGCACTCACTGCCCCTTTGGAGTAGAGATGGCTGAATTACATTGTAGTGGTCAGTGAAAACCAGAAGGGTAACTCCAGCACTGCACACTGAAATGTTTTGTGTAGGAACCTTTTCAGAGCTTTATTGGGTAAGCTATGGACAAGGATTTCTGATAAAAACCCTTCATTAGTACCTCAGCTTTCATGACTGAGGTACTAATGACTTTGATGTCATCTACTAAGAAAACAATGATTTATGATGTTCCTTACAAAAAACCTGTCCCCAATTAAAAGAACAAGCTCTAATTTCTATTCCTGGGTAAGCAGAAGGGTAAGCATGATGGCAAGAGAGCACAGTAGATTTTCAGATGATGTGCCAGCTGGCTTTCTCTGTAATGTCCATTTCTGCAGAGATCCACTCACTAATGCTTTATGCTGGTAGCTGGCTTTTTTATATTTGAATATTCTGAATTTCCTTCTTTCTTTCTTTTAAGTCTAGACTCTAATTTTACAGTCCACTCTGCTCATTTTTGTACTTACAGAAGAGCAGGCCAGAGAATTTACTGTAATCTAGTCACAGTTCCCTCCATTTGCTCTGTTTCTTGAAAATATACAAAAACTGCTTTTGGAGTTATTTTCAGGCATCAGAGAAAACTCCATTTGTCTCCTGGTTGCAGTTGGTCCTTAACTTGAAAAGCAGATTTGGGGAATCCTGCACAGATGTAGTCTGTGAAAGTCTTATTCTTGAGGGTGAACCTCTGCTCTGGGTCATGCTTTATCCAGTTTACTCTCATTTGCATAAACATTAAATGCAATTAGGGCTGTCAGGTTTCCTTGTAGTTTAGCTAAGCACTGTGGTGTAGGTGGCAATTTAAGACAAGCTATTTTAGTCAGGATCAGTTATGAAATTGTTCAGATATTTGAAAGGTCATAAAGATGCTGACTCTAGTGAATCACAGAAGAGGGATATTGAAGCATTAATAGGGACTGGAGTCTAGGATGAGACATTAAAAAGGAGTTCAGGTAGATACAAAGGACTCAATTCAATACCTCTAGAAGGTTTTGGGGCATTTTTACATAGTGTAATCCAGTAAGAAAGTTGAATAGTGTACAGAGCATGGATTTGGCACAATAAACTGGAGCTTAAGCCATTTCCATGTGTCCTAAGAACACTGCTAATTCATATTATTTCTTCCTCACAGTTCAGGCACTGAAAGTAGTATTCTACTTCAGTAAATAGTAATCAGTTTCAGAAATACAGTAGCTTTCATGTCTTTCTGAAAATAATGATAAGGGTTTGAAATAGTATCCAGCATTCTTACAAATAATTAAACTTTGAAAAATGTTTTTTGGAAGATTGTAAGGTCTCTGGTAAAAGCATTACCTGGATAATACCATTCAAAATATTTTTTTTATAGTGAATAAAAATTGCCCAGATATTTCCTCCTTTAAAAGAAAATCAGAGTTTCTACCATGTCCCTTCCCTTCCTTGTGTCAGATCCTAAAAAGCAAAGGCATTCATACTGTCATCCTAAGTCTAAAGTACAAGTGATGTAAATATGAACACTAGCAGTACTATTTCATGACAACAGAAAAAAATGAAATGGAAATATAAAAAACCAAAATACTAGCCTCTTCAATCATAAATATAATCTAATATTTTTTTTTTGACAGAAAGTCCATAAAGTTTAATTATTTGTATTTTTGTAACAGCTCATAGAATTCCAGTCAAAGATAAGTTCTGGACAAGTTTTAGTCTCAAGATATGACAAATACAATGGACTGTATATTAATTATAGAGTGATTTGCCTGATAAATGAATCAGAAGGTATTTTGATAGTTACATATATCTATATATATATATGGGGATTTTGTTTGGTTTGGTTTGGGGTTTCGTTTTTGTTTTTGTTTTTTTATTAGGACAACTAAGGAACACATACACATCACTGCCATTTAAATTTGACAGAACCTCTAAGTTGAGTAACTTTTGGAAATGCACATTGGCAAACATGGAGTTAAACTTTAATTTATGTCCTCCAACATCCCTTATGACCCATTACTGCTAAAAAGGAGGAGTGGTGCTTGAAAGAGTAAATAAATTCTTCAGTCCAATACTGCAGATTATTTTCAGCCTGAGATGCATAAAGTAGAGCAGAAGTGATCTAATATAGGCAAGATTTCAAAATGAAAAATTTCCTCCCAGTGGTGTTTCTATATAGTGGTTTACAAAGTTAGCATTAAGATATGGGAGAACATGCCAGTGTAGCAGAATTTTAGGGCAGTTTGTCAACTCCAGACACAAGGCAAAATCAAACATATGTGTATGTTTTTATTTTTGTCCTTGGACCTGCTCTGTCATCATCTCCTCCACGGTTCAGTGCCTCCCTCTGTAAGCAATATATAAATTTAGAAAATGCTTTTTGGATCAAATATTTCAAAACAGCAGAAATTTAAAGGTTTCCGTCATAAAATTTGGGTTTTCACATTGGACACGCTGGTTTAATTCCAGAGAGCATTATGTGTATAAACACCTTGTTTCCCCATATTCAATATTTCTAGGTCTCTTTTTTGTCATTTGTTGCACTTGGAGCAACATCAGGAACTCTGGATGCCAAATAGGAGTCCAAATATAAACAGAATTATTGATAAAAGACTCAAATAGATTTTACTGAACTGGGCAAGCAAAGCAGAGAATTTCTGTAATTTTAGCCAACGCCTCCTGTTCCTGCAACCATCTTGTTTTAGAAGCATTTCACCACCAGCTTTTCTTGGCTGATTGTAATGGGTATGTGGAAGGTCGTGCAATCCTATGCAGTTAATGCTTTCTGAGAATATTAGCAATTGTAACAACTTTTTAAAAATTAAGAGGAACAAGAAAGAAGTTATCATAATAATATAACTAAAACCAGTATATTTCTCTGTAAGAAAGGCTAAAAAGTGGGACAGAGGTCATTTTAACTTCAAGCATAGACATTAAACTTTTTTTTTTGCAGGAGTCGTAATTCACATTTGGCCTATGGCCAGAGCAGTGAACTTTATCACCCAGTCTTGGCATGTGCAGATAGATGGTCCCTTCTGTCTCTTTTGCCAGTTATTGCTCATGTTGCCAGGAAATCGTAATCATGCTGCTTGGAAGTGGCTGCTGGCCCATCCACCTGCTGCCAAGCTATTCCACTGTATGAGGAGTCCGGCTCAGCTTCAGCAAATGGCTCTTAGCTCTATCTAACATATAGGAAAAAAGGTCACTGTGCTAAGGCCACCCAAGGGGACCATATGGTGTTAGGAGTTACATCACCACTATTGCACTGCTGTTGATGCAACCCTATTAATAACCCTGAAGCTTCACATGGACTTGGCATAACTAGGTTTTCTAAAAGGAAATGTGTAATATAAACCTAGACTGAACCACAAAATAAGAGGAAAAGAAAAATGTTCTCTTTAATAATGAGTCATAGAATGGCTAGGGTTGGAAGGGAGCTTAAAGATCATCTAGTTCCAACCCTCCTGCCGTGGTCAGGGTGGCCCTCATAGGTCAGGATGCTCAGGGCCTCATCCAACCTGGCATTGAACTCTTGCAAGGATGGGGCATCCTCAACTAGGCAACCTCTTCCACTGCCTCACCACCCTCTGAGTAAACAATTTATTCCTACTATCTAATGTAAAATTACCCCCTTTCAGTTTAAACCCACTGCCCCTTGTCCTGTCACTATCTGTCCATATAAAATGTCCTTCTCCCTCCATTTTATAAATGCTCTAAAGGTACTGGAAGGGTGCAAAGAGGTCTCCCTGGAGCCTTCTCCAGGCTAAACAACCCCAACTCTCTCAGCCTGTCTTCACAGGAGAGGTGCTGCAGCCCTCTCATCATATTTGTGGCCTCCTCTGGACCCACAGGTCCACATCTCCCTGTGCTGAGGATCCCAGAGCTTGATGCAGTCAGGTTTTTATTGATACTTATTTTGCATTAAAACTATGTATATGTATTTAAAACTAACTAGCTTTCTCTAGTGTGAGAGAAAAAGGAAGACAATCAGTTAAGCAGTTAGGTTGCAGTGCCACATTACCAAGAACAGGTCCGTATGTTCAAGTTTCTCTAGTGTCATATGCAAGCACTATTCAGACAGGAATAGTCAGGAGGATGTAAGTCGTATGAATTGCAATCCATTGGTGAATTTAAGCTCCTCATTAAGATGTTTGGTCTCTTGCTTTAGTAGAAATATTGAAAGTTGTTTCATGCATGGATAGTTCCTTTGTCAGTCAGGTTCCTGTTATTGTCTCTTTTCATGGGAAAAGCAGAGGGCCTTCTGTTAGTTAAACTGGTTATATTTTGGACCCTGTAGTGAAAATTTATGTCTGAAATTATATTCCTAGATTTTTCCAGGTGACAAAAGGAAAAATAACTGGTTTAGATTATTGAATTTTTTGTAGAATTCTGAGACTCTTGAGAGCAGTGCAAATCTTAAACACAGCCAGTCAGAAAATGGCAGCAAATAGTTTTGCAGAACTTTTCCTGATAATATCATAACATAGATCATTAGTGTAACTGGTATCTGAACTTTCAAATTCCAGGACTTCTTGGACTGTTATTTTGGTATGTCATAAAATTTAGCTCCTGAATCCCTGTTTAAGTGATCTAACTAGAAGGGATGTGAATTTAAACTTTAAATGGATTTTGAATCTTCTATGCTTTTTGTGTTTCTAATAGGTTTTCAGCTTCAGGTAGACATTATTACTTTGGTAGTTTTTTTGATCTGTTAGAATATACTCTGCACATTTCATTTTGTTGAGGAATTTTGTATAGACTTTGATATATCTATAGTTGCTATACCAAACATATCTTTTATCTGTAATACACTTGATGAATAAAGAAAACATAACAGCTATTCAGATTTCTGCATAATCCACTCCTATGGCCTATGTATAATACTAAGGTGATGATAGCACTGTAGTATGTAAAACACAGCAGAACTGGATGACAACTAAGATGCTACCTTCTCTTTTGGGCAAAAAAGTGCAGCTCAAGTGCCAGCTATGAGACTGTCAAGCAAGAATTCTAGCTCAACAGCATGCATTTTCATACAGCTACTGTATACTAACCTTGTGCAACCATGTCTGCTCTGCACAAGTAAGTGGAATAATGGAAAATATTCCCATCTACTTTTATGTTTACAGGAGAAGAATCAAAATAAATAAGAGCTTATTTTGAAATATTTTTCGCACGCTTGTGGAAAGAATCATCTTGGCTCAGCTTCAGGGATGTTATTTTTAGGTGCTTATTTTTTGTTCTGGGATGCTACTTTTAGATAATGAACCTTTGCCAAAAATGCCAAACTTCTTTTCTGCTGTATAAATGTACAAGAAAACCATGGCATTTCAGAAACCCTCTGTGGTTTTCAAGAATAATCCTGTGTGTGTTTTCAATTTGGTGTTGTCTTTGCTTGGTAATGCACTCCATCTTATCCTACATAATTAAGAGTAAAATAAGAACCTACAATATATATTTTTGCACATAACTTGATCAAAAATACTTACACAGACTTATCTTAATTGGTTTACCTGCTGCAATCTAATTCCTATAAGTTCTGATTTTGTAATGTGATTTCCTTTACTGTGTGGGTGGATACAATGATACAGAAAAAAAATTGAAGCAGTTGTTTATTTTCTGGGTACAAGTGAATGAGTAGGACTTTTACACAGTGATTGTTCTTTTAGAGAATGGCTCTCTCATACGTAATTGCTTGTGCTAGAATTATGTACCAGACACTCATCCCTGAGGAGGCTTTGCTGACTGTTGTGCTGTTCTTTGCTGCAGTTCCTGCTAAAGCAAGAACAAATGAGCTCCAAGGTGGAAGGATATCCAGGTAAAATAGATAAAATGCTCACTGAAAGATGTCTCCACTTGACAGCATTAAAAGGCCTCTTATGCAGAGCTAAAAGCTTTGCTCCTTTCCTTAGCTTTCCATGTGAGGTAATGCCTTAATGTCTTTTGCATCTGCCATTGTGGCACGTGAATCTGCCTTACTGAGAAGTGAAATGAGGAAAATGAGTCCCCGAGGTTACCAGGTGCAGCCAACACACACAGAACAAGCAGAGCTTTGCTGACAAGTTAGATGTTTACAGAAATAAGGCAAGGTTTTGAGAACTGGGAATTATGTTATCTTCTGGCCAAGGCTGGTGTGGCTGAGGTTGGATTGGAGAAGGATAACAAGGGAGTGAAAGATGCAGAAATATACATTAATGCAAATGGACAGTTGGAATTAGAATTGCAACGATTTAAAACTGAAAAGAGATGTGGGTCTGAGTTCAACATAATGGAGTACCAGGGTCTTTAGTCTTGTTACTACCCCCTGTAGCAGATCTAGTTAGACTGTGAGTAGTGTCTGGAAGAAAATACAGTAGATCTCTTTATATTTTTAGAAATAAACCTTCTCTGCTTCTTGAATCAGTCTCTTGCCTCAACAATATTACATGTGACCTGTTGTTTGTGGCCTGCAAGCAAGGTTTTAAACTGCAGAAACAATGAGCAAACAAGTGAAGTCCATGATACAGGAGTCCTAGGTCATGAGGGGAAAGGGGAATGGAGAGAGTGGAGTGACTGAGCTTGCTATAAATGGTGCCACAGGTCATGGGGGTGGGAGAACGTGAGCTGCACAAGGCAGGATCTGTGACTGTTGAAAGAACAGGGGGACAGTGACTTCCTCTCCCTGCTTTGTGTATCTATGGGGAACTAAACTTTGACCACACAGTGGAATCTGAATAGATCCAAGGAAAGATGATGTGAGAAGCCTCAAACTAAAGTTAGTGCTCTGATTTTAGGTTCTCTCAAAAATACAGAATTGTTCAAGGTTTCTAAACAGCTTTCTAAGGTTCAGAAAGTTTACCACACCTTGTCTGGTAAACCAGGCCAAGTTATGGCATTAATTGAAATTTCTCATACTGTTTTAACTCAAGGTTTTTATATTGTTCAAAGTTAAACCCAAGGGGAAATTTAATGTGCAGGTTCCGAGAAAGGTGGTTGTGCCTCTTGTAGATTGAAATCACTATGCCTATTGCATATAAAGCATTTTTATAGCACATGGTTTCTAAAGCTGTTAATATAAATTAACATAAATACAAAACACAGCTGCTATAAGGGGCCATACTTCTGTGCATATGCATATATTGCTTTATTTCCAGCCAAGGAGAAAACTACATTTATCCCCTCCAGACTCAGAGTATTAGAAATGCCGTTAGAGAAGAAAAACTAATTCTTGCTTTGTTTATATCAATAATGAAGTCAAATATGGAATTGTCTTTTCCAATTCACATCTGAGAGGTTTTAAGAAATGCAGTTGTTTGATGTCTTACTCAGCAGTCACACAGATACTGACATAATGTGCAGTGTCACAAATGCATAGGAAATTGTTGTAAAACCATGCCAATGATAAAGACCCCTCACAGTACCACTTGACAAAATATACTGCAGATGTATCTCTTTCACTCAAAGATATTCTTCCACTTGATATGAAAGGCAGTCTGCATCAGGCAACTCAGAAAATGAAAGCTTAAACACTGTCAGATAGTTGGAAATTTTGATTTATAGGAGACTGAATCTATTTCACAGAATACTTCCAGCCCAAGAGGATTATAACATTATCAATTCAGTGAATAGTTTCAAATTAATAAATCTTAAAATTAGCTTCATCTGAAATTTTGTTAAAGGTCAGATTACCTTACTTCTGTAGTCTCAACATGCAGGGGTTTCCATTGGGAAATATTTGTGCTAATTATTAAAAACTACATTTTCCAATAAATAGAGACAGTTATAAATGCCATATTTTAAGGAACATAGCACCCAACCCAACATGGTGATGACCAGACAGTCAATACTATTGAATTTTTATAGCATAAACATTTTTTAAAAGTTCAAAAATTCAAAAAATTATATTCGATAGTATATTACCTTTTTTCTTTCCTTCATATGTATTTGCTGAGACGATGATACAAGAAAGCAATAAAAATGAAAGAAGTTGCAAACTTTTCATTTTTTCTTTCTTTGAATGAGAGTTCTGCTAAATTCTGCCAAGAGATGGGAAAAGGAAAGAATTAGCAATGCTTTGCAATAAATTCTTTGCCCATTAATCATTAACCTTGATTTCTTCTGTCCCCTGCTCCGGTTTTTCCTTTTATGGAAGTGAAATTGGAATTTGCCTGTTTCCAAACTCTTCATTTTTATTTTATGCCACTTGTGGCAGAAATAATTTGGAGCTGGATCCTCCTAGCTTGCTCAACAGTGCTCCACTCTGAACACAGACTTGAGGGCATTTGTTCTCTGAGATACTGCTAAAGGCAGGCTCTGAGATACTGCTAAAGGGGTAACCAGCTTGAATTCAGCTGGTCAGTAGCTCGGTCTGAACACATTGCAAAATAAGGGCAAGAGCTGAAGGTTATTCTAAATTTTTCATTAGCATAGGCAAATCCCAGCAAGACAATCATCAAAATTTTATATATATTAACCGCTTCTCTTATTTCAGTGTTTCAATCTGTACCAGATTTTGGATAATCATAAAGTCTTTCTAATTAAGCGAACAATTTTTAACACATAAGACATTTATTAATACAGCACAATTAACCAACATCTCTCTCCACTTCCAGTAAAAGAAATACAAGAAAGTGTAGGAAGTAAATGTAGGAGTCATTTCAGCAGAAAGGTTTCTACTAAATTGGTATGGTTTATACTGGAAATCAGAGCAGAATTTTAATTACAGCACCATGTGTACGTGTGCAACAATGAGTTGCACATATTGCAAAGCATCAGAGGACTGAAAGTTCTCTTGGATAGGCAGCAAGGATTACACACGGCTTGATCTCGCACATGAGCAGGACACCACGCTGGCCTCTGTACTGTGGTAGCATCAGTCTGCAGCATCACAGTTTTGCCACATCAGTCAGTGGTGCTGAGACATGCTCTAGCTCATTTGAAAGGAACAAAGTGCCAACTAGGACGTAGCCATGGCAGCACAGGCCTTAGCATGGCTGCAAATGCACCTGCATTCCCACGAGTCACTGGATTGCCTGCTCATGTGGGTTAATGCTGCAACCCCCCTTGGCTACCTGCACACCTGAGCTAGTGTGCAATCAGCCAGACAGGTATACAATACCTCACTTACTTTGACACCATTGTGGAATTTTCCTTAGAAACAGGTCTCTGGCACTTTTTCTTCTGTGTTCTGAATCATTAAGAAGCCCTCATGGACAAGAACAGATGATAGTGTAAATTCTTTGCTAAACTAAGTTTATCATGGATTTGCTGTTAGTAATAGCAAATGGAAACAATTTTTAAAGAACTCTAGATCTGTGTCAAATTAAATTACTGAAACAGAGCTTGTAAACATGAAAAAGTATATTTTGAGTATTCAGGGAACCCCAGATTCTTTATGAAGCCTCTTAATTACTAAATCTAGAATATGTGAAATGATAGCTATACCATCCCAACCTGAAGAATTTTTCTTTTTTATGTTGTTTTTATAATCAAGAACTATTTTAAATTGTCCCAGATTAAAGAATTTTCTCTTTTTTAAAGACTAAGTCTCAGATGACCAATATGCTATAGCAGGACTGGTATGTTAGAAAAAAAAAAGTATTTTCAGCAGGGAAATTCTGTCTTGCTTGATGCATTGTTTAGGCATGTGAGAGCATGCTTTGTGGAGTGGGGTCCATACTGCTGGGTGCTGCATGAAGGCAGGAGAAAAGTGCAGATCCCTTTCTTTGCTTGCTCATTCCAAGTAGCTGTGAGTCTAGGATACAGCAGACAGCTGGAAAACCCTCAAGTGATCTCTAAGGTGATACCAGTCACCACAGCTGGCAGCGATCTTGGCACACTAACATCTGAAGCACTGTCAAGACTGATTGATTTGTGTGTGTGTGTTTGTGTAAGTATATTGAAAAAGACAAAATACAGGAAATGAGGTGATGGGATCAAAATTACTCTTGATAAATGACAAATACTGTTCCCTGCAATATTTTCAGTGAGCAAGAAAAGGACACAGAAGATAGAACTTGGACAAGAATTTAGGCTTTGATGCTGGACAGGAAATGCTTTATTTTAGTGCAGTTAATACTGGTGGAAATTACTGGTGTGATTTAGCACAGCTTTGCAATGAACTTAGAATAATGTTGGCTGAAGATGACATGAAGATGACAGATCTGACTGACAGGTTGAATGGTGACACTAGCCACAGTAATCAAGAAAGTAGAGAGCATTTAGTGGAGAAAGATTGCAAGGTCCACTTTCTGCAGATGGGAAGTGTTCTGGAACAAGGTGGTAGATCTGCAAGGGACAGATCTGCAAGGGATCCAACAGATGGCTGTTGGATCTTTGCAAAGAGATTGTCTAAAAATAAATTCTATAGGGATCAGTATTTGGATTTACTTCTCACTATAGAGCCCATGTAGGAACCAGAATGACATTATGAGCATCTTATGAAGGATTGCTTGATGTGGTAAGAGGAAAACTGGGAAAAAAAAGGTGGAGGAACCTGTCTTCCTTTGGCAGGTTTTAGTTCATTTGGCAATTCTGCATCAGTTATTGCTGATATTTATTTATCTTTCCAGTGTTCACAGAATATCAGCAATAATGCTGAGAGCACTAAGTGGTGTTGTGGGAATAGTTGTACAGCATTTGAATGAGAGGTTTCACAGTGCATGTTGAGGATGAGTTTATGTAGCACGAAATTGCCTGCTATGGCACATTAGTCTGCAGAGAGCAGATGTGATTGTGTTCCAGAGGAAGGAGCTGCTCCCAATGGCCTCTACAGCATTGTCACACAATGCATTTTCAGAGTGTGGGTTTGGGTTTTCTTCTCGATTTGATTTACATGAGTAATTCCAATTACCTTTATTATCTGCTCATAAAAAAACGAATGGGTCTTCTGCAAATGTAATGATCATTAGAGGTAGGAAACTCCTGGTAAATAATTTTCCTGTGGATCCAAATATTGAAATTATAATCTTTGCCATTTTCAACATGTTTATCTGGTCATTTGATAACTACTTTGCTTGATCTGCTGTCTTTTAGATGGCATAATTGCTATTTTAATTGTTATTGCATATATAATATTCTATGAGTATATAACCTAAATTATTCTAGGAATTAGTTGCCCTGATGCAAAAAGCATAACAAGATTGCATCTTTGGCACATTATGAGAATATAAGAAGTGGAGCCAGGTATTTACCAGAAGCAACTGTGCAATAGCTACTCAGAGTTACTGGCAGCATTTTGCATCACTTACTAAAATGGCTTTTTTGGAATCTGCATGTGGTGTAGTGAGTGGGAGCTGCAATATTCTGGCTGGAAATCATAGTGGAAAAAAGAGAATCCTCTGGAAAAACAAGGGTGCTCTGGGTCTTCATATGATTCCACTGGTTGATCATAATAATGGTGCCTGATGAAGCTCGATTCCCCGAGACATTCCCAGTGCTCTGCCAGAGCCATATGAACTGAAAGGCTGCTCTGCTGCAATCCTGCACCACTGGCAGTGACAAAATGTACAACACAGGTACTAGAAAATCAGGGAACAGACATCTGAGGGACTCTAAAGATGTTCTGGGAGGCTGACGTAGGAAAACAACAGTAGGAATATGCAAGCTACATTGTGTCCTGATGTGGCTTTCAAGAGCTAGTGGATTTATTCTTTAGAATTGGATATGTTTGTTACTCATGCTCTGGGTAAGGAAAGTGGATAATTTGGCATTTGCAAAAATCTTGATTCTTAAAAACGGTCTGAAATTAAGTTGTTTAAATGTAAGGTTTAAATATGGTTATGGTTAAATATGTTAATCTTAAAATCTAAAGGATCCATTTTTAAAACAAAGTTTTTCTGTAGATATGATCTCTCTTTTCCATAACACCCAGCATTTGCAATGACTTCATTTTCCGCATTGAAATCACTCATACCTACTGTAGTGATCTGGATTCTAAATTTAGAAATAGATATTGCAAACTGCTCTCTGTGAAACAGACAGAACACATGTTTTGTATTGCACGGAGGCTACTGCTTTGTCAACTTTACATGAAATAGAATATTTTCTTGAACACACAGTGGCCACCCCAAATTTGTAGCTTATGTCTGTCTATGTGTTCATATCTAGTTTGCATATATGGTAATGGGGCTTGATAACCTTCTCTCTTCTGCTGAGCCGCTGCTTGTACAACATATACCCAGGAGGTAGACGCTCAATCATAATCCCCATCTGCTTCTTGGCTAAAGTTCCAGTTCCAGTTAGACCTCTTGTACATATCCACATCTAAAATAAAATTGATGGTTTCACTATTGGGAAGCAGCATGTGACTAATGATGCATTGTACCATGCAAGTCTTTGCTTGAATATATCTTTGTAATCAAGTTAAAGAAAGGAACACAGAGCAGAAATTTGTCAGGCATACAGTCCTGCTTATTTTCCTGAAACCACACTGTTCATCAAGATGCTTTTCAATCACCTGAAGACCAGTAATATGTAGTACAAGATGTTCTTTCAGGTTTAGAAGAGATTTTATGGGCCAGAACTTCAGCTAGCATAAATTGGCTTCTGTGCAGCTCTAATGATTTTCACCAGCTGAGGATCCTCCCTGTGTTCCTATAATAACCCACTAGCATCTGAAAAAAGATTCATGTGATGGTTATGCTAATACATCTGAGGTTGTAGAGCAAGAAAGTTTTTATGTGGTTGAATTTTTAATGCAGTTTTTAAATCCAGAATTTATTCTGCCTGTTTTATCTTGTCTAGGATTTTTTAATATCAAATAACTCTGAAAATACATTTTTAGATGGACTTTTGTGTGTAGATTCATGGTCTGTCAAACATACAGCAGCTGCACTGTATGAATCTGAAACTTCCTTTACAGCAGTAGTTATTGAGTCATCAGACTTTTCAGTATTAAATTCAAAACTAAATAATTGATCAGTAAACTTTGTTTTCTGACGTGAAAGAAAACCACTAATTTGCATGAGCATAGTGTTGTGAAATATGAATTTCTCCTGCAAGATGCATTTCATACTCTGTAGCCCCTGATAAAGTAGCCTACTTCCATGACTCATCGCTGAGAATATTGTCTGACTTTCCTTGGAAGCACATTTGGGACTAGGAGTGGCATTCTTGCAATTTAGAGTTTTCCCACAAGTTTAGCAGGTTTTGTATATTTGTGCCTTTTAGTAATTTTAGAAATGTGCTGCACTGAGTAATTCTTATTATAAACAGCTGTAAACAAAGAAGAGAACCCAAATACAACTGCCAAGCATATAGTAGTACAGTAAGTGAGTCATCTGCTTCTACTTCAAACTTTAAAAAAAGGCATTTTTTAGTTTGTTTACTTTGATACTTGTTTGTGGAGTGCTTTTTCTAACTATGCATTACTTGTTTAAGTGCCTTAGAAGAATGCTGTTTCTTGGCTTCTGGGTCTGTCTTTCTCATGTGTACACTGTGTTCACGTGGGGTATGTCTCTGAAGTCTTGACAAATCAGAAAAGCACGGAACTGATGGACCAAATAAAAGGGGAGAACAAATCCCAATACATCTGGACTGCCCATGCCCTTCCATTATGTGTAGAATATTGGGTGTTTGTATACTACCCCTGCTTAAAACAGGTGAGGAGCTGGCCTACTCCCTGCCTCCCATCACAATTAGTTCTGTTCTTCAGCACACAGGACTAAATTTCTGCATGATTATGCACTACTGGAAAGGGCAGTGCAGCTGCAGACTTTTACCCACCTGCACTCTGTCTTACTTTTGATACTCGCTGCTCCCAGTGTCCTATTTCAGGAATGACCTGTAAAAGTTTGCAGTGAATTTATTGTTGTTTAAGCAGCTTTTACAGAGAGCTTTAACGTGTAGGAAACCTTCAGCACTGGGATGTCAATAGATGTAACTGTGAAGAGCAAATGTGCTTTTGAAAACTTCATTGTGCCTGCTGAGGGCATTTCCCTTCACTGGTCTGTGTAAGAAACAGCCAAACACTTGCAGCAAAGCTCATTGGAAGACTGAGATCCAGCCCAGCCTCCTTCCCTCCCTGAGGACTGAGCTTTATGGTTTTAAGCAAAACCAACACAAGAGCAATGCCTTTTGAAGCTGCCTTGCTTGTTCACCTCCCTCACATCAAACAGAAGCATATCTGAAACAGATGAATACAGAGGAAAACCAAAAGTGCTCTCTCCCTTGCTTTCGAGCTACTCTACTTAGGAGGGAGAATTTGTAACAACAAATAGAAAGCAGACTTGTTTCAGATATTGATTGATGGCTATTATGGATAAAGAAGGCAGCAAGAGCAAGACAACTAGGGCTTCTTGTAGGTAACATATTTGAAGAGTATACACATGAAAGCACTTAAACAAAAGGCAGAGAACCATGCCAAAGTAAAGAAACTTGAAAGACACTAAACATTCAAGGGCTGATTGATGATGTCTCTTAGAACTTAACATGCTCACCAGGAGCAAAACCTGGATCTCTGTGGAGCTGCTGTCATTAAAATTGAGTTTTCACAAAAAGGGAAGAACAAACAGAGAAGAAGGCCAAAGAAGAAGAATGGCATTAATATACGCAGAGTAGATGTGGGGGGAGAAGACTGTTTGAGGTGGTTAATTATCGACCCTAAATGTTTTGTTTGTTCTGGGGCCTGACACAGCTCTTGCTAGTCCTCGCAAAACTTCGATACTGGGTGGATAGACCCTTGGATCTGATGTACTGTGGCAGTTCCTACATTACTACAAGATTAGAGGAGATTATAAGAGAGAAAATGGGCTTAGTTGAGGGATGAAGAAGCCTTAAATACTTTAAGCATCAGTTAGGATAAACATGCATTTAAAATCTTCTCCAAACTTTCTGAAAATCTGGTCTGAAAAACTGCCTGAAAATGTTAGATTGCTAAAAGAATTGTTAAATTGGTTCACATAGATAGAAATGATTGTAGCCTACTAGAAAGAATTGAAATAGCTGCTTCTCTGTTAGTTCTGGAACTGCAAATCTTTG
Organism: Erpornis zantholeuca; assembly: GCA_013400515.1. Classification (NCBI taxonomy): domain Eukaryota; kingdom Metazoa; phylum Chordata; class Aves; order Passeriformes; family Timaliidae; genus Erpornis; species Erpornis zantholeuca. The sequence goes on along the minus strand of VZTN01013234.1, from coordinate 154,371 downwards.
ATGTCTGGATAAACCATAGGATAATTGATTAAGGACACTGATATTCCAAAATCCATAGTTGTTGAAGTCATTCACAGAAACAAATCATTCAGTGTTGCTCCCTTTGAGGAGAACAAATACGTAATGAAATGTATACATAATGAATACCTGTTCCCTTTGAGAAGAACAAAATACATAATGAAATTAAGTTCTTACTTAGAATTACAAAGTAAGTGTATAATTTTTCAGATTTCATAGCAAGGACTATCTGGGCTGTATCACTGGCAAATCACTACTGCTGTAGTCCTTAGAGAGCCATTAGTGTGGAATTACGACAGCCCAAGGAAGGCAGGTTTGGATATACCATATTTTGCTTGTATTATATTTTGAGCCATGGATCCCTATATTTTGCTGACAGATTGTCAGGGAAGTGATTAGTCTGGATTACATGGTGATTATTTCATTTTATAAAATGAAACAAAAAAAGCAAAAGCAAGCAAAAGGAATTGCTTTTGGCAGAAGATGATCCCATTACTTAGACGAAAAAATTACTTGATGTTAAATTAAATCCTTATCAAAATAAATACAACAAAATATGACAACAAATAATAGATAATAACTGGTTAATAACTTTGAAATAAGGATTTAGACAATAATTTCTCTTCATTCAGTGCTAAATCAAAGCCATGTAAGCAATGTTACATTGAACACTTGGTGTCATAGTCATAGCTATTGGTAATGAACTACAGGGCCCAGCTACTACAGATGTGACAATAGCTGGCATTGTATAATGTTGGCAGTATCCTAATGTGTAAAATATCCTTGTGTACCATAATTTCTGGAAGGAAGTGCTTCCCTGCAAGGCTGCTTATTTTCACTGAGGCCTTTGAATAGGAGTGGTGCTCTTCCTTTAAGGAAGTTGGTTTGGGATTTTGTCCATGGAAATTGGATGCATTGAGACTAGTGGGTGCAGAGAGGTAAACCCCCCGAAAACATGACTTTTAAAGAGTTGGCTCTATGTCCCACCAACTGAAGCCAATACACAGCTGGAGAATTGTGCTGGAATGTCGTAGGTGCAGCAGTGCTCCAGTGCTCATTCCTCCCGGGAAGGCAGCTCATGGCACAGCCCCTGACTGCCCCTCAGCACTGCAGAGCTCTGGTCCCCTTTTTTCCAAGCAGCAGCAAAATGCCATTATGACCATCTTCTGCAACAGGCTGGTTTATGAGGAGACAAACTTTCAGTCCCAGAAAGTAAGTAAATAAAATTTGTTTAAAATGTGGGCTGCCAGAAGAGGAACTGCTACAATACGTATAAAGCATAAATCTATTAAAAGTGCATGTGCTGCAGTGGTTGGTCTGGTACCTTCTGGGAAATAGGTTTCACTGTTCCCTTTCTTTCAAGACTTGTGCTGTTTTGACTGACAGAACCTCAGATGTATGGAAAATGTAACATTTCCATACATCTGAGAAGTATGTTCTTTTCCCTGGGCAAGCACTCTGGTCACCTGAAGGAATACTGATCCTCCTTCTTTGGTGATGACAAATCAGATGGCCTTTAAAAGTATTCCCAATTAATATTTTTATAGCAGACCTACTAGGGAGTTGTTATGGTGTGCTTTCTAGATTACCGTAGTATAATATTTTTAAGTAAAGGCAACAAAACCTTAGCATCTTTTAACTTCAACTGCTAACTTGAAACCAAAAAGCAGCCTTTGACTACAGTTCTTGGACTTTGTTCAGTCAACCTTTGAAGAAAGAGAATGTGCCTTTTGTATAAATCAGGACCAGACTTAAACACATGGGGAAATTTGCTCACTGCATTTGAAGTTAAAATTTGACATAACAAAGGGTATTACAAAAAACTGTGGTGAAGTTTAAAAAGATCACTACTGAGCTAAAGTTTATTGCCAGTACTGTTCTTGAAGATCAAGGCTATGCTAATGTGGCTAGGGTTACTTTAATATTTTGCGGCCTCTCATTCCCTCGGTACATGTTTAAAGCATGCATATCACTCACTTTTATAATAAAATAACTTGATAAAACCTTCTGCTTTGTGCTGGTCTCCTGAGGTAAAAAGTCACAGATATGTTAAGTCTCACATTGTTTGTTCCAGCTTTATTATGTTTGATGAAAAAAATACATATCTTGGTAATATCTCATAACATGCAGTACTTCCTCAGTAACTGGATTGCTGTAAGGAAGGACATTTTTTACCTGAATAATGAAACTGTATCCTAGTTATTTCTCTAGTATTCTTTCTAAGACAGGTATAGGAGGTTGACAACATTAACAACTACTGCACAGCATGATGGAAAACTTTGAAAGGGACTTTTGTCTTTGGGGATGGATGAGTGGAATCGTTACAGTCTTCCTGAAAGATATACTGTGCAGCTTTTTATTCTCCATGCAGGAAGAGGTGTGTGTATGTTCTAAATATAATTATGGGTCAGAGTGTAAATGATAGGTTGTGTGAAGTCCATGACTGAAAGCAGACCTATCAATTATGTCAGTGGGGAGTTACTGCCAAGATCAAAAGTAGATTATAGGCCTGGCTAAGGCTGCACTCACACAGCGTTGCTGGTGCATCAATGCTGAGGTACTACCCTAGCAAAGAGCATGGTACTCCTGTGGATGCAGTGTATTCTGGTTTGCCGTGAGTGAAAGCTGCTCCTTGGAAAAGAAATGCTGTCCAGCTGTCTCTCTGCACTCAGCTTTTCCTTATGGAAACAACCACGTGTCAGTTTTGTCCGTGTTCGTGTCCGGAGCACTCACAGCTGTGGTTCGTGGTCAGAGAAGCCTGGCTTGCAGCAGATGAACCAAGAGGGACAAGCCAAGCCCTTACCCTGGGCCATGGTGAAGGTGACTGACCAATCATAAGATTCTCTGTGTAACATGGGACAGGGATAGAAACAATTTTTCACATGGGACAACCACTTGTAATTCTGGGGCATCACTCATCCAGTGAGTCATCAAGTTAAAGTTAAAAAGGACACTTTTATTTCCAATCTTTGTTTTGGTAAGGGAGCAGAAGAAGCAGAAAAATCAACTCCTAGAAGAAACTTAATTTGGTCTAAATGCATTAGATGGAAAGTTCTTGATTTTCCTCATAGATATAAGACAAAACTATTAGTTTTTAAAAATCAAGGCTTTTCAGAGTACAAACTATACTAAAATTACTCCAGTTTCCTCACTTTGGCCTTGTAAAATCATGGAGTTTACAACGGAGGGATTGCAAAGCATTGAATGTAAAAATATTGAGACATGATGAGTGCAGAATCTTTGTTACATAAAGAAATAGAAAGTATTGATCAAAAAAAATGCTGTGAGGCAAACCAATTAGAGACCCATTGACAGCAAAATGACCTGCTCATCCATCTTTCAAATGAAATTTAAAACCTAGGTCCACATTATTTGTGGCCATTTTAAACTCTTGAACATTTCTACTGAAGTCTGAATGCTGTTAATTTTGGTCTCCTGGCCAAACTCCAAACAAATAATTATTCTGCTTCTTTCCTAAATTACAGCAGCAGCTTCATTAGGAACAAATGCATTCGTAGTTTGCTGACCTAAACTGCTCTTATATTGCTATGCACTATTAACTGTTGCTGCATTTCCAACTGAGGCTGGCTGCATTCCCATGATTAAAGGACCACTGGACAAAGCATCTATATCTTCAGCTTGTTTAAAAGGCTGTGGGACAAAAGGTGCTGTATGTATGAATGTTATCATAGAAATAATTTTAGGCCCAGAACATGCAGGTGTTGAAGTGTGTTCACTGAACAGTGGGAACTATTGGCATTCATTGATGTAGCTGGATGAAAGACAGGGACTGTTTGGGGACAGAGGGTGTTTGCTTATGGGTTGGAAAGCTTGTGGCCACTGATTATCATGAAAAAGGCACTTTCATTGAGAAGCATTGCAAAATTACAGAACAAAATGGGAAGCAAAGAGAGAGTGGAGATTTACTAAAAACAGAGGCTCAGTACTTTCTGGATATGTGTTTCTGGATAATGAGGTTAGCTAGCAAGATGAGTGTTGTTTTTTTTCTGGAAGTAAAAGTTATTAAATTGTTGAGAAGTTGGATAAAATATTCCAGAAATTCGATGCATGGTTTCTTAAGGATCTGTATTTTGTTATTTATGTTATAGCTTCTTTTAAAAAGGTCCACATTCCACCTGAAAGGTGAGGGAAACCCTGAAACTGTGTAAGCTATGAGCAGGAGGTTTTACAGTCTTTATCTTTCTGCTGTGCTCTTTAGCTACAGCATCACCCTTGCTTTTCAGTGCTATCATTGTTGTACAGCACCTGAATTAGTTGCCTAAAGTGGTTTTAACTACCAATTTAGTGGTAGATGCTCAACTGCACAGCTGTTCCTAAAAAAACCCAGAATAGTCTAAACACAAACAGCTAACTGAAAAAGTTGTTTATGGGAAACTGTTCCAGTTGTGGGAGAGCCACATGGCAAGAAAGCTCTCTAATCCACAGAATGGTTACAGTGGCAGCAAGGAACAGATTTGAGCCCCAAGGTCCTGGCTTTCATTAACCTTTGTCTCTGTGCTGTGAAGGAGGAGCACTTCTCCTGTCTCATCCTTTCATATAGCCTGGAAGCAGACTACACTCTCGGGCTGGGCAATTTTCTTTCTGTAGATGAGTTCAACAAGTACAAAGCAGAACTGTGCTCCCAGTCTCCTATGTATAAGCAGGTTCTTTCACTAGTTAGCAGATTCAAAGTCAGGAAAAATCCCAAATTTATTTCCAGCATGAAAGGTATTACTAAAATATACATTTATTGTCTTAGAAGTCCGAGCCTTGGAATAAAGGTGCTGCGTTTGGTATGCTGGATTTGGTGTGCTATATTCAGGTGTTCATGGTAAATTTGAGTATTACCATTAAGTATCTCTTAGATGCTGTGTGATTGGTACCAGAACTCTAAATCCCTACATTTATTCTTTCCTAACAGTGAAACATTTGCACCAGAAGTGTTCAGTTAATTAGCTAACTGAAATTATTGTGGTCGTGCAACAATACTTTACTAGGATTTATTCTTAGAGCTGTTAGGATCTATTAGTACTCTTTATTTTTAATTTTATCTCTTATGAACTGTACTGACAGTACAGTATTCTCTACAAATAGAAAAGTATCTATTCCCTCCAAAATGTCAATGTTTGTCATCAAGGAAAAGAACAAAAACCAATTTCTGTCATGCACATCACCAATGAAAGCAACTGCTGACTATTGTGGATGGTCTCCTAATATCTCCCAAATGAAGAAAAAGTGCATTTAGAGAAACTGAAGCATCTTTGAACAGTCTGCCATGAGTCAAATGGGTTTGTTTTACACCAGATTTTATTTGCTATGAATAATTTGATGAGCTTTATTTAATTGGCAGACACAACAATAACCACTCATATCACATTTCCCGTAGGCTCCAAGTCACGTTTGAGCCCTTTTGCACAGTTAAATGGTTACTAGTTTTCTTCTTTCAACATCTGTTTTAGTCAGCCTTGCCAAGTGTCTATTCATTGCTTTTATAACAAGATGTTAAATATTTAAAATTACAAAACAGCTTTAAAATTGTGCCTGAACATCTTTTAACTCTCTCATTTTGGATTTTGTAACTTTATATATAATTTACAGAACTTTTGGAGAAAACTCAGAAATCTATTAATAAAAGAAACAGGGAAACACAGTGAGTACATCATTAACAGCTTCAGCAGAATGACAGATTCTCACTTAGATTTCAGTAGAAAATAGACATCTAAAGCCCTTAAGAAAATCAGCATTTTTAAAAATCTAAACAGAAACAAGCCACAGATTTCTCCTGCCTTGCAGTAATAGTCCAATCCACCAATGTTAAATTATATTGGAAAACCTAGTAAAACCCAAGCAAAATTGACATGTCCACATCTCATTGCTCTGATGTGGTGGATAATGGAAACCAACACTGCAATATTTGAGTCACAGGATGAGTCAGTTCTTTTTAACTTGAAGGACCAGCACTGGATATTAAGAATAACAGTAGATTTCTAAACTTCTCATACAAACCAGTTAGTCTTTTCACTAATATTCTCATTCGTAAGCAACAAGAGATCTTATGTTAATTCTAAGCCTTCCTTCTGACCTCTCTGAAGCAAAGCAGCTAGGTAAAAGACTTCAGTCTGAACAGAATTCAGACCCCAATGTACTTTTCATTGTATACAAAAAACATGTGCTTACCCAATTTGGCCTTACTTGATGAAATGTCCCAGTTTGGCACAAAGTATTTTATAAAATGAAATTTGAAAATACGAAGATTTCCTCCTTAGAGATAGTGCATAGGCTATAATGCAAGCCAAGAATTCTCAATTTTATATCCTCTTCCACAGAAGGCACAGCTCTGTCACATATTTGAATGGCTGTTTTTTCAAAATTGGCATGTTCTTCAAAATACTGCTAAATAAGATCATTGTGTACACATTCTTGTGCCAAAATATACAAAATGCTCTATATAAGCCACATATGTAGTTAGGCATCCAGGACAGGGCTCAGAATTGGCTTTTTTTAACTGTAAATAACAAGCCTCTATTATGACCTAAATGCTATTCTCTCTGGAAGACAATTATAACATCTATTTACCCAAACTCAGCAGAACTATAATTTGAGGCTTCCCTCAAATTATAGCAAACTGTCAGAGACAGAAGAGAAAGACAGAGAAGATTCAGGCCCACATCATGGGCATTTTCAAATCAAAGGCTGATCTGTCACTCCCTAAGTGAGACCAGTATTTTGCCTGTAATGAGCAGTTACTCTGAAGCTGGCTTTATGGCCGAATGAAAGAATAAGGAATTTTGTATGAAGGAGATGAGATTTCCTGCTATGACCAAGGATACGTAAGCTGATTTGTAAATAAAAATCTGCGAAATAGTCTTCTGCACGCTGGATCTTGTGCTAGAAAACAGGTCCATATAAATTTAGGTGAATTCTGAAGGAAATAGGTGTCAAAATGAAGCCCTAATATGGGATTTAACTGATCAGCTACACAGTAAAATACCAAACCACTGTTCAAGGAAAAGGTTTGTGTGACACCCAGAAGCAGTTTCTGGGCTTGTTATCTTACCATTAGCTGTGATTGAGAATATGATACCTTTATTTAGCAGGATTTCATGACAGAATACCGTGAATAGCAGAATTTTGTGGAAGGAAATGATCCTGGGTTTCAGACAGAAAGGTTTTACCTCATTAGTTTGCTTGCTTTCTTTAAGGGTACGGTGTCACAGCTGTGGCTGGTGTGGATGATACAAGGAATAATGTCGTGCATGTGGAAACAAAAGTTAGATGTTACTATGCTTTAGTAATACTTGCACAGCAGTAGAAAGAGCATTTAATGGATAAAAATCCATCTTTGAATAGGATACTGAGTGGGATTATTTAAAAAATGGAATGTTTCCTTAAGGATAAGAGAGCGAGCTCTTGTTTATCACTGTATCTAACTGCACAGGATTGCAATATCAATTTTAAAGTAATAGCAGTATCAATTTTCAAAGAAACAATTGTTTAGGAAACCAAAACTGAAGGTAAAAAATTGCAGAATAATACAACTATGTCCTAGGAGACGTATCTATTTAAGATTATAGAGGAACTAAAGGATTGGTCAAGCAAAATGCAGACAAATTTAATAATCTCAAGTTTACATAAGTATATATTGCATGTGTTAAGAGCATGCTCACAGTAAAACTGAGTTAGAGGATTTTGAGTATTCTGGTTGCTTTTATCTTGAAAAAAATCACTTGAGCAGCTGTGTCAGTGAATTAGAGAACTGAACCCTGCAGAGGGTTTGAGGAGAAAAGAAGCTTAGCTAAGAGTTTCTGAAGAATATATTTCCTAGCCTAGTGAAATAATATGAAAATTATACTTGTCAAAAGTCAAGGACATTGGTCTTGTTTGCTTTCCCAGGAGAATTTGCCATTTGGGTTAGATGAGAGAATCCAGGGATGTTTAACTGCACTTTTGGAGATGCTGCTCCAGTACAAAATGCTCACCTCACTGAACTGTAGGCCTGACTTTCCATGTCTCCTACAATTTCCCTTCTGTTAGGAGCCCAATCTTTGTATGTTTGCAGATACTGTACAAAATTCTCAACCTCTGAGACACTTTGGACCCACAACTCTAGCAAAGAGAATATTCACAGCAGTGGTGAAAGAAATAAAGAAGGGAGAAAATACAGTGATAAGAAGAGGCTGACCAGAAGTATAAAACTTTCCTCTGTAGCTTGTGGGGTAAGCGCAGGCCGCTCCACTCTGTAGACACAGCTCTACCTCTCCAGATTTCATGAAGAGGCAGGAAAATCAGATTTAGCGTTTAATTTGCATCCCTGGATTTTACTCGTCCCCTATACTGCCCTCGTGTGGTCTTAGTTCCAGCACAAAAAATGTGCTGGAAGCACAAAAGAGTTACACTTGGTGTTTTGAAGAAGTGTGAAGCCAGTCTCATCATAATTTGGACCTTATTTAGGATGTTTTAACCAATCCTACTGTTCTGGGCTAAAATCTCGTGGTGCAGATGTGAATCTCTTGTTATTTCATTAGAATAATAGTTCTTAATCCAATTGTCAGCCCCTGTGCTCTAAGAGGGGTGATCTATGATCTAAATGCCAGTCTCTTACCCTATTTTATTTTCTGGGTTTATGTCTCCTGGTTGCTGTTGTGTGGCTTATGTGAAATGAGTGGGTGGTTTCAGACCTGTGCACAGGAGATAGGTGGTTATATAATGAAAATCAGTATCTCCAAGCCAATGGCATGATTAGCACTATCAGATCTCTGGAACAGAGCGGGGAAGGCTTTGAGGGTAGAGGAACTGCACCACTTTCTGTCAGACATGACATCACCAGTTAATAAAGTTCAAACTCCCCCTAACTACAGAATGAGCTGAATGTGTTTCATTGATCTGTGGAAGAGTTTTGTCTCTAATGCATGTGTCCCTTCACAGCTCTGAATTGTCTAGAAGCTTAAAGAAAATGTGTCAGAAGGTAACTGTTCATGGTGGCAGTGCCATTCCAGGACCATCCTGTGCTCGCCTTCACCCCAGCAGTGTCTGAGCAAGGTCTGACTGGAGCCTGCTGGAGCTGGCTGGTTGTGGCTCTCTGTAGGATTGCAGGCTGTTTTCCTCTCTCAGAAAGACAGGACTGCCTGGCTCTTACAGTCCCCTCTTCTTTCTGCCTTGCGCTCTTGGCTGGGTTGCACCAAGTGCTGCTGAAGTAAGAACCATGTTTTCCAGGGATTGAGTGCTCAAACTCCCTGCAGTATAGGCAAATGTAACTCTATTAAAGTCAGTGGCAATGTGCTGTCTCATGCTGAATTGTGGCCTAGATATTTCTACACCAGTGATTTGCTGGGCAGAGTTTTACTTTAGCTGCTGCCTTAACTAATATTAAAATGCAGCATGGAGAGGGCGCTCAGCCAGAGCTCTTCTTTCTCTTCCTGGCTCGGCCACACTCATGCTCCTTCTGATTTGGTGTCAGTCACATAGGAATAGTAATATTGAAATTCCCTTGTAAAGTGCTTATATAGCTACAACCATTTGGTAAGAATGAATTATTATTATTACTGTAGACTTTGGGAGCCAAATTTTGACCTTTCCTTGCACTCATATGTCATCAAATTGCCATAAGCCTGTCTGAAGAAATAATTTAACCAGCAGGCTGTAGTAGAGCAAGGGCTGCAAAAAAAGGCTCACATCACAGATTCGATTGAAGGCTGTTGTCCTTCTCTTGGAACAAGAGAGAAGAGATCTAAACAACAGTAGGTCTTAGCAACCATTTCACACAACCCCTTCTAGGAGAGGTGAACTGATGGAAGTTCATTTGTGTGTGATTTGAAGAAAAATCTCAAAAAAAGCAACAGATAAAAGAAACAAGAGTTGTGAAACTGAATATGATGAAGCCTGTTGGCCACGTGTTGGCTGTCTCTTCGAATCCTTTTCTGCTTATTAGTGACTGCCCCTTTCCTTCAGTTCAGGCACTTTTCTCTTTAGGCAAACACAACAGCTATGTACTTTTGTTTGAGATAGACAACAAAGAAAGCAGAAAGAATAAAAGTAACTTTTCCATGAGAAACCACAGTCTGATCTTGAACGGGCTGTAGGAATTCCAAGAAAAAAGCAGCTAATGCCTCTGCTACCAGGCAGAGTTCCTACAGCTTTACAAGAGGGAAAAGGTGTGGGGACTATTTGGCAACCCACCCCACCCTCTGACTTCCACATTTAAGAAAAGCAAAGGGTGCTGGTAGAATATATGAAAGCAATACCCTTAGAAATTAGTAACAGAATGTGGAAAAAATCCATTTCAGCTGTGAGTCATGATTTCTCAACAGTGCATCCATTACAAAATAAAATACTACCCAACATATCCTGATGGGCCTAATTAATCACTGAGGAAACATTTTAGCAGTCAAAAATGAAGGTACAATTATTTGAAGATTATCTGATAATGACTGGTTTGTGGAAAGAATGTTGGATATTGGCAACTCTTTCCAAAGAGAATTCCAACCAGAAAAAATATGATTTGCAAATAGCCATGATCTGTACATTCCAATTGTATCAGAAAAGAAAGCATCTCAAATACATGGCTGTGCAAACAGATTTTACAGCTCTTCTTCTAATTGTTCTCACTAATTTTCTACAAATTTCACGTTATAACCAATGCTCCTCATTGTCAGGCCCAGACCCTTTTCCCACTAGCACTCGTATGTGTTCCTTATTGTTTCCTTCATGCTAAATTATATGCAGGTTGCCACAGGTTCTTCTAGCACCCTTGATCACCGTAATTATCAATAAATAGGAAGGTGGATTAGCAAGGACACAGAAAGACATGAAGAGTGCAGGTAGCAGGATAACTTCCCTGCTTGGGGAATCTGTGTGGACACAGATTCAGTGATTTTGCAGCTAAACTATGCAGTGAATTGTTGTAGAAGATGCATTTCATTCATTGGCTGTGGAAATAACCTGGTGGCAAAAAGATGAAGAGTCTGCCATGCATTTTGGTGTTGCCTAGAATTTGTAGATATTTGTGGCTTGGCTTTGCTTTATATTATAATTTCTTAGGTGATGCAAGTAAATGTGTGTGTACCTTTACTCTTTAGAGATGGACTTTTTTTGTTTCTCTCTTCCCACTAACCATTGTCAATGAAAATGATAAATTCTAATGAAAGAACTCAACTACCATGTAGTAATTTTAGATGGCATGACTGTACCACATTATGCTAAAGCCTGTCTTCATTGTATCTGGACACTGTTTTTTGCTCTAAGACCCCTGACAGCAAAGCTTTTGACTAAATCCACAACAAAGCTCTGTTTAACACTCAGCAATCTGTTCTCCATTATCCAGTCAGACTATTCCTTTGGGTTGTGCCTGAAGTTTCACTGCAACTATTTGGACCTAAACTAGAGATCAGAGTGGAGACTTTGAGAAGGAAGAAGGAGCAAAGAAAAATTACTACTTTTATTTTTAACAGAGGTGTTTTTCTGTGTACTCAGAAAGGAAAGGGAGCAATTTTAAATCCAGCTTTTCAAAGTGAAACTTCTTATGTTCTCTCAAATTGGGATCATACTTCAGTGTATTTCTAAGGCAATCTGTCCCCCACTTTTAACAGAACAGTAAATCACTGCACCACATGGTGCATGGATGCTTTTGGGATGCTTTGTCCCAGTCCTACAACAAATCGACAAGGCAGGTCACAAACTGATTTTAGCTTCAGACTTGTCATGGTTCCTTTTCCTATCCCCAAAAGCAGATCCTGTTGTGAGGTGGAGTTGTGTGCTCCCCAGCATGGGCTTGCAGTGACCTGTTCTCCACCAGTGAGATGATGAACTTGCAGGACAGAAAATGTCCCACTACATTTTACCATTTGAACATGCATCGAATTTGTCTTGATTTCCCCGGTGTGAGTCAAATGGCTCAGTTACATCACTGTAAATTGGATAAGCCTTATTGGCCTCAGTGGAATGACTGAATTTGGCCCATTGCTTTACAACTGTGCTATTAAAACAGTCAATCTTCTGGCTGCAAGGAATAATATTAAAAAAATAAAGTTTATATATGTTGGGATGTGCTCTGGATAGCAGTGTAACAAGACAGAATATCAGACTTAATCATGCTTTGTGCTACAGTGCTAACAGCACATGTGTGGCAGCACTGCAGAAAAAAAACTACCTCCTCATTATTCTCAGTGTGTTTTGCAGCACACCAAGGCATCTGGGCAAGGAGACTCTCGGAACCATGTCAGGACTGGAAGAAAATTGCCTGAAATGATGTGTAAAGATGAATAAAAAAATATTTCCTTGTTTTCGCTTGAAGAAAAATTTGTTGGGGTTTTTTCAAAAAAGCAGGAAGTTTATTTTTAAAGATTTGCATCTAATGTGAACAGTTCCATGTATCTTCAATTAACATAAAAAATACATCAAAATTGATGATGAATGATGTGTGTCCTTGGTCTTGTTCTCATTATACATACATCTGAAGTGGAACCAATGCCATTTACAAATAATTTAATTAAAATAATGACAAGTTTTATTTTTGTAGCATGGAAGACTGTAAACTTTAAATTAATAAGGCATGAGAGTCATGAAAGCCAATCATAATTATTAGAAACTAGAATAATCAGCTGAACTGAGGCAAACAGGACAATGAACATTTTAGAAAGGAGTTTACAGCTGCTAGGGTGGAACTAACATCTTAGAAGAGTTAGTGTAGTCAGTATTTCGAAGTGCACAATATTTTGGAAAAAAACATTAAAGCAACATAGGATCTCTTCATTCTCCATGTCTTTTGAATATTCTACAGCCCTCAGAACTTCTCCCCATATTTTGTTTCTGTTGTCTGCCAGCCCCAGGGTTTAGCAGTAAATCTCCAAGCCAGCCCTTCTTCATAGTGGTGGCTAAGCAGTCACTGGGTGAAAGTATGGAATAGATGTTGCCCCTGGATCAGCACAGGCATTTCTGTCCTGTTATCCCTCTCCTAGCTGTTACTATGAAGGTCTGCTTAACAATGAGTAAAGACTCCTGCATCTTGCACTCTCCTGGGAGGAACTTCTCTGGCTTGCCACATAGAAATCTCCTTCTGGTTTCCCAACTGTCCCCTACTTTAAGTTGGGGACATTTTTTTTTCAGCTTCTTCTTTGCTCAGGTTTTTACCCCTGACCTGATGTGTTTAAAGAAAAAAAGGATACTCTTTGTACTATCAGGATAAGCAAAGAAGGTGTTAGAGCTTCCTCTTGTAAGATGGACTCAGCTTTCCCTTGACTATTATTTCTAGTTTGATTTCAGCTTTCTTTAATATTGGTACCAAAATTGTGCAAAGCTTTCTGTCTGGCTATAGAGTAGAACGCTTTTCAAATTGGGTCATCCTCTGCAAGGGTGAACTTTTACTCCAAGTTCAAAGTCAAAAGCATCAGAAAGCTGAGAGTTATCACCCTGAGGATAAAATACACAGAGCTTTTAAACCATAAATGCTGTGCATCACAGCTTCTCTGTCACTACAGCGGGCCAAACTGACACTGTCTGCTTTGCAAGTGACACTGCCTTTTTCTCTCAGTGTGTTCATTTCTCTCCTTTTCATTGTCTGGTGCCTCATTTCTGACTCATTGTATGAACTGAGACAAATAATGGGAACAGAGAGCTTGGGCTTCGTGTTTTCCTTCCATGCTGCCCCTGCACACTGCGAGAGAAGTATTTACCAGTTCTCTAAGTCCATAAATTGCAGACTTACAAAACAAGCAAAAATGTGAATTTGTGACGCTAAAATTCTGATCCCCACTTGCAAATGTGATAGATAAATTTTGACTAATTTACACTCTCTGAATTAAGGAGGTATTTCAATTACGGTTTTTTAAGAGTTCAGATTTATGAATATGGAATAATCATTAAATTGGGTAAAATATTAGCCAGCAGGACCAGTTTTTATTTTCAACGGTTGGAAATGAGAACAAAATGAAGAAGTTGTTTGATAAAACAACGGACCAGCCAAAAAAAATCTTAGTGAGGTGCCACCTTGTGCCTGTGGAGCGACATGGCCGAACCTGTGCGCAGGGCGGGGCCCTAGTAACAGCAAATGCCGTGGAATTTGGGAGGGAAAGTATCGGAACAGAGCTTTTAAAATCTCTGCTGTTAACTGGCGTCTGTGTCTCAGAACAGCGGATCCCTGAGCAGTGCACCCCTGAAAGTGAAGATGGTTGTTAAAACGGTTAAACTTAGTCTTTCTCTCTCAGAAGTGGTGCATTTGAAGAGCCTTTGGAGGGGACAGTTCTGATTTCACGACTGTCCCCCGTGCCCAAATGGCATTTGTTAGCCAGCGAGTTTCACCTTCCAATAACTGACACGCTGATGCTGTGCTGCCTTTCCGCTACCTCAGCTCCCCGGGCCATGTTTCCCCGCGGCTCCGCAGCCCCCAGCGTGCAGGAGTGCGAGCCGTGGGTGTGGGTGCACGGAGCTGTCCCTGCTCACACAGGGACTGTGCCCATGGGCACTGTAACCAGTGAGTTGGGGGGGCATCAGCCAGCACCTCTGCTCGCTCAGGGGCACAGCGAGGGATCAGCTCTTCTGACAGACACCTGGAACCACTGTGCTGCTCTCTCATCAGTGCACAGAGCAGTAGGATGCTGCCAGGAATGAGAGTGCTTCCCATCTTTCTATTCTGCCGAAAAACATTTTCTTCTAGGTTTATTAAAAATTAATTTTTATGGTTTTTGTCTTTAAAACGTTAGCACAAATTTTGCTGCTCTTGGCATTTTCTGTGTGTATCAAAGTTTCCACTCTCTTTTTATTTTGTGATTTGTATTTTCTTGAAAATTAATAGTTTTTCGAATGCAATTCCAGCCTCAGGGAATACAAGGAGAGTGGAATTTGGTGACATGAAGTGCGAAATTAGTACAATTTTTAGCAATATCTGAAATGTCTGTATCTTTAATCTGAATCTATATAATCTCTATTAGGTTTTATTTCATTCTATATACATTCATCAGCTCAGTTGCTTCAGTAATGGCAATGTACTATTACTACGTCACATTTGCCAGGAGCACTGATGTTTGTATGTTGCCAAGAGCAGTTTTAGACAGAAGATGGATATACCAGCACTGTTAAACAACTAAAAATATGACTATCACTTACAAAATTTGCTGTTCATATATAACATAACTATGTTTATCTTGGAGATAGTTTCCATAAGAAAATGTTCATTTTTTCCTAGAAAGCAAGTTATTGTTGAACAACCTTACATACTAAGGATTATGTAACAATTTATGGTGGTTTACATGGTACATCTCTTGTTTGAAAATAACAATTATTCCCATAGTGAATTTCAATGTTAGTAAGGTCTGACAGTAAGTTTTAAGGACAGAAAATAGACTTGTGCCTTTATATGGACAGAGAGCTGATTTCTTCATAAGGACTGATGGGCTTGTGTTTGTACAGAATTAATCAGTAATTAAATTCAGACTTTGGCTCAGTTTGAAGTGTGAATCCATGGTGTTTTAGAGGTAAGAATGTAGCAATCAGAAAACCCCCCACTTTGCAGAAATGAGAATCCAAGTTGTGTGGACTTCTGTTTGCAAGTGTGAGTCCAAGAGAGATGTTGGTTTTCCACATCCCCATCCTTCTCTTTCTCTCCCACAGATACTCACCCACTGTCAGATTATAAATGGAAACAAAGGCTTCATGCCAACTCTAAGAAAATGCCCCACCCCAGTTCTTCAAGGAGACTGGGTCAGAACTCTAATTCTTGGCTCTGGCCCATGGTTTGATATGTTGGGGTATGAGGTGAATGATTCACTTTTAACCAGAGCTATGAACACAGAGCAAGGGGATCAGTTTGTAAAGACTACCTACAGAGAATATTATAGTGGGGGCCAGAGAATAGTGCTGGAAAACACAGAGAAATCACTTTCTAGTTTACCATAAGTCTATTAAATGTTGCTATAAAGCAGAAATCCAATGACTACTTTGTTAAGGACTCAAAGCCTGCTGGCAAATTGCCTGATAGGGCAAATAAGGACATCTCACAATCCAGTCTTCACAATCCTTCTCAAACAAGAGGGAGCAGCAATTTCTTGCATTCTGTCATTAGGCAGATATGCAGTTCTCAGATGTAACAGTACTGAGTATTTTATTGAAACTTTTAGACGTCAGCCTGCACTCTCCGTATGTTCAGGGTTTTGCAAGCTGTTTCCATGACAAAATGAGATTGATTCTGGAGCCAGATAGTTAATTGGTGAAATCCATGTTATTTACCAAAAAATGTAGGAAAAACACTGTTTTCTTCAATACAGTAGACAGATTCCTTTTTATGTTTCCAAACCTTTTCCAGAAACTACTCTGTTTATAAAGCTTTCTCTGAGGAAGATGGTTCCTTCATTATGTCTTTGTTGTTGTTGTTTCTGGGTTTTTTCTTAATTACATTTCATTCATTAGGACAAGAAGATTGGCTTTTTTTGCCACATAGAACTTCTAAATCCAGCCTTTTAAAATACCTCTTCATTTTTGCTGTCTTCTGAAATTCCTAGGTAGCCTATATTTTGCATGAGATACTAATCATGGATCAATAGAAAGAATAATGTCCACCATCAGTATCATTAATGCACATGTTGGAAAGTTGCTATAATCAGGAGAATGTGTTCCTGTTTTTTGTTGTTTGGTGGGTTTTTTTCTTTTTTCTTTCAGGATGAATAAGACAGGAAAGAAATACTTATCCATCCACTGACCAAGAGGTATATTAGAATATGTTTCACTAAGGGAGAAGTATCATCCAGGAGTTTTGTGGAGGGAAAAGCTGTCTATAATGAAAGGATCAGGACACTATCTGGCCAAGCTGCAGTTACTCTTCAGAAGCAGAAATTGCTCCGTGTGTTACTTAGATTGTCACATCTTCATAGAGCCACTAAAAGAGATTATACTTTAGATATGCGGATAAAGTCCACACATTTTAAATTATGTTAACTGATGCTGAGAGTCAACATTTGAGTCGTTCCCTTAAGCTGTGGTGTCATCAGCTCACTTACATGACAGCAGAGCCAGTGGAAGAGCTCAGTGTAGGGGCTCCCAGGGTCCTCCCACACTCTCACTGTGCCCGGGCAAGGGTAACGCCAGCACTCGGGGGTCACCCTGCACTGCAGGGCTCTGCCTGCGCACACACGGCCTTTCTGTGGGAGGGGCTGCTGCACAGGGGAGTCACTTGGCTGCCAGAAGGCTTGGGAGGGCTGGGGCACTGCTGCTATCGGTACCTGAGACAGCTGAGAGAAAACCTGGATTGCAGCTGCTACAGTCACACTTCCTGTGGGCGCTGTGGAGGAACCGAGATGGAGCAGCTGCCGCTTCCCTGCCCTTCCCAAGCACCAGTGCTGCACCACAGCCTGCTTTTTAGCAACTGCTGGAAGACAGGGACAGCAGGTCCAGCAAATTATCGTAACTTTAAAGAGCAGAGTTATGTGTGAAAAGCTGTCTTGTTTCCCATTCAAAAACAGAAAGAAATTAGAATTTCTTAATTGCTGAATATTTCTTGTGAGGCGAATCCAAACATAAACCACCTCATTACTGATCACAATGATATAATTGCAATTGTGAAGAAGTTAAATTTGGATTTTTTAAAACTAAAATAGTCTATTCTCTTTGACTTTCCAGGGCTTTATAACCAGCAGGTGCTGAAGTGGATTTCAGGGAGGTAATTTTTCACTCATGCTGTTTTCTGTGAAGCCCAGATCAAAGCCTGCTCTGGAAAGTGGAGTAGGCCAAAGCCACAGTGCCAGCTAAGGTCTTTTCTCAACCTCTTGTTACAATGTGCTCTTTGAACACTTTTTAACCTCATCTTTTCAGTGTGTGAGGCACTGGAACAGCTTTTCCAGAGAAGCTGAAGTTGCTCCATCCCTGGAAGTGTTCAAGGGCAGGTTGGATGGAGCTCTGAGCCACCTGGTCTAGTGGAAGGTGCCCCTGCCCATGGTAGGGTGCTGGAACTAGGAGATCTTTGAGGCTCCTTCCAACCCAAACAATTCTGTGAGTCTATGAAATACAGAGCATTATTTCCCATTCTGGTGAGCAGTATTGCCTCTTGGAGACTGCCTCTTAAGAGTGTCTCCATGAGTTTTGGAGCTATAACTGCTCTGCAAAATTTGAAAAAAATAAGTACTATGGTATTTTTTAAACTTTTAAATTGGTATCTGATGCTCCAGATAATCTAGGTTCCGCATAAGTTACTTTATTTTCCACTAATTAATAATGGACTGTGAGATCTAACTGGCTGTTAGAAATCCATTAATTAAAGTAAAATGGTTACACAGTTGTCTTAAAATTTAGGGGAAAAAAGAATGTATTTCAGTTGGCAGAATTTAAAATAATTATTTCTGTAAAAGGAAAAAGGGAAGCCAGAGAGTGTAGTCATTCCTTTAAACTAACCTTTCCTGGAAAGTTATTTGCATCACCATTCAGCTGATTGGAACTGTGTGGGAAGAAAGTTTTTATTTAGAAAGGTGCAGCTGAAGGCTCAGTTTATGTGCTGATAGGTGTGTGCAGTGCTGTCGAAGTGAAGGCAGCAACCTCTCAGACCACTGTAGCTCATGTTATTTCCCAGTGCCTACAGAAACCATTCCATCTTCCATCCACTGTGTGCACTAGAAAACAAACAGGGAAAGCAAACAAAAACTGCTTTTGACTGTTCAAATCCTGCCAGGACCTTTTTGCAATAGATGGCCAGCTCCACGTCTCCTAGGGACAAGTAAGGAGCCAGTTCTTCCCAGATCTGCCACTGGCTGCACTGATAATTTACAGAAGGCCACACTGTGTGCGATTTTCTTGCTCTGTCTTTCTAATTCAAATGAAAAAAAAATTAATTTGTAATGAATATGAATGTTTCTATGAATTTCAATGGTCTTTAAATTAGGAGCTTGTTGTGTAATCAAATTCAGTGAGGATGAGAAGACACATGGTAGACAGAATGGTTTTGTCTATAGCACAAAGACTGAATTAGATTTAAAAAAGAAAATCTGGCTGGCAGTTATGTAAGACTCTTTTATGATGTTTGTTTGTGACTTGGGAAAGGAGGAGAGTTTGGCAAGGAAATGTTTTGTCCTAAATCCTGGCAAGTATATTCATATGCCAAAAATGTTGTTTTGTCTGCTTTTCATTTTTCTGAATTCTGTAGACAGCAAAAAAATCCTCATATGTGTTTGTGGACATTTATTCTGTTGTGACAATGTAGGTTCATCATGTTGGAAACTTAAAGTATTTTCAGTATGGATTTTGAGGAGAAAAATGCACAATTCAGTAGAAATGCTGTCTTGATTTTCCATTTGGTAATGTGAGTTTTGCATTAGTGCAACCTTAATGCTTTCTTTGGGCTTACTCCTGATTTATCACATTGCAAATGAAAACAGCATCAGGTCAATAGGCTTTTTCAGATTTTCACTGATTTTTGGTAGGTTGCTGACCTAGTTGCAGAGCCATAATCTGAGGAGAATACTCATAAAATGATCATTATCAAAACTGTCTCAATTCCTTGAAGACATTTTGCATAAATTATCTGGCACCTTGGCTGGTTGGTGCTGTGGGTTACAGTCTGCTGTAGACTAGTACAAATGGTTTGCAAAGAGGTGGGAATTAGGTTTTATTAGAAATTTGAAATTGTATTTACTAAAGATAATTTTCTTTTGCAAATACTTCAAGAGCCTGATAATAATAAGACTAAGCCATGCCATGCTTTTCTAGGTGGCTGTAAGCAGAAGCTGAATTGAAGCGATTTTCTCTCCTAGACCACCTGTAGTAAAAGCTCAATGAGAATAACTCAGAAGCCAGATCTACACAAATGGTTTTAAACACCTTCCCATACACTGTATGAACAACTGTCTCCAAGAATATAGCATCAAAGTTACTAGGACAGGTATTTTTAAACTATCACTTCATGCATTACATTTGTGGTTTATGTTCTTATGACATACTCCAAAGTCCTAATTCATATTATAATAGGGGTTGAAAGAAATAACAGGTTCTTCACAATCAATGCAAAACTTCGTTAAAACATTTATGCTTCACATCTTAACAGCATTTGGGGGACATCAGATGTAGGTTAGATAGTTCATGGAGTCTGGAGTCTAAAGAAGCTGACAAGTATCCTCTGAAGATGGTTTTAGTGCATAACACATCTCAACTAAGCAGGTTGAGTAGCACAGTAAGTTTATGGAATCCTGCTTTCTGCTTCACCATTTGAGTTGCAAGTGCCTTTGCAATGTATTTCATATCAATGGGCAGTGAATAATTCTGTCCTCTGCTGTAGAATTCTGTCTCTAGTAGTGATTTTGTAGTGAGGAATATCCAAACTTTAATATCCAACACAGAGCAATGAAAATTATATGCGCAAATATTTCAACAGCTTGTGTAGCAGCTGGCAGATTATGTGTAGGAAGGTTTGTTCTCTTGTCTGTGTATCTGCTAAATACTTACTGGTCCCCACCTTTTAAATATGAAATACTAAATAATGAAATTTAAAGAAATAGAAGCTCTTAGAAAAAATGCTTTTTTGTGTAGTATATGCCTCATATTTCATTATGCATTGAGGATACACCTAAAATGTCAAGACAGGACTTAAAAATCATTCTTCACTCCCACACTAGAGATTAACTTGGACTCTGTGTGACATACTTTGAAAAACATTGACTGGCCAGCTGTCTATAAATAGCAAAGGAACTTAATAACATCAGTAGTAATAAAACTCCTACCAAATATTTGTATTAATCAACTTTAAACTTCAGCAAGTATAGTAGTGGAACCTCAACAATTATTTTCTACCACATGGGTAAGAATTATGAAAATAAATTGCAGTGTATGGTTTAAATATTGTAGTACCAGTAAATATGTAATGTAGCAAACAGAAGAAAGTACAACTCAAGAAGCCATACCTTTAAATGGAGTTTATGATGAAATAATTTTGTATCAGAGTAAATTCTCATTAATTTCCTGAGGAAAAAAAAAACAGTTTGCCTGCATCCCAATTCTGTAATGGATTATAAATTGAAAATTCTGAAATTAACATTTAAAATGTAAAATTCATAATTTTATAGAGAATACAGAGTTTCTAATTAGGCTGTTTCAGTAAACATTGAATGCAGAAATTATTCAATGAGAGTGTTTGCTAATCGCCAAAATGTGCCAAAATGTGTGAGCTATACCATGAAGGTGTGCCTGTTTCAAAGCCTGTTTCCTGCTGTTCCTGAATTCTCATTTGGATTTCCTGGACTGACTTTGGACAAGACTTGCTCCTTACCTTTTTCTGCAGTGTCTGGGGTATTGCTGGAACAGCGACTGTCCCAGCTCTGCTCTGCTGGCCCCAGGGAGCTGCCATGGGGCCCAGCCCTGTCTGCACTGTGGTTGCTCACAGCTTCCTTCACCAAGCATCCCTTCTCTTACTGCTGACAGGACATTCACAGAGAAACTTGGGGAATTTCTAGAAAGCTGCAAAAAAAGCAATAGAAAGTGGGGAGAGAAATATTAGGAAGCATCAAGAACATCCCCAAAAAGCAGCATGTGAATTCCTAGAACGCTGTGAAAATTGTGTAGGAAAAATTCCCAGAAAACAGACAGGACATTCCTAGAAAGTATCAGGATTTCTAAAATGTAAGGGAAGCCCTAGAAAGTAGTGGGAAAATTCCTAGGAAGCAGTAAATGAATTGTTAGAAAATGGAAGATGAATTCCTAGAAAGCACCAGGAATATGGATAAAATGGACTGGTGTAATTACCAGAAAGCACTAGGAGAAATCAAGAGAGTTCTTTCAGTGTTAAGGGTTTTCCAGAAAGCTGCAGGGGAAGTGCCAGAAAATACCAGCATTGTTTAAAGATCCAGTTATCCTTATAAATCTTCAGAAAATATATTTTTTTATGCCTTTAAGCACCATATATTTTTTGTTTTGAAAACTTGATGCTTCATTCTGGCCTTAAACAGTCTTCCTTTTTATTGTCTTATTGCAAATGTTTTCTCTTTCATCATGGGGAATTGCAATTTCACAGTCAGCAGCTTGTGGTTTTAGATGAAGGAGAAGAAATTGAACTTCAAGAAAAAAGAACCTTGCTGTCATCCAAATCTCCTTAATAAATGAAGAACAGGGAAGACGGGAAAAATATAGGCTCTTAGCAGACTCAGTGAGAGTGTTTTCCATGAGAAGTTACTGTTTCTTACTGAATTACATGACTCTATTAAAATATAATCTTCCTTTTTCAGTGTAAATACCCTGGCTTGCATGCAAAGTCCATGACTAGTCTGATTTCGGAGGGTGCCAGAAGAGTAGTCATGTATAGATACATCTGAAGGGGAAGATGAATCTCCAAAGTAGTGCCTGCCAAGACCTCAGTATTTGTATCTATTTCTATGAAAGTTCATCCCTGCCTTTGCTCTCCAAACTCCTGTTGACTGAAATGTTTTTCCCTTTGTTCCTGGGGGATAGCATGACCCAGCAGATTGGGCTCCCTACACCATCTCTGCCAGGCCCTGCTCTTGCTTGTGCTCCTGCAAGCAGGAGCCTCACTGGCTCAGTTTACCCCTGTGTCTGCTTTCCCTTTTTACCCAGAGCTCCCCAGCCACTGTGGAACACTGGGAGATTTGGGAGCAAAAGACACCCTGTCCCTGGGGAGTAACTAAATAGAAGGATACCTCCTTCAGGGAGAAATCCATTTCAATAGATTTTGTACCTGAGCAGGCCCTGCAGGTTATGCTAATATGAACATTTCATAAATACATATTTCTTGGGGAACCTTATCACCCTATTTTCATACCAATGATGGATGAATGCACCATAGGGCTTGACCTGGCTATACACTTTTAAATATTGGCCATATTGAATAGTTACAAGCAGGCATATGAATCTCTTGGGGTGTATTCCTTCCAGATAGGAAGTTCTTCATTGTAAAGGTTTAAATGCTTTAAGGCACCAGACTTTGAATTCGGCCTTTATTGAAAATGCATCTGGTTAATGTTAAATTAAAACACCCCAGGAAATCTGTACTTTTCACTGTATTTGTTATTTATGTAAATTTTTGGACAGCATCCATTGCTCCAAAATCAAGTTAATTGGAAACAGAGTAACAGGCATGAACACAGTCCCAGCAGAACATTCTCTGTCAGATGCCGAACTGTTAATTTTTATTATTTTTCTAAGACATTGTCCAGATTTCCATCCTGTGAAATCTTCGGCACAATCTTTTATACCGAATCTCATCTTTTTTCTGAAGGCTATTAATATTCAGCAAATACTATGTAAACATTCTAAGTCAGGTTGACATAAAGCTAAATCAGTGCTCTGCTGGCTTGGGGCTTTGACCTGCATTTGCAAGGTTTTGGGGAGATTCAGAGTTCATTGAAGGCCACAGATCTATGTTGATTCACTCATCTGTGGCCCGTGGAATGTGTTTCTCTAAAAGAATGACAACCCACCATGCAGGTCTGTGGCCTCCCTGTGATGTTTCAGTGATGCTGAATTCTGACAGAAGGCTTTGTAGACTGCTCCCAAGTTTCATAATAGGACAGCTTACTGTTACATGAGACCATTTTCCCCACTGCAGATTTGTGTAACTTTCACAAAACATGTTCCTGCTTGGCTGAATTTTGGCTGAACTTCTTTCAGCAGAATGCAGCCCAACATGTTTGCCCAGAAAACAGCACAGCAGCATCAACAGCAAGCAACCATGGCTAAGGCTACAGAGAATTTAGGAATTATCTCTTGGTTATTTTTTTTCTCCTTTGGGTGAAATGGCTTTTTCTACACTGAAATGTTTCGCCAGCCTAGTTATACTGATTTAAGTTCAACAAATACAGGTTACCTGCCAGCATAGTGAGGCCAGCGAAGGCTCTAATGTGTGCCCACCATAAGCACAAAGGCAACCAACTCTGTGAGCTCAAACTCTGACAGGTGCTGTGATATTTTTTCTCAAGGCAAATTCAGGCAGAAGAACAGACCAGTGCCAGGAGCTTTTGGGGACTAAGCTCCCCTAGGTGTAACATGCCACTCAAATAGCAGAATTGCTTAAGAATCTCAAGATTCACTAGGACAACCAGAAATGAGATCTGAAGTTGGTATTTGCATCGTAAAGTTTCCCTTTAGTAGGCCATGGTGATGACAGCACATGACTGCAGTTCTCCTGTGGCAGTTTGCAGATGTTACTTTGCGGGAAAAGCAGCTTTCATGGCAATGAGAGGTATTTGCAGAGAAGGGCTTTTAGTCTGTGATACTGGTTTTGAAATTCTTGTGGGCCTGAGACCCTCCATATACTGGAGTCAGGTAATTATTCAGCCCTCAGTTGATTAATCGAGAATTATAAATAGTAGCAACAAGTAACAGGATTTTTACTTTGGGAACAGAAAAGTTGCCTCAGGACAGCCCAGGCCCCAGCTGGGACAAAAAGGCTGGTGTGGGCAGGGTGCCAGCAGGTGTTCCTGGGCCAATTAAGTGCTGGGACAGGTGAGGCTCATTAGCCCCAGCTGAAGCCTTGTGTAACGCCTGAGACCAGAGTATCTTCAGCCAGGCATGCAAGAAGTGTGGTATTGTCTCCGGAGAATTGCAGCTTTTTTTAGACTGCAAATGCTGCTCAGCTGCCTGAGGACACAGGTATGTGTGTTCAGCCAAAGGCTTTAGCACTTCCAATTTTAAGAATTTTTGCTCCAAGTTTTCTCCCCTTCCTTTTGGCCACAGCTGCATCTTGTTTCATTTGCCTTTTCGCAAGTATGGCTGGTCAGGCTAAAAAAGCCAAGGAGCTCTCCTGATTTTACAAAACAACTGCCACGTCTGCTGGGGATATCTGCTTTGTGTGTCCCTGGGTTTGTATGGTCTCACAGCTTTTCCAAAATATGTGACAGCTTTTGAACTTTTTCTTCAGAAGTGATCATAGTTTTAGGGATCCCTCTCTTTCTCTCTATGTCCTGTGGGCTTTACCAGCCACCTGACTCCTTTTATTGACTTGCCTTCTGCAATATGGGCAGTCAAACATTGAAGAGAAATCTCTATTTTCTTCTCAGCGTTGCCCTTGGATAACAGGTAGGCGTTTTTAAAAATCCCTGGTGTCCACCTTTCTTCATTTTTAGTCACAGTTTGTGATAAAACTTTTTATTTTATGTAGAACAGACAGTACTTAATTTGTGGCCTTGACTTTAGAAGAATTCAAGAGTAAACTATATGCTAGTCTTTAGACATCAAATTCAAACTAGGAAATGAGATATAAATTTATATCACTTATATTTCAAAGCTGAATTGATTAGATCTTTTGGATTTGAACTCAAAAAGACCTAAAAATTACAATCAATTTTTTGTCCTGAAAGTACTGGTTGGTTGGGTATTTTCCCCAATGAGAAAGTGAATGTGGTGTTTAGAAGTGTCTTGGAGGAGGTCAAATATGGTTTACATATATAAGAGGGGTTAAGTAAACTGTGTCAAGATTTTCTGCAACATGTTTCAGCGAGACTAAAACATGTCATCATGTCTTTATGGGCTAATGTTTATAAAAGGTACAAATTACTTTCAAGTGAGGGCTATCTGCTGAAGGTTAGCTGTTAAAAATGTTTCTCTCTCTGTTTATAGTTTTCTAAATCTGGGTCGTCAAAGGAAATGCTGGCAACTGCTTTAAGTATTGCACATTTCCAAAGACTTTGACTGAAGCATGCTGTTCTAATGGATTCTTTGCTGCTGACAGTGTTGGCTATTACCATGAGATAAACAGATTAAATATTGTCTCTGTAATTTTAGTTGCCATGATTATACTGGGCAACTACTGAAGTATGCAAGTAATTCATATAGGTCTAGATCAAAACAATCTAGTATGAAAGGCATGATCAATTATTCTTGAAATGTGCAAATCCCCAAGAAAATGCTGTTATATCCTAGGACGTATGGAGATAGAGAAGGTAAGGTAGATGTTTGATGTTACGATTCAAAACTTGCTAAAATCACCAGGCTTGCTTTCAGTGATAATAAAGTCCTAGATTATTGCACTGCATCAATTCCTATAGCAAACATGGGCCTAGTCAATGAATTGTGACTGCAGTTTGAAATCATGACCCTACAGTCAGCCCCAAATGGTTGAGAAGATTTTAGGGAACCTAAATATTCTGATGCCTGTCTTGAATTTGGGGATATACTCAGTCAATTTGATATGACTCAAGTTCTAGGGCAATGTTTTTATTTTCTTATGCGAACTTCAAAACATGAATAAGTGTATTTTTGATAATTTGCAGGATTTAGAGAGTTTTGGAGTATGTTTTCATGCCCTTATATGGATTTCAAACCATGAATGTTTGCTTTTAATCACTGTTATTAAAGCTAAGGCAAATTTGTGAGAACAAATGTGATTTGGAGTCTTAAGCCTTTCTCTGAGCGTTAGACAAACCAAAACAAACTTTTGGATCATGAATATGCAGGTTGTACTGCACAATTATTTTCAGCTGTCCTGGGAACTCATTAATTTCTCATTATATCTTTTGTCTAAACATAATTTTTTATCAAGTAATTAAGAGATGAGCTTGCTATCTTGTTTCTCATAAGCATATGTTTAAGCATATATATAATTCTCTATTGGTAAAGGGAGCTGTGGAAACATTGCTCTGATTAAAAATCATGAGCTGATAAATGAATTAGAGTGACAAGAAACTTGTGGTCCCACAAGATCAAATACCACTTTGTAGCAGCATTGGGTAATGTGCTAAGGCTATTCATTAATATACAGCTTTTGGTGTTATTCTGCACAATTAGGCCATCTTTTCTCATAGTATAATCAAGTCTTTTGATAATATTTCATAGTGCTCCTAAGATGGCAAGGATATACAACACATGTCTCAAGTGATCTGTTTTTTTATTGCCTGGTTTATATAATTGTTCTTCTCTTTGGTCTCTGGAAGGTATTTTCTGGCCATGTGTTATTGTTTAATTCAGTGACTTTTGTTTGGACTATCTTTGCAATCCTGGGCTCCTAAATTTGCTTATTGTAACACCTATATATAAACTGTCTAGAAACCAGAAAATGTCAATACATTGACATATTTTAAACACTTTGTCCTCCATGATGTAGTGTTCATGTTTCCTCTACTGTTTTAAAGCAATTTCTCCGATACTGAGAAGATGCAGAGTTTGCAAGGCTGATGGTGAGGGAATCAGACTCAAAAGAAGAAAATTTGACCTCGGTACAGTTATAGTATTCTCTTTTTGAGGAATTGAAGAGGAAGATGTCTTGGTTTATTGTGGAAGTTTCTAGTGATTAAAAGAAATATAATTCTGGATGAAGACTCAGTTTTAAGTCATGTTTAATATATCCCATAATTCTGGCCTAGCTGTCATTTAAACAGTTATGCTTTCATGTACTTCATTCATGCCAGCAGCCTGCTTTATAACTGCTGCTTTGGATTTAGTCTGTTCTGAATGCGGGAATACAGAAAAACAGCACTCAGGGTTCATAGAAAAGTGCTTTTTTCCAGAGCAAGTCTTGAGGAAAACAGTTGTGTGTAGGTTTCCATAACTAGGCTACCAAATTCAAGATGTCATTGCAATTTGTCTGTGCCTATTAGAGATTCTTGTCACAGCTTGGCTGTCTCCACCATTCTGTAGAGTACTTTTGCAGTGTTCTGGATATGTAAATCATTTTAAGGGGCTGTTCTGTTTTTCGTGGGCAAATCTGTCTCTCTAACTTTTTGGCCCTTCAACACTGCAATAGGAAAAAGTTGTTATCCCTTAGAAAAATCTCAGATATTGACTAAGGAGTAAGCCATTAGGTCAGGTCCTTGCTGACACAAGATATTCTGATGTGCTCTTTCAATAATGAGCATTTGCTTTGCTGCAAAGATTTTATTAGGGTTCCCAGGAGGACAAAACAACAAATCAGTTTAACATGGAGATCCCCAGCTCACTCCGGAGCACTTAGCTCACATTCCAGTATGGGTCACTTTGCCAAGTTCTGGCTCCTTCACTGCAGCTCCATTAGCTGGCAGCATAGTGGAAGCAGTGTCTTTCCCCACAGCCTCTTACATAGAAAAGAACAGCTACCTTTGTATCTTTAAAAAGACTTCAAAAGTGGTGGCACTTCTTTAGATGAGTACAACAAATAACATAAAAATAGAACTATAGCTGGAATGTGAGCTATTCAACATGAATTAATGTGTTTGTTAAAAGTCTAGGGATTTTTGATGGTCTTGTGAGATACACATGACCTTTCCATGATGCTCCCTAGAGATACTAGTCATACTGTCCAAAAGCAGCATAAAGTTTTTCAGTCTTACACAAACAATGTAATTAAGGCACTTTGAGCCTGGTAATGAGGTATGAACATTGTAGTCCTGCCCAAATGGTCTTTCCACGTATACCACAATTTTCAAATATTGTGACTACTGGTGCAATTAGTGCAAGGGTCTCATATGTCTGGATATAGCCAAGTTTTGTGCTTTTATTGAAAAATATAAAGAATAATTTTCTTCTTTTAATAAGCTTATGCTACGTGCTTCTCTAGGTAACAAGGAACCGAAACTGTGTGCCTGGAGAATGGTGATCTCAGTTTACTGGAAATCAATCCAGTCACCAAAACCAGCCTTCACTTTCAGCATTAGTTATAAACTCTATAATATTAGCATTCCCAGAGAGATTGGGGACTGCAGAAATGGTGCAGGTCAATATGTCTCCTCTACAACAGAGGGCTGAGTGCAGGGCCAATGATTATGATGGGATAGCACAGGAAAGTTGTGGTCAACATCATCCCACTGTTATGGGGCCTCATCATTGTGCTTAGCATCACACAAACATGTGGCAAAAAAAGTCCTCGCTCAGTCCTTACATTCTATTCATTGTCCTCACCACTGAGGTGCAGAGGATCTGAGTGACCCGAGTGTGGTGTTTCCTATGTGCATTGCATTTGCTCACTCCATTTCACACTTACTCTGCTCCTGACTACAGAAGCCACATCTCTGTGAAAACACTGGCATCAACAGGCCTTGTTCTTACAAATGACTTTTTAAAAAGATGTTAAAATTTTCAAAATGTTCTAATTAAGACATTCAAATAAGCAAGCAGATTGATGAATACATAGTCCATTCATTTCAGGACTGAGACAGATAAACAAACTGTTCAGAATTAATGTGATCTTGACATACTTACAATATATATTTTATGTCAAAATAATGTTTCTCTAGCATTTATAGCACTGTGTCACAGTCTTGAAAAAATACAGTAAATAATGGTGATAAACAACACCCTATCTAAATGAAACTTAAGAACAGGCTTTGTTTAAAAACAATCTACTAGTGATTGTGGGGCTATTATTAATACTTACAAGTGCTGTGGCTTTTGATACATAACTGACACAGTGATCTAGATGGCAGTGCAGTGTTGATAGTCTGAAAAATAGTGTTTTTAAAGTGTTGCATTCCATCAGGAACTTCTCTTTGCCAGGTAAACGCTTATAGCAACAGCCTCAACAGCTTGTACTCACCTCTTCTATATGTGTCTAATACCTATTGCCCAGAGAAATGCTCAGCAGACAAGTTACATGCCTGAGGTATCTCCTTATGCTTAAATGTTATTATATATAGATATATTTATTTTTTTTTTCTGTCTAAGCTTTTATCTGGCTCTCAGAAGAGCTGGACACCTTTAGCCAGCACTGAACCCCTCCTAGGTGGGCTGGTGGTCCTCTTCCTTCATAAAAGTGAAGCTGAGGTAGCACTAGGGCCTTTGTGCCAGCCACTGCTTTTGATAAAGCTGCCCTACAGAATATAAAGGATTGTTCTGACAGTGAAAGACTACCCAAAGTCACTGCAGGAGGAAGGTTTGTGTGATGAAGCCCTCCAGAGCTTACTCAGCTGCAATTTTTTTAGAAGCCTGGTGTGTAACAGTTTGCTCTCCCACAGCCCAGCACACCATGTGCCTGTGGGGAGTGTCACTGTGTGTACCAGGGCAGAGGAGGGAGATGATTATGAAGGAGAATGTGTTTATTATCAGACCAAATAAAAGCAGATGAAAAAGGACCTCCTTTGTTTTTATTAAAAAATAAATATTGAAGAGTTTGAACAGAGGAGAATACCTTCAGGAGCATCTGTGAAAATGATGAAAATAGCAAAGTTCATAGCCAGAGACTGTGATGTTACAAATCTATTAAGGAAAAGTAAGTTTGAAAGTAAAACAAGCTAGTTATTTTTGAGTATGATTATCTCAATCATGGTAACATCAAAACACCATGAGAGAGAGTCGGGTCATAATTCTTTTACAACTGTTCACTTTTCTAAGCTGTACACATTTGCTATTTGGGCTTGAAGTTAAGTTTCTACATGTGAAGAGAGCTTCTGAGACTCCTTGTTCTCCCTGGATAGCCATACTCTGAAGTTTACTTAATATCTTTTAGGAATATGTTTGCTTCTGGGTTTCTAATTGTTAATAAAATTACCTGAAGCCAGATGTACAAAGAAGAACTCTGTTAAGCCTGAACACTTTCCGTCCTGAATCTGGAAGGCAAGCTGATTGTTACTGATTTATGCATCATATCCTGTAATAGTATTTCTCAGGGTCAGTCTTGTACAACAAATAAAACCCACCAATACCTGAACTATATCTCTGGTTCTAGGATTTCCCTAGGAGGAAATCCAACTCCAGTGTACTGTAGATCTGCCCTAGTGAGATAATTATTTTTCTGCCAGGTTGCTGTAAGCAATACATCAGATCAAAGGCAAGGGAAAAGAGTGTAATTGCCATGTGAATTGTTGGAAGTCCAGCTTACTAGCAGTATATGTTTTGAAATTCCATGGAATCATGGGCATTCTGAAATCTGCCTTGAAATAGATTTTGTCTTCATGGAAATGGAATATATTGCGTGGGGTCTGATGTTCAGTGGATGTGAAAGACTTATGCAAGACAGGAGCCCAAGAGAGAACCAGAGGCTGGCTGCCAGTTGTAGTAGAAAAGCAGGTAAAAAACTTGAAAGAAAAGACTATAGGTCCACTTCCAGACAGGGTAAATATTTTAGGTAGATTTTATTTGCTTTAAAGCTTTATGGTTTGACTTTCTGTGTTGAATTTCAAAGAACCACCTGTGATAGCAAATGGAGCTTAAAATGGCTTCCACTTCAAGGAAGGATTTTGTCTTTTTGTGTCAGAACAGATTGAAATATGTGTGTTCATATCCATATTTTGTTCAGCCATCATATTTTCTTGGATTAGAAGCTTCTGAGATGCTAATGGTATTTGCATGTATGTTACATTTGGAAATGGCCTGTGACTTTGAAGCATTCATTGCTGTGAAGACAATGTGGTTCTGAAAGTTTTTCTGTTTTGCTTTCCTCCTCCAAGACTTGCTGGAGTAGCGTTTGCACTTGTTTTATCCCCCGAGGTTCTGTGGAAATCTGGCAGCTGGATTCAAGTGTCTTTTTTATTTGTGTTTCTGCTAGCTGTTCTACAGTGCAAGCATCTTCAAAAACATGTTGCTTCTATACCCTGAAAAGCATAAACCCCCAGGAGAATGCACACGTATGAGATGAAATTCTCTCTGCACTGAAGCCGAACAGGCTTCCTGCCTTAGGTGGCAGAATGGTCGTGTAGCAGAAGTCTTCTGCAGTGTGTAGCCATCGGTTGCTAACGTCTTGAACATCAGAGATGGAAATGAAGATGAAACAGTTCTTGTCTTTATATTGTGCAGTTTTAATGGCCTCTTTTGAGCCATTGCAGCAGGGTTCACAGGACTGGAAATTGAGCAAGTTATTACTGTGCTTTCCCTTTTCCCCACTGAGATTTCCATTCTTCTTCCCTTTTCTGCCCCCCCATTTTCACCCCCTCTCCTTGTTTCAATAATTTGAAGATGTGTTAAAATCATCAAATTTTGTTCCTTTGCTCTGGAAAACACTGCCACCACAATTTATTCCTTTTATTCTAAAATATAATTTATTTTGTAAATAAATTTAAAGGCATTAACAAAACACCTGACTCTTAAGTTTAGCAGTGCTGTCTGCCAAGCATGTGCTGCTGCTGGGGCTTCATGTTTGCTATCTGATGCCTTGGTCATGCTACAGAAAGTGTTGCATCTGTTCAGTTCTGGCTGAGATTGTTCATTTCCTTCTATTCAGATGCTGACTTTTCAAGTCTGAACATATTGTTTACTTTGCTGCCTTTTCATTCACAGCCGTGTTTATAATGGGAAGGCAGGCAGGTTTCCTGAGAAAGGCTGTGCAGTGAAACAAAGTACTTTTATTTCTGAGGGTGTGGAAAGTATTCTTCACCTGTTAGACTATTATGTGCCTAATGCTGAGGAAATAATAGTATTAGTGTGCCCAAACTGGTCCTCTTAATGGTTATGAGAATGTCAGAGTTTGCATCCAAGATATACATGTGTTTTCTGATAGGTGATCAGAAATCATTGCTGATTTAAGTTGCTGGTTATTCATATTCCCTGTCTGAGAGACACCTTTTGAAGGAAGTTATGGTCAGCAAAGAAAGAAAAATTGTATAAATGTATTGTGTCTAGCTTAGAACTATATAGGTTTCTCTAAGATTTGATTCAAATATACAAAGAACCACCATATTTAAAATATTTACCTATTTTTTCCTCCTCTGAGATTATGCTCAGAGGCACTAACACTCACAGAACACTGATTAAAATATTTAACAAGTTGCAAGTGCAAAATAGAAAACAAAAATCTAAAATACTGATGGATATTGCATTTTTTTCCCTGGATAATCTTGTGGGTTTTTTAATAGCGGTTTGAAAAAGAAGGCTTTTAAAATAGTGCTTCTTTAAAACATGCACTCTCTTATGCAATAACAATTGTACTAAGCAGAAAAAGAGCAGCTGTTACTGGAAGTTACAGTTAATTGTTGTATTTTCCAGCGCAAGGTTTGTTTGGTGGGAACAGTGGGGGAAAAATGCAAGCAACTGCCAAAAAACCAAGCATGTGAGGTGAAACTTCAATTTTCTCTCATGAGAACTTTCTAAAGATTCATAAGTAACTAAGAAAAGCATGCTGTATTTAAATCTCTGGAGATGTATTGTGCCGTATAGAGACAGAGCAAAGCACACAGTGTTGGCAGGAGAAGGAAAGGAGAACAGAAAGTCACAAAGACTGATAGGAGTGTAAGGCTCATGAGGATGGATGGAGGATGAAATGCCTGCTGCCACTTCATATAGTTTTGTTGGGGGTTTTTTTGTTTTGGGTTTTTTTTTCTTTTGTGATACTCAGACTAAATCAGAAGCACCTATTCTTTCCCATGCTCCCACAGTACAGGTTTTCATGGGCATTTTAAATGAAACAAGCAAAGCATGTCCCTGTTAAAATCTGTAGAGGAGAAGATGGATAAATTAGCTAGGGGCATTTTGTAAGGCCTGCAGGCCAAATCTGATATGATACATGTATGCAGAAAAGCAATCTCTGAAGAGCGACTTCAGCAAATATCCCACCTGGGCTCTGGCTATTGTTAGAGCAGTGGGAAAGCTGTGGCAGAAAGTGTCCCTGGGCAGGCTGCAGGCAGGAAGGGAAGAAGGGCCAGGGCAGGATTCCTGACCCTCTGGCTGTGTGGGTGCCTCCCGGCCTGGCACTGCCCATTGCTCTGCTCTGGCACTGCTGCTGAGCCATGGAATCTGCCACAGGGGCTGTGCTCTGGGAATCCAGCTTGTTAGTCCATCTGTTCTTCCAGCACAAGGCTATAAAACACTGTAGGTCTTAACAGGCAGCTTTTTAATTCTGAAGTCCTTAGGTGCCAGAGGGGAGGTTTCTTTTATATATATATTAATAGCACTGGAATGCATTTATTAGTAATTGACTATATTTATTTTGAACCACAATATTTGAACATCCAGATCCACTGACAAAACTCCAAGAAAGTACAATGTCTGCCATACTCTGAGCTCCATTCTCTGATCACTTATCCTTGCCTGTATTGACACCCCTTGTGAATAATTTCACTGACTTCAATGAAACAACATGCAGTAGCCAGCATTTAATTCAGTGCTATTTGCAGCTTTCCAAATTAGAACTCCAGTTCTAAGTTTATCTCTAAAGAACAAACACATTGCTTCCAAAAAGAACAAACCCAAAATGAAGTTGAGCAGTGCCCTGAAATTAATTTCTTTAGCATTAAAATCATCAAGGCTGATTACTATTAACTCATTAACCAGAACATCTTTCAGCTAGAAAACTTGTTGCCAACTCTATTATATTAGTTTAACGTAAGTGTGACCACTGAATATCAGTTGATATTAGAAAATTGCATAGTTCATGCAAAGTCAAAATACTTTTTTGTTTTCTATAAAACAGATAATGTCTGTATAAGTTTATGGAATGAGGTGATTGTTATTGTTCCCATTACATTACAGAGATACTGGTCATGGTTTTGTAGTAAAAATTCACCTGAGGTTTGTTCCAAAAGCAGGAATTCATTCCTTGAAATTTAGGAATGTCCTGAGACAGGTCTATAACACCTTGTTACTGAATGAAATTCTGGCTTTTGTGAATCCCGGATGAATTGTGTTATTAATACCATGTGTCTTCAAAGAATTTACAAAAACATTGAATGATTAATTAAAGTTTAAAAATAAATTCTTAAGGCAAACACAGAATTGACAACAACTGTAGAGCATATTAAACATACTGTTATGCTATCACACTAGCATGTCACTGCTTAAGATTTGCATGTTAATAACTTCAGACAAGTAAATGTCACTCATACAGAAATTCTGTGCATAAGAATGGCACAAGTAGGAGAAACAAGATTTCATGTTGATGCACAGGCAGAACATGTTGTGATGAAAAGGATTTTGAGAAAATGAACAACTTTATGTACCTTGGCCAATGCACAGGCACACAGCAAGTGTGGGCTAGTCCCTGAGTAGGCTGTATAAATAAACTGTCCCTTTCTCATTCCTGACCTGTATTCTCCTTTTCCTCGTGTTTTCCATGGTGGATTAAAGGCAGCAATATTGTGATGCCTATGGAGCTTACTGACTATGCAAAATTCTAACACAAGTGATAACTTGCCCCTACTATTTTGGATAAAATTGGTTACTTCTGGTTAATTAGCTGTTTATTTTTATTTTCTCCATAGATATTTCATATTAGATGTTGGAATCAGTGGAAGAGTAAGTGCCTTTCAGGCCTGAGGGCAGCCCTCAGACTGTTTCTACCTCTGTTATCCCTCTCCAGACATGGAAGGTTGGCAGCCACCTGAGAGTGCTCCTGCCCCGGGAATCAGAGAGGGATGAGAGACAGCACTCCCTGACAGGGGTAGGGGCAAACGTGGGGTCAGTCTGCAATTGCATTTACACCCTATCTTGGTTTATGTAGGGCAGTTTATCAATATGCAGGACAGATGATCTAGCTTGTCTCTGCTGCCAACAAAATATCTAAAATTAGGACTAATATTCACATTTTACTCTTGATTCTTCTCTGGTTGGATTGAGAACTGTTTCTGTAAGCTCTCCCTTCCTGTTCCTGACACACTCCAGCC
Source organism: Erpornis zantholeuca (assembly GCA_013400515.1). NCBI lineage: Eukaryota > Metazoa > Chordata > Aves > Passeriformes > Timaliidae > Erpornis > Erpornis zantholeuca. Next base: position 118,948 of record VZTN01013234.1, on the reverse strand, counting down.
AGTGATATAAGGATGCAGTCAAATGTGCATGAATATAGCAGAATTTAACCCACAGCAGAGACACAGTGAATCAAATGAACATTTTGCACAGGGCTGATATGTCTCTGGGCAGCCTGAGTTCATTACAGCTATTTAAGTTTTCTTAGAAACATAATTAAAATTGGAATTATACTCCCTCAAGTATACTGCAATATCTGACTTTGGGCTGCAGCAAGCAAAGCTTTGCTTGACCTGCTATTTCTGTCCCTTTACTGCCATGAATTTGGCGTGGCATCCCAGGGAGTGCCATCAGAACAAGCAGAGACAAAGGCCTGATCTGCCAAAATGCTGAGGCAGGTTCTGACCACGGTATTTTGTAAACTTCTGTAGATACTGCATGGAAGTGGACAGGTTATTAGTGGCAACACAAAGGATTCCTCATTTCAGGAGTGAAATCAGGAATGTAGTGTGGAATTTGAGAGAGCAGAGTTATAGGAATCCAAAGGGAAGAGCACACTGAAATGAGTAAATTGAAGTGGTACTCTGAAGTTTGGCCATGAAAGTAGCTCAGGAGCATTGCTGAATCAGATGTCTGTTTATTTATGAACACCACCACCAACCATGGATAGCTCTATATGTAATAGAAATAAACTTTGATTTAACTGAATACATTCGATTCACAATGATTAAGCAGAAATAATTTCATTTTCAAGGCTGGATATTTAGGAAGTGGTATATGTCCAACCATTTCTCTTTAGTGAGAGAGAGCCCACACATGAGAACTCTGATGTGGATCTGGCCTTCCTTGGGGAATTCAGATCTAGGACTAGGTCTGAGACTAGCTTCTAATTTTAATTACTACTACCAAATTAAAAATTGCTCCCACAATGCAGATGAAATCCACCTGTGTAAATCAGAAGCAGCAGGACTCTTTAAAGCTTACACAGACATAGGCTTTGTGCTGACCTCTGCACAGCATAAGCCTCTTGCTGGGCCATCTCCACAGGAATGAATTGTATCCAGAAAGCACAGCGGAAGAGATTCAGATTAGTATTCTACATAAGGCTTTTAATATTGGGTGGCATAAAGGTCAAGTAAATACTCTAAAAATAACTAAGCATTAATGCTGTGAAGACCCTGTGCAGAAGTTATCGCTTTGATGCTGATGTTAAACAGTTTTTACCTTTGTGATCATACTCTGAGTTACTAAACCTAATCACTGAGGAGTTGATTTCTTGCTGTTCAGTAGTAGCTCTACAAAATTTAGTAAGTTGTTTTAATTTGCATTTAGCCAATTTGGGTATTGTTTTAAATGTTTAGACAAGCCATTCTTAAGAAGTGGGTGATGCTCTGGCACATTAATTCAGCACTGATCCCATTCACTAGCTATGCATGCACTTTTGTATCAATATCTCAACTATTTTCAGTTAATTAGGCAACATGATTAAGATCATATGACTTGAATTAACAGGTCAGTGCATCATCTCACTACAATTGCATTTAGGAGATAACCTGATCCAAAAGCAATATGAAAATGCCAATTTAGCCTCCCATACTCAAGATAGCAATTTTGAATATGATCAGCCCAATGTTTCATGGAAAGACTTCAATTTTGAACTTCTATACAGAATTTCTTCTTTGAAAGGTGAATTTCTAATTAAGGCATATGGGTTTCACACAGTGGTCCAAACAACCATTTGCATAAGAACTGCACAACAAAATGAAGAGAAGATTCTTAACTTCTTATGCCATATTGGTCAATTCATATTTAGCATGCGCTTCATTTTCTTCTCCTGACTGAGGATCTGAGTGATGCATTTCAATAAAAATGACATAGATCATGGCTCCAAGTACACCTCCCAGCAGAGGTGCAACTATAGGAACCCACCACCAATTATTACCAGCCCTGTAAGACAAAAAGAACAAGAATTAGTGTTGTTACTCTAATGAACACCTTCACATGTATTTGTCAATGAACAGATCCAGAGATGTGGCACTTGCCATAGTGTAGACCCTTCTATCTTGTCTCTTGTTTCTGTAAATGGGCAACACCTCTGTCTGCCCTACCCAGGCTGGTTCTGATTGAAATGCCAAGTAACAAGCACCAGGCATGTTGGTCTGTACTTGCATTTTAGAAAATAAGGCCTTTTTACTGCATGTCTGGCTGGGGACAGAGGATGATTTCTCCCTTGTGGAAAACAGGTTTCACTGACTTAGAGTGAAATGAACAGGGACATATTTATTGCCTGGCAGTCTTGACTTGTGCTGTCCCCAGATGCTTGTGAATAGACTTTCAGGATGTTACAAAAGTTCATTATTTCATATGCATGGAAACTTGCACGTTAACACCTACAATAGTATATACTATTGTATATTGTCTTCCTCTTGACAAATGTAATAAATTAAACTGGATTTTGAGTACATTTACCTTAAGCAGTATAATAAAACACAGTGACTGTAAAGTTGATTATCCTTGACTAGAGTGTTCAAGATTGAAATTTCATTACATAGTATCTTATCTCTGTGTTTAAAATGTGGTGTCTTTCCGCAAGAGTCAAATAAATGCTTAGAAGTTTTATACACCTAAAACTTAATCTTAGAGTTTTTGTATTCACTAAGAAAGTCCAGCATGCTGACTCTGCTGAAATTTGCACAATTACTTGAATTTAATTTTAAATATATAGATTTACAGGCATATTTAAAGTAAGAAGTCCACCACTGAACTATATAAAACAATAAATAACAGCCTCGTTATGCAGGAAAATTGGGCTGGTAGAATGCTCTCCTTTTCCTGGAGGTCCACATTCAGACAGTAAATAACTGAGTATCTATTTCAGAGCAGAGTCTCTTAACTGCACCGATGCATTAAGGTGTTTTGATTTGATAACATGCTGTATTAATTGAATATGTGAGTCTCCAGTAAAAATCCAGCTATCTCAATTTCATGCATATTGAAAATGGGGAATTTTTTTTTCTCCCAGAAATACAAAGGGACAAATTAGTCTTTGAGAACTTTACAGGAAGCTGCAGGAGAATTTTTAAACTCTAAGGATAATGATTCAGCACTCAGTTGTATAGATTTATTCAGAAGTGAACTTGTGTTTGTCATGAAGCAAGAATAGAACTGGAAAAATATTGGTGCCCTGTTGATAATACTCCTACTGCTTGTTCAGAAATGCCTCAGATATGTATATTTTACCTTTGGAATTATTTCTATTTTGCCCTGAGGATATAAAATAACTCCTGATATTGTTTTACTGAGTTTATAAATCTGTTTGTTGTTGAATCATGGATGGCTGTCAAGCACTTGAATTTCTGGAACAAGCATGGACTAAGGTTTTACTGAATGAATCAGCAGAACAAAAGCCGTATCAAGTACTTGCATGTATTCTTCTGTGTGCTGTGTGTATACATGGCTGTGTAATGAAGGTGTTTCTTGGCAGATTTCTCTCAGCTTTACCCAGGAGCAGGCATGTGCCTTGTCAGCTCCTGCATGACCTTCTCCAAATCATGGCCTGTATTTGCAGCGGCTGCTGTCAGCTGTTCTTTGGACACCCTGTGCTGAGATACTGGATGTAAAGCCTTTGTAGAGGGTACTGCCAAAGTTGCAACGAGATCAGGACACAGCCGAATTAGGAGTTTCCATGACACTCAGTGCTCTGTCATTGGCACAGGAGCAAGAACTCCCTGTGACAAGCACAGATCGCCAAAGGACCCTCAGCGCCTTTAGCCCCGGGATGTAACCCAGTGCAGAACTTAGGAGAACACCCAGCCCCGCCTCTGCCATCACCAGGTGCTCTGGGCGCTGGGTGGGCGCTGCTCGTGCGGGGAGGAGGCAGCGCAAGGGCCTGGCCAGCAGAACTGTGCCTAGCTGCGGAAATTCCCAGGAAACAGTGTCTAAGGTACATGGACTGGGAACTACGACCCATTTAAACTTGCAGATACACCTTCCACTAGCCAGCTGCTGTGGGAAAGGGAGATAGCGCTGTTCGTGCGCCAATCCGGGCTGCACTCCGGGAAGAATGCTAAATACTTGAGGCCGCTTTGCCATCCGAATCCCTGTGCAGACAAGAGATGCGTCTGCTGACCTTTCCCGAAGCGCAGTTTAGTGTAGCGCTGCCGACTTGTCCGCGGAGCCGGCGGCCACGAGGTGTCAGCGTTACCGCGCCGAGCCCGCTCCGCTGCCGCTCGCTCTGCGCTGAGGGGCGAGAGAGAGCCCGTGCCGGACCGGGGTGAGGTATCCCGGGGCTGCCTTCAAATGCTGGCACGGAACACTGCACTGGAGAGCCCTACCTCTCTCTCTTATTGCTGTTCCATGCTCGGTTTTGCTTTTCAAAATCCAGTCTGGTATTTGGCTCGACGCTCTGGCTGTTTTCTCACTACAGACAAAACTTTGCTCCCCAAACTTTCCTTAAGATTATCAGAATTTTAAGCATGTTCTTAAAGACTCCTGGCTTTCTGATGGGAGCCTTTAACCAAAACAAACCATTTGCGAGGGCTAGGGAAACCACACCATAGCTTGTGTCTTCTGGCTTGGTTTTGGGGAAAATGCTCCTTCGGGTGTCTTTGTGCAAAATGTAGTAACAGCAACATTTAGAAAAGCCCTGCTGAAATGCATTCCTGTCCTCTGGACAATTCCCAGCAGAAGGGCTCCCTTCCAGTCTACTCGTAGTTCCCTCCCTGAGAACATGATAAAACCAGCATTTACTGGACCTGCAAGTACTAAGAAGGGTAGAGGGGATTTCTTGGCTGTGAAGTAATGATCTCAACATTTAGAGCATTTGCTTGGGAACAGTGCAGAAAGTCTTGTGTATCTGATCTATTCCAATGTGAGGCTTTCCTGGTTTTCACTGGTTGTTCGGTAGACAACGCTTGAACAGTCACTGACATGGACAGAGAGTGATTCAGTTCCTTGGGAGATGCTTCCATCCTTCCACCGAAAAACATTCAGTCTCTTCAGTATTTCCTACTGCTCAGTTTGTGCAGCACTCCCCTCTGTCACTGTGGAGGTTTCATGCTTAGGTCCCAGGACATGCTTTTACTAGAGAGCTGAAGCACCTGTCTCAAGGTCATGAATTCCATTAAATGAAGATAACCAAGGTTTATCTGTCCACTGTTGCTGCACCGCTTTAAGTTGCTCAGGCACAGCAGAGCATCAGGTAATTTAGGAACCTAACTACAGTCATTCAGGCTTTTCTCATGGCTCTTCTAGCTACCTAACAAGGCTTAAGTTCTTCCTAAATCTCACCTCGATCTGTGCGGTTAATAAATAAGAACATATTCCTCTTTTATCATTCCCTTGAACTTGGTTATAGCTGTAGCCCTTTAACTGAAGGCAGGGAGGAAGACTTCTTCCTCAATTTTTCACATCCATAAGATTGTTGCAAGTTTATTCTGGCAAGGAGCGGAGATCTTGTATCCTATTTTTACGTTCACATTTTTAAATTTCTTAGCAAGGTCTTTACAGTGGGACTGCATTCCCTTTCTCATGTAAATCCTTAAACTACACTAGGAAAGAATCCATACTGGTATAGATGTAGAGTTTTCTTGTACTTTTTAAAATGTAAATAAGTACAGCCATCCTTTTGGAGAGCAAGGGAGTTCACAGGTATTCTGTGACTAGATCACAGTACAATGAGGCTTCCAAACTCTTTCAGTAATGTAATAGCCAACTTCATAATATATTACCCATTATATACCCATGGCTAATACCACAGTCAACAACTACTTGCAATTCCAAAGCTATGAGAGAGGACAATCTTGAGTGTGGCATGTCACTCTGCATGTCCTTTTCTTTAAAAAACGTGCAGTCCCATGGTACAGTGATAAGATCTACTAGGGAGGAAGAGTTTGGAGGTGACCAGACCAGCGACCTGACCTCCCAGCAGTGGCTCGCCAGAGCTGAGTTCCATTCAGCCTTGGCTCTGTGCTGTGGCTGTGTGTGCCTGTTTCAGCTATGCCATGCCTGGCTTTTTTTGTACGAGAAAAGCTTTGCTACTGCTTTCCTCAAATAAGGTACACGAGTGTAAATAGAAATCATATTGAATAAATAGAGACTATTTGTGCTTCTTGAAGTATCTAAAATAAAATCTCTATTAACTAGAGCTCTCCAGTGGCCTTCAGTACTACTGGGGATTCCTATTTGTAAATAACTGGGAAAACAAACAATACAAAAATAAACCAAAAGATCTGCTTCCCAATGACATATTACTCTCACTTAGCTATCCCAGAGTGCCTCTTGCCCTGGATACGTGTAAGCTGTGGATTTGATGTCCAACTAATTAGCTGTGCATTGGGCCAGCCAAGAGCGTGTGTGTGTGTGCACAGGGGATTTGAGAGGGCTCTGAAATGTGGGAAAATGAAAGGAGCTTTTTCATTCACTCCTTCACTCCCAGCCAGGAAGTTGGGCTTTTAGATTGTTGTGCATTTCTGCAATAACTCAGAAGTAATAATAGGCAAAATCAATCTGATATGTCCCTGTTTTTTACAGTACCCAATATATATTTCCACCTAATTCTCTCCTGATTTAATTTTTTTTCCTGAAAGCTGCAGGACACAAGAAGAAAGCACTCATATTTTCAGTGACCTCTAAGAATCTCTAATATTTTGGGAAAGGTCTGCTTGAAACAATGATTGATAATAGAGATTAGGCATGTTTGATTTGCCCTAGGAGCAGGAAATCCTTTTTAAAACTCAGTTCCTAGAGGATATCTGGCTTAAAGTGCACAAATAGCTGCTTCTGGTATGCAAAGAATTACCTGTATGTGTATAAAGTAAGACTTGGTACCATGTTGAATCAGGATCTTACTTTCCTAGAAACAATTTTAGCCAAGAGCATTTGACTTCATCTCCAGGCATACTTACGTGAATACTTCCATCCCCCATCCTGCAACGGCTGTGAAGAGCCTTGGGCCAAGATCCCTGGCTGGGTTCATGGCACAGCCACTGTTCATTCCCAAGGAGTTAGTAAGAACAATTATAAGAAGTCCTACTGCAATTGGCTCCAGGCCCTTGGGTACGCTGTTATTTTTGGTGTCAAAAATAGCAAATATAGCCAGAAGAAGAACAGCTGTTGACATCACCTGGCCAAGGTAAAGAAAAGAATATTGAATAAATGTGTGCAGATTCTTTCCAATAATGAAAAGATGGGCTAAGACAGCTCTGTGGAGTGGAGTGGCTTAGAGCTGGTATTTAGTTTTATCCCACTATACAGAATAGCAAAATTGGGAACTCTCTACTTCACAGTAATGAGAAGTTTTGATATCTGTGCTGAAAGACAAAGACAAGAAATGTGCTGAGAACATTTGAAAAAAAAAATCTGCAACAACTGGGTGTGGAAAGAACAGAGGATTTAAAAGGCGTCTCCTATGTGAGGTCTAATGCTTTGTTTCCACATTTCTTTTCCTGTCAATTTTATATTTCTATTCACTCAATTTTTGATAGTTCTGCTGCTGTAGCAATGCAATCAGTTTCATCGATACAGAAGTGTTTCATGTGACTGTAGTTTATGCTGATAAATTAGACTAGATGTGCATCTCTTTATCCAGGTATTGCATAACATCAGAAGAAAAAGTGAAATCTGCAAAGTCAAAACTGAGTAGCTGAAGTTAGGAAGTACCCAAATTAGGGTTGCATGTATGACTGTACCATGAACTCTGTATTGCATATGCTAATTGAGCTGAGGAAGGAAATTTTCTTGGAATTACTTCAAGGCAAGTACAGTTCTGCTTAAATCAAATGCTTTGTCAATGTTGATGTTTGCTAATAATTAACTTGATTATTAAGAAATAATAAAACAGACAAAAAAGTGATGAAAACAGTAACAAAAAACAGACAAAAGTGATGGCAAAATATTCAATTTTTATACTGATTTGAAGAAGTTTAAGTTTGAGGGGTTTAAAAATTATTTAGTTTTTGTCTGATTTTAAGTTTGTTTTAAAACATACATGTGTAAAAAATATCTTAGGGAAAATCTCTTGACTGATCCAAAGATCAAAACTGTCTTTGTTACAAAACTTCAAAATAATGTTCAGGTTTTTTTGAAGCCAGGTTGCACAATGTTTTACATAACAAATTCCTGTGTTCAGGCCATCCCTTGTTTTTCATACCTTACTTACGCAGTATTTATTTCATGTATTCTTGAAGAAGATGGTTAAGTTGATTAGAAGTAGATAAAAGATATGAAACTTCATTTTTTTTGCTGTTGCATAAGTGGAATTAAAGGATACAGGTTAGACATGAAGTTGAGATGTTTTCAGATTCAGTCATTTGAAAAATAAATACCACAAATCTTTCTGCAAAAAGAAGGTTAGAGAGGAGGCTTGTGGAAGCAGAAAACTCAGTTGTTCAGGGTGTGTTAAACTGTCTGCTTAAACATTATTTAAGAAATAATAGGTCCACAAAATGGGCTGGATTTTGATGTAAATGGACATGACTCTGCTGAGATTTATGGAGAAACACTGATTTATGCTGAGGAAAACCTCTTACATGTATTGCTTTAAAGACATGTTGAGTGCAACAATTAAGATGATGTATGTGAAAAGAACAACTTGAAATTATTTTGCTTGTAAAATAAAACTAAAATGTAACCCCCTGCAAACAGCATTGCATTCTCATTGTATTGTGCAAGGGGACGTGTGGCTGAAATGGTGAGATTTGGCATGCTTGTTAGATCTGTGTGGGGTTTTACTGCTTGGTTTTACAGGGTTTTTTATGTTTAATTTGCAGAATTAAGAAAGCAAGTGCACTTACCTGATCTGCAAATCCATTTACGAGGGACAGATAGGGAGCTGGATATGTTGCAAAGATTTGTGCTGTTGCATTAGGTCCTGTCACTTCAAGTTTTCCATCGCTATACTCCATAAAGGCATCTATAGAAAACAGCCAGTAACTGCTTGCACTTCTCCATAAACATTTCTAGGTTTTCTCGGACTATATATGATAGGTCTGTGCACTTCACATTCTCAGCTGAAACTGATCTTTAAGGTCCCTTCCAACCCAAACCATTCTGGGATTCTCTGTTTTTTTCTGGGAGTGGAGAGAATTTTAGTTGTTTACTTTGATCAAGCTCTCATTTGGATGGTCAGAAAATTTTAACTATTAGGTGAAAAAAAAAAAAAAAAGGATAAGCTCCTATGTCTGTTTTCCTAGTGAGTTCTCAGTGAACCTCAAAGAGTACATGACAGTCCTGCAAGTTTTAGGAAGTAAAAACTACAGAAGAGCTTTGGAAATTAATTAGAGCAAGAGGATGACTTGAGCAGAGATAGGGACATGAGGAAATCCTGCGCTCCTGAGCATGAGGAAGATATCCCTAACCTTGACCTAAGCTTCCTACTTTGGCTCCCTACCCTACTGCTGCCCTTCTGGCAGAATATAGGGACTCCCCTCTCAACCCCATGTACATGTTGGCACACTGCTGTATCCTGACCACAGCTCTAATTCTGGCTGTCAGGCTTGAGGAGGACTTAAATTCAAACAGAACTCTTGTTCCAGAACTCCAGTTTCCAAATTCTAACACTAACCTTAAAAAAAGTAAACTGCCCCTGCCCCCCAAACAAACAAACAAAAAAATTACATCAAGCCCAAAACAGTTATCATGGTTCCTAAATGTTTTCCTCTTCAGGATTACTGTGAGTACTGAGCACTGAGCTGGCATATGAAGGGCATTTCCATTTTTTTTCTTCCTCTGTTGCACCTATACCCAGCACTGTCTGCAGACATAATGCCCATAGGAGAGACACACTGGGGGAGATGGGCTGGGCCAGTGGAAGCAGAGTTTTGGAGTAGGGGGTTGAGGCAACTGATCTGACTGAGAGGATTAAGTCAGTTTGTCAGTCTGTTACTGTTTTTTCCTTTTGTGGCACACTGTGTAAAAAACCCCGTGCATCAAGGATAGGGGTAATTTTTTTCTTTTTCCCTATTGAATATGTGACCCCTTTATCACTGTACCTGGAGTTCATTGCCTTGGAGAGCCACCTCTCTAGGGTGGTCTGAAGTTTGGTCAGGAGGGACTTGATCTCATATCCTGTACCCTCAATGAACGATGTTGGTGATTCTTGCCTACAGGCACTTGTAGCAGGTCTTTAATGTTTCTAATTTGCTTGGAAGATGGATAGCCCTATATCCTGGCTATTAAGTAATTTAAAATCCTTATTGAGAAATACATGATCTCAGAGTATCTGATTTCCCATGAATAATTTTTCTAAATATCAGAACATTTCCTGGAGTATTAAGTGTTTCAGTAAATTTGTAGGGTACCTGGAATGTTTAAGCCATTGTTTTTTCCCTTCAAACTCTTTATGCTTCTTCCTTTCTTCTTTTATGGCTTTAGCTTCATTCCTGCCATTAGCCCTGTGTGATCAAGAGTCCTCTGCCTGCTTGACATTCATTGAAAAATTGGGGCCTTAGAGACTGCCTGACCTCTAGTTTGTCCTGTGAACATGTCTAAGGTGTACTCACTGTAATAAATCCCAAAGACAGCTGCTGCTCCAATGAATGCTCCCAGGAGTTGTGCTAATATGTAAATTGGTAATTTGGTCCATTTTAATCTTCCAGTCACGCACATGGCTAATGAAACAGCTGGGTTTATGTGACCACCTGAAAAATAAATCACAAATTAAGTCATATGGGTGACTCAGATACATGAGAATAGGTGAAGGATTTGTAAAAATGTGGGCACTTTTGAACACAAGAATAGTACATGCTTTTCTAGATGTTATTTTGCAGTTAAATACTGACTGCAATTAAACTGAAACAAGTTGGATGAAATCAGAGGAGGGAGGGTGAAAGCCACCAAGATCCATCTTTACTCTTGATGCCTGTGGACTTGTGCTATTTATCAGACTGCTGTTCTGTAGTTTGTAACTTACAACTCTTCGAGCAAAATAGTTAATCTGCCCCATTGGTTGTGATGGGAGGGCCCCTTATTCTGTGCATATTCTCTTTCCTCGAGGCCTTTGGCTTTTTTTTTTCAGGGAGGATTGGAGCAGAAGATATTCCTTCCATCTTCCAAGCACATTTTATGATTAAGGACTGTTACTGGCTTGAACATATATCTTGAGACAGTTCTGGAGTGCCCTGGATTTAACTCACGTTTGTGTCCCTGTCTTCAGCCTGGGATTACTTAGGAACTCAGTTTTCATGGAGATAAAATAATGTTAGGGCTGTCCAGCTTCATGTTGGCTGTTGGTGAGCTATGCTGAGATGGGATCTGGGGGCAGCAGTGCATAGTCCTTCCACGTAATTTTATCTACTTCTTGTGCTTCCCAGAAAGATCCGTGATAAGGGAACTGATAAAGTAGCTGTGCTGAAACAAAGTTCAGTTTCCTGTGAAACTTCCTTCCTTTTTATTCAGGAGTAGCTACACCTGAACTCATGCATGAGAAAGATTTCAGTAACACTGGAATTCTTTGTGATGTTTAGTTTCTAAAATACATCTATTATGTCCCATGGTAGTCTCTTCCCTCAACATCTTTTGTCAACAAAAAAGGTGTTGTATGCTCTTGGGAAATGTCGTTGTTTCCAGGTATGAGGTTGCTACTTAAGAAATACAAATTGCCAAATAAATGAACAGATGAAAAGGTACTTCTTTGTAATAAATACTGCAACCCCCAAATTTTGCAAGGACATAGGATCCTTTGTTTATCTTCCAGATAAGGTCTCATTTCAGTTTGTATGAATATCAGAAAAAAAATAGCTTTTGTCTTTGGTAAAATAACTGAAAGAGCATGTCCTTTATCTGTCAGAGGTTAGTGATGGAGAAAGGGCCTTTATGTACAGTTTCTGTGTTTGTTTGCACTTCAGGTCAGTGAGTCATTATCTTATGAAATCCAGGCACCTTTGATACATAATGAACTGACAAACACAGATAACAAGTTGGATAAAACCTTCTTTGTATCATGTCCAAAACTCTGACCTAGTAGCGCCAGTCTTGAATTAAATGTTGAATTCCTCACTGTGTTTCAAATTCTTCAGCATAGAGCAAATAGAGAGATGACACCTAATTTAACAGCCCTTCATGTGAATTTTGATTAATTGTTGTCTTGTCTTTTGTTCCTTGCTCTGGCTGGAATTAATAATTTTCCTTTCTTTCAACACTTGATTTTGTTCCCCACCTGTATATAATACAGCATGACTATGATGGCCAGGACAAGTCATAATAATATTATAGATGGCTAATTAACATTAAATTTGGAAAGGAAAAGTCTAATTGAAGGCTCTCCTGCTGACACAGGGGGGTTACAAGATTCTTGGTTCTTGTGCCACTGGTTTAAAAATAGTCTACTTTGGACAGCGTGTTCCCCATTCTTTTGTAGTTGCAGTGATCATAATCATGAATTTGAAATGGTAAGTTGGATAAAATAGTGGGAAATTATAGATATTGAGGAAAACTGGATGGAGGAAAATTAAAAAGGGGAATTTTCCTAAATAAAAAAAGCTCAAATTCACCAAGCATGTGGACTACATATTTTGCTACTATGAATTTGGAATTTCATAAAGAACTGATGCAGATTACAAAATATTTTAGCAGTACTTAAACATGAGACTTGGGCTCAAAAGCCACAGAAACTGTTAACAAATTCTACATAGGAAATTGTATTCTGAAGTGTCCACTAGTAATCACGTGTTGGATAATAGCCTGTTGAAATATCTGTTCCTCTTCCTTCACAGAGAAAATGCACTGCATGCAGAATCCCTTGTCATGGGAAAAACACAGGAAGCACGATACTGCAACATCTGCAACTGCTCTGCCCTGCTGGGACTGAACTCTAATTTTCCACATAATGATGGAGATGAATATCCCTTAAAGGTGCAAATGTAGGACAGGTCTTCACAGGTTTGTTTTCATGATACTGCATTAGGAGAGTTTACCTGCCCACATGTAAACCAAGAGCTGTAGCTTGAAGTAGTTGAGAGAATAGGAATGTGCTGCTGAATTAACTTTGTGTGATATTAAGGAACAGTTCTGGTCTGTGTCAGTGATGGTGACAAGACTGCCTGTTTTGTAGGACCTGGAGCACTTTCTAATGTGAAACTTCCTAATGGAAACCTTCTAGTGCATGGTGCCCCTGTAAATGAATTTGTAAATATAAGAGAAATGGCTACAGAAATTTCTGCTACAGCAACTATTTATAATGCCCTACTTATACCTAAAGAAATTTCTCCAACTTTACGCTCTTTATGAATGGTAAGAAATGCCTCTATGAGACCTGGAGTGCAAGGGCACCATTTGCTTTAAAGGCCCATATAAACTCTGTATATTTTCATGCACAATGTTGTTGCAACCCATCGTTTTCTACTTTAAAGGAAGACTTTGTGTTAAAAGTGGTTGTGCTAATGTTTCTAATCTTAGTTTGGCCAAATTTAATAGTGGAGCTAGGAGACAAAGCAGCATCCAGTATGGCACTTGTGGACACTGCTGAGTTAGCCCAGCTACCTTAGCCCCAGCACTAAAGAAAGATTCGTGACCAATACACGTTGAGGAAGTGTTACAGTAGAAATAAAGGGGAAATGACAGTACACTGACAGTGTCATTGAACATATCTCTAGTACTGAATCTTTCTGCTGTTTCTGCTTTCTATGATCTGCTGCTTCTGTGAATAATCAAACAGACAGGAGCAGACTTGCTATTGCCTGTCATAGGACATGAAGAAATAAACTGCACTCTGGAAGGTGAATCTTGTTCATTATACCCATTAGTGGGTCATTCTACTTTCTGTGTAGCTGGCCACCATTTTATCTGGTGACTGCTGGATTGCTCTTTGTGGTTATTTCTTTAAACATGATGCCTGTTCTGCCCAGGATCATCTCTATTGAAAGAATTTTCAAAGCAACACCAAGCAGATTTCTGGTTTGCACAGAACACTTTCCAGAAAAGTCAGAGGTGTGCCAAGGTTTGCACACTGTAGTTGAGATCAGAATTTGGTGGGAGATTTTGTCAAACACAAAGAATAGAAGGAAAGATTTACTACAAAACTCTGGTACGGAATCTGCTGTAATGGTGCTTACTGTTGCTAGATTCATGATTGTTTATACCATGAAGTGAAAGCCCTTTAACAAAGGAGCCTTAACACAGTAGCAATAAATACTATATAAGAAAAAAGTCACTTACCAGAAACCCCCCCGGACACGTACACTGCTATGGTGACTGCGAAGGCAAAGCCCACCGACACTGTCATGGGCCCTCCATGCGCTCCCCGGCTGAGGACAGCCTGTCCCACACACCCACAGCCGAGAGCCTGCATTTTGAAAGAGAAGTGTAAAATCACAAGTGTGCCTGTCAAACATTATTGGTTGTGACTTGGGCTGCTGTCCTGGTATAACTGAAAATGTAGCTGGATACTGAAACAGTGCTAGAATTTGTCATGCGTGCCATTGTTGCCTTTGCTGTGATGCACATTTGCTTTTTATTTTCCTCGTCTCTGTCATGAGCAAGAATGTCTGCTAATGAGGACCTCTCCACACAGAAAGCAGTTCTCAGGCACGGTGATGGGATACAGATCAGAACTTGGAGCCGGAACAAGATCTCACAGCCTCTACAACAAAACTCTGCATCTGAAAGTGAAATTAATTCTGTGTGGTAAGTTTTCAGTTCCAGACTGATGTTATAAGCAATGAAAAATTTACTGTAAAAGTTATGAAAGATAGTTCAAAAAGCTTTTAATGTTTAATGCTGAAACTCTGGATAGAGACAACTTTCTGGTGTTTACAGTGTGTGTTATTGTTATGCTGAATTTATATCACATATTCCTCTAGCAAAATATTTCACTGGCTCTGTAGCCTGAACAAATAACTGAAGTGGAGATGTCTAAATAATATTGAAGAATTCTAAATGGATTTAAACTAGTTTTGGTTTTTTGTTGGTTCCCCTCAGAACAAAGTTCAGCAACACATTTAAATATTTGCTTAAGATGATGTTTATTCTGTTCTAAAGCCTCTGCTTAGCTTCAAGTATATGTTTAGGTCCTATTAAATATGATAGGAAAGATATCCAAAGGGACAAAAGCCTTTTAGTTTGAGATAGACTAGCTGATTCATTTCTGTGTCTTTGAAAATCTGCTTTTTAAATATATGCCTATGTGCTCTGCTGAGCAAGGACCCAACACTTTATGGAAGCTCTCAAATAATATCTGTAGTCTGAAAACTTTTACTTCTCTGCAGCTGTAAGTGATGTGAATCATACCCTTTCTGGGATGCAACTAGATTTATCTTGAGCAACCTAAATTACTTACTTTCAGTTGCAAGGCAGCTGAATTCAGAAACTGCAGAGTAATGGGGAAATCTCTCTTGCCTTAAAAATAGACTGTACCAAAAAGATTTGGTGATTGAGGTTTAACATGCAAGTCCTACTAGAATAGATGCAATTTAAACAGGCAAAATCATACTTTTGTTTCCATTATTTCCCCACGGGTTTTAGCTAACACCAAAATGTGACAGAAAAACTCTCAATAAAATTGCACTCCTAACCACCTTTGTAATGCAGACGGTGTTTCTAAGTGCCCCGAGACTGTGTCATATACCCAGGTGCAGCTCTTGCCTGGAGGTCATAATCATGTAAGCAAACAAAACACTGTCTGGTGCCAGAGTGTTACAGCTCTGGTTACGTAAGGGTGGGGTGGTGTTAGATAGCCGCAGTTTATTGGCCTGTATAATTAAAAGCTCCAGGACACAGTGCAAGCTGCAGTCAGCTGCTGTGCAATGGATGACACACGCTTGTGTTAGCCGTGCTCTCACCTAGCAATGCTCATGGTAAGCACAAATGCACATACTGCAAACCAAAATAAAATGCACTGGAGTTGTTCACAGCTGAAATGACATTGTTTTTTTAAAACTTTATATGGGACAATTCATAATGTGTTTATATGTGTCATATGGAAAGAATGGGTATGCTGCAATTCATTATGTTTAAGATTAAGAATCTAGAGGAGGTGGAATTAGCATACTGTAGTCATCACTTTCTAGATTTCTCAGAGGGAGGATTCTTGCAGCAAGCAAGATCTTGTGAAAGATGTATCTCAGGTGAGGAGCAAGCTCAGGAGGCTGCTGTTGGCCCCTGCACACACTGGGGGGTGCAGGTTTAATTCAGGCAACCAGCTCAATCTAGAAGTATAGTGTGCACTTGTGTTCTGAAATGGCAAAGTTTTGTAGATTCAAAGAAAAGGCCGTTCTTTTGAAAACATTACCTTTCTGAAAGGATGATGAAAAAGAGAACAGGATTAGAGGAGATTGTTCTAGAATAGGAAAGGGGATAACAACATCTGCATATATCAACTACAAATTCACAAGAGAAGGAAATAACAGAGGGAGGCTGTGGCCTCCCTTCCTGTATTACCAGAGCTGAGGAGTCATACAGAAACAGCTGGGTAGTCCTCTTGCATAGCAGCTCCAGCTCTGCATGTCTGAGGGGAACACACAACTACAGATGCTCCATTTCTATGCTAACCAGTCTCAGAAAACCCTACAGAGAAGAAGATGTGCAAGCCAGCTGGAACACAGCTGCACATGGTGACCTGCTTGTGTCCAGTGACTGAACACTACTGCAGGCAAGGCAGTGTGTGCCCACCCAGGGATGGGAAAACTGGGAACTGAGCTTGCAAATCTGAGCCATGTAATACTGTAATACTTTCTCCATTTGCTGACCTTTTCAGAAGGAAAGAAGACAGTTGCCTCATACCTACTGTAGCTAGGTTGGCACAACTGGAAACTATCACCTAATCATGTAATTACGTGAACAGCAATTTAATACTTTGTAAGTCTTTGCTTGACTGAGTTAAGACCAACTAGCTCATCAAGTTGTAACTAAATATTCTAGGATTTTAGGCCAAGCTCAGCCATCAGTTGCACCCACAAAACTCATTGACTGAAGCACATGGAGTTAATGGGAGTTTAATTTACAGTAGAATATAGCCAGATCTCTTAATCTTATCTTGTCTATCTTATGTTACCAGGTTTTCCTCTTAGCAGTTGTCTGTAGCCTGATCTGCTTAAAATTACTGGAGTAGTCTCAGCACCGACTTTTTTTGTTCATAAAGTTATTAGATTACTGTCCTCAAGAGCATGTTTGGGTGTGGAATAGCTGTCTGAACCTTCTCTGCCAAAAGAGCTTGATTCATAGCCCATTAGAGCCTTCTCTTTGTCTTGGACAACAAGGCTAATGTTAGGAAAGGAAAACACTGGCCTTCAATGAGCATAAGGTCCTATTACTGCCTGGAAGCTTGCAGGACTTTCTGTATCACCCTCATCAGAAAGACTAAAGATCATTTTGCCTCCATCTTACTATTTTTGGGATTTTTTCAAATGCTTGTAATAGCATTTTCCAGCGTAAATAGGATTTCTGCAAGATCTGAAACTCCAATTTTAGGGAATCTATTTTTCTACATGGCCAGGAAAGCTTTAGACATCTCAAAGCGGAATGCTTACGTAAAAAACCTCCCTTCTTATCACACAGTCCTAGAAGTGGAGAGCATTTCCAGGCAGACACTCTGACTGTCACAATAAAGAGGCAGCCAAGGTTTTTAGCAGTGTGGAGTCAATGAGCTGTGTGTTATACCCGTTTTATACCCTGTACATAGCCAGCTCCAGCTCTGGGGAGTCACACACCTGCAGTGGGTTCCACAGGTGTCCCTGCAGGCAGTGTGCCCTCAGTGGCTGCACAGCTGATGATGCTGTGCCTACGTAAAGGAACTCAATGTGCTGCAAGGAGTACAGTCAGCAGTTGCAAAAAAAAAAGGTATAAAAAGAAATTAAAATATTAATGATTTTAAATAAATAAAAATAAATAAAACTGAAATATTATTTTAATAATAAACTCTTCACTTTCAATCATAAAATGCTAGAAAAGTAGTGGTTGCACTTGTCCTTCCTTGCAGGTAGGGATCTTTGCCCATGAAAAGGGTACAGCACTGTTCATGGTGTACAGTAGTCTTGAGCAGTTCCCCTACCAACATTAATATTTCCAAATAGGATTAGCTACTTCTAAAAGTAGTGAATAAAATTTTCAGTTTGAGCCCTGCTCAATTGGTGGTGTTTTCCTAGGGAGCGTGTTTTAGAACTCACTTTTGTTTCCATCTTCTTCCTTTACAAAGCAAGTCTGAAGCCTGCTTAAGAATTTACCTATGGAATTTCAGAATAAGTTGTTTTATAATATTAGAAACTCTTTCAGCACAGAGATGCATTTTTGCTGTCTTTTACATAGGATCTTAATTCAGCCAGGGTTCCTAAGCATTCTTTCAACTGGGACAATAATGCTAAAAGCAACAAAAACAGAGACATGTTAGATCTTCTAAAATTCAGGGCATTAGGTCTGCAAAAATTCAAGTTACAGGAAACTCCTTTCAGGAAAGACCAGTCCTCATCCAATTTAATGTTTAATATTTGCTATATTTTGTTAAATCACAGAGTAGTTAAGCTTTTAAAGGTGAGATAAAAATACAGCTTACCAATCAAGTAATTTTTAAATACTTTAAAAGCACATGGAGCTTATTTTATCATTAATGAAATGTTTTGGTGGGGTGGGGAGGATTTCTGTACGTTACGTTTTAATCAAGCTTAGAGCAATAAAAAATCACTATATTCGTTCTCCTGACGATCTCCTGGGAAACAACCAATATCCTCTTGGGTTCAAATGGATTTTTTTTTATCAGACTTTCTATCTATTAAATAAGGGGTGAAAAAAACCCCAAACCCTTATCATTTAGTTAATGAAATAATATAGACATAAGCTTTAAAATTATTGCCGTTTTGAAACCATTTTCTAGTGACAGAAAGCATTATTACTTGGAGACATGAATGTAAATTTAATAAAACTTTGGATGAATTGTGTATATAAAGCTTTTAAAACATATAAATATCAAGTTCAAATTGCTTTGTGGGAAAAAGTAGTGAAAATACTGAGGGACAGACTATGCTGCGTTATATAAACTGATGCTTTTAAATTTTTATTATTGCTTTTGCATATGCAATAGGAGACAAAGTTTGAAATCATCTAGACAGAATGCAAAAGTCTGCATTTTCTCATATTTTATTATGATTAATATTGCACTCTTCATCCTGAAATGTGAAATGCTTTCCTTTTCTGAGTTATAGAGGGCAACTGGCTTAACTCTATTTCTTCAGTGAAGACTGTTTTTATGTTCTTACTAATTTTTAGAAAATCAGGAAAAGAAATGAAATGTGATATTCAGACACAAACTTTCAGGAGTGAAACATTGCCTGTTGTATCAGAGCTAGAAAGAAAAGACCAGGCAAAGGAACAGAATCTTACCTAGCAGCCTTGAAGAGAAAAAGAACCTATTCAGGTGCAGCTTCCCTCCCACCTTACTCATTTATTCTAGAGCTGAGCTATGCTGCTTTGCTTCCTACCCCAACTGAAAAGCTTTAAATCATTCTAAACTCCTAAAATGTTTGGTCTCTGTACCAACTCTCAGGGAGTTGAAGCATTGAGAAAGTGTGCAAGAGTGGGCATTGCAGAAAGGTTTTCTCTCCTCTCCTTGGAGAAGGGCACATGAGCCTTTTCTTTTACTCATTCCTTTTAGTGCAGAAACAGAGGGGCTGGGTCTGCTGTGCCCTCATAGTTAGACGTACCTGGTTAGGACTAATTAAAGCCTAAGCTGTTTTCTGTTGAAAAAAAAAGAAAGCTGAATGTGTTTAATAGTAAAGAAACCTGTGAAGAATGAGTTGGAGGAACTGAGTCACGTTTGCTTTTAAAGCAGACCACGGATTGGAGAGCTCCCTAGAATTCACTTCCAACCAGAATGGTTTATTGAACTGTTGAGATTGCAAAGATATAAGCTCACTGCATAGCACAAACTACATTTATTGTCTTTTATTTTGTTCTCCAACTGTTTATGACAGTTTTAAAAAGTTACAACTTTTACTACCTTTCTTTTATTTGGTGAAACTTTTGAAAAAACACCTTGTAAATTTGTGTCTGTAAAATATAAATTCAAGATTTGCACTCACAGTTGAATGCTGGAAAGATGCAAGTCTTCTAAAAGGCTCATGCAGAGGTGCCTACACTTCAGTCCTATAGATGTGAACTTTCTGGGAAAAAGGGTATCTACAGAAAAAGGTTCTGGAAAATAAAGTTCAACTTACTGGAAACCCTTGGTTAAACAATGAGAGCTGAGTTATGTGCTGGGGCTGACGTTGCAGAGATGAAGATAATTTTCTTCAAAGCTTTCATGTAACACAACATCTGAGTCACCTAAAAGTTTAAAATGTCATATACTGGGAAGCCTAGGTCTGGATGGAAAACAAAAGTTTTCCATGCTTATTTGCTTTAATAAATATTTTTGGGTAAAAGAACTGCTAGGTAACCTTCCTTTCAAATTTTTCACACTGCTAAATACACAGCTGAATTAAAGAATAGCTTCTAAAACAGAAGGGCTATCAAAAAAAGAGATTGATTTTGATAATAGTAAAATTATAGAAATAACATCAGTATGCAAGAGCACCTCCTTAAGCTCACCACAACTAAGGGTCTTTGTTACCATTTGTTTGTAATGCTGATTTAATAAAGTTTCAAAAAGAGGAAGAGTTTGCATATCTTCACCAGAATCATTAGCAAAATTTAATGCCATCAAAATATGTGCAACTCTAACATTAGATTCATGAGTGACACCTATTATTTATGGATTGTGCTATATTAGTGCTGCTAGACACCCAAATGTATGGATCTCTGACATAACAGCCACTATTCAAAGTGTAAACACTGCTAAGGCTTGTGGTATTTGTAGCATTATGTAATATATAAGAAGCTGAGTGACATATCAAAATACCAATTATAAATAAATTTCAGTAACCTCTTATCTACCTTGGACAAACTTAAGTTCACTACAGCCTAATTATACCAGATTCTGTACTCCAGGAAATTAATTGCTGATAGCAAACAAGGCCATCTGTTAGAAGGTACTGATATTTAATTTTACACCTTAAACAAAACTTGCTGTAATTTCATCCTATACAAAAAAAAGGTTCTTTCTTTCCCAAAAATTCAGAATGTGGAATTCATCTGTGTTTAAAATTTCTAAGTAGTGGTTCTGTGTTAAACGTTAAACGCTTATTTAAGGAGCAAAGGATCATAAGCTATGTTTGCTTTCATGTAATAACATCATGTCATGAGAATTCTAATGCATGTTTAGAATAAGGATATATATTACTCTACAGTATTGTAATTAATGTGCACTGGAATGTAGGGCCACAAAAAATAGACAAAGTAGTTTAAAATTTTATCTTCTGGACTGAGCAAATCCTTGTAATGTCAATCGTAAAGATTTTTCTGACAAGACTCAACTCTGCAACAGAGCAGGAGTGATAACTTGCATAAAAAAGTGGTCAGAATATTAAAAAAAAGACTGAAATATTTTGATGCTAGATA
Source organism: Erpornis zantholeuca (assembly GCA_013400515.1). Classification (NCBI taxonomy): domain Eukaryota; kingdom Metazoa; phylum Chordata; class Aves; order Passeriformes; family Timaliidae; genus Erpornis; species Erpornis zantholeuca. Next base: position 97,593 of record VZTN01013234.1, on the reverse strand, counting down.
GCCTTCCCCATTAGCTGGGCTACTTCAGGGGTCTCGTGTATTCAGTTCAGCCCTGCATCCTCTGTGCGCACACAAGCATTTGTGTCAATGGGAGTTGCAAGAGGCTCCCCACCTCTAGCTGGAGACCAGGCTTATAGGGATATGTACAGAGGAAAAAAAAATATATATATTAGGTGCTTATATACTCCCTACTTGTATTTATATGCTAAATGGAAGCCTGTGTTTTGTCTCAACAAGGAAGTGTATGCTATGCTGGCCTCGGGAGATTCTGGCTCCTGTGCAGCTCCTTTCTGGGAAACTCTATTCAGTAAGATGCTCTCAAGAGTGAAAATTAAATACAAACTGTGTTAGGTGAGCAGTAGCTCTTTAAGGAAGCCACATGGCCTATTTGGCATCTCTTTTTGGAACTGTTTCAATTCAGATATACTTAATGGCATAAGTCAGAGTAAATCCCATTTTGCTTGAGAACAATGCAGTGAAGTTTGAAAGAGGAAATCTGGAGAGAAGCATGATTAAAAGCAGAGAGGCAGTTGGATAGGTGAGTTCCAGCCAGAATCACTAAAAAGCTGCATAAACTATGTGTCTGATGCAGCATGGCTTCCTGACTCTTTTGTGCTGGCACACAAGTGTTGTCCCCCAGAGTAACTCACAGAAGTCCCAAGAGGAAATGTACTGAACCAGGAAATACAACGGAGAGCAAAAATCTCCCTAGAGAGCTCTTCCTCAAGGGAGACCTTGGGGGGGCAGTTCCAGCTGCAGAAGGTTGAGACTGTCTGAGGCTAGGAAATGTGTGTGTGTGCTGGCTCTCAGCCACCATGGTGCAAATGGGCAGGTGTTCTCCCACCTCAGAATGCTTCCAGGCTCCTAGAGTCTAGTGTTTCTTACTGAAATTGGGTGCTTTCACTAAGCAGAGAGTGCGGCTCAAGTGGGCCGTGTCTGTATTATCAAGTTGTGTAATGTAAGCACCTGAGAACCTGACTGTGGACCTCTCAGGAGGGATTACTTATTTGGAGCATCTCCAGTCTTATCCACTGGACTGAGCATCCATTAATGGTCAGCACATTTCCTGTGTGCTGGAGCTCACCTTCTACTTTATTTTCACCTGGAAAGAATTTTGTCTACGTGCTCTGAGACCATGCTGCAAGGCAAACTGCAGCACATTAAGTAGGGCTGACCAGGAGATATTATCCAAACTGTGTTCCCAGTGCCTTTCTCAAGGCTTGTTGTCTCAAATCTGTCCAACATTGCAGGCCACACCCTGTGCACCCCGAGGTGAAGGCTGGGTTTTTGTCTGATGAGTGACTCTACTTTCTAGATTTCCTCTTTGGAAAGTAATGTTGCAAGGCTGAGAGTTACCAAAGACAGTAGTTTAGGCTCCTATTAGTATGTAGCCTGTGATGTTATTCTTCAGAAAAAACCAGAAACGGGTGATGTGGAGGGACAGAATTTCACCCAGCTAACTCCCAGCGGTGGGTTCCAGATTGAGGTGTGGTCAGTTAGCATTGGCTTCCAGACAGAGCATGTGGGTAACAGAAATGCTGTCTCAGCCTCGCTCCCTGGCACAGGTGCTCTCCACAGACTCTAAACCCCATTACAGAAACCTGAAAGGACTTTCAGCAAAGACATGAATCAGCTGTGCTGTAGGCCATGAACTCTCACTTTGTAACAGCATTAACACATAGTAAGAACCATCCTATTACTATAACTTCTTTTGCAAACATGGTGTCTGTTTTTCAAGGATTTCTGTCCTCTGACTTAACAGGGTGCCCCTTTCATTAGCTCCAAGGGTTTAATATTTATCTGTACTTTAAGTACTTACCAGCAGACAAAGCTTAATAGCAATAAAAATAATTCCAGAATCAACTAGGTTGGAAAAGACCTTTGAGATCATCAAGTCCAACCTATCACCTAACAACACCTCATCAATTAACTGTGGCACTGAGTGCTATGTCCAGTCTTTTTTTAGTCACTTCAGGGACAGTGACTCCACCACCTCCCTGAGTAGACAATTCCAGTGCCTAATCACTCCTTCAGTGAAGAATTTTTTCCTTATGTCGAACCTAAACTTCCCCTGGCACAGCTTAAGATAACAGCAGAAAAGGCAGTTTCTTCGCAATAAACACTTTGTACTGCTGCTGACTTGTGCAGTCTAAATACATGTTGAGATATCCAAGCACTGAGAAAGCTGCACTTTAATCCAGGTGAGGCTCTTTCTGCTTTAAACCAAGGTTGAAACTAGAAAGGGTAAGAGAAATGAGAAACTCAGATTATCAACAACAATTTTGTAGCTTCATTTTCTACTACACTCATATGGTGAATATACTAGAAGATGGGATCTGGGTTTGCATTTCCTTCTAGCCTTGTGCAGCAGGACATTAGACTGCGAATGCCATTATTTAATCTGCACTTTAATACGTTTTCTTCTCTTGTCTAATTTTATTAATGGAAAGAGGAGGGGGATGTTGTGGTGAGGACAGACTACTGGAAGTCAGGTGATGTGGGTTATAGTCAGAGTTCTGCCGCAGGCTTCCTGTGCAGGCTGCTGTAATCAGGTTTGCTAATATACAGAATGAAGATAATGACATTTCCCCTCCTAACCAGGGTGTTGTGACACTTAATTCATTAATGTTTGTAAAGTGCTCTGTGCTCCTTGCCTTCTAAATGTGCTCCTTACTCTAATAATGTCTTATGGATGGCATTAAATATGAGAATAATGTTATTTTAGTGCCGGTGCACTTCAGTTGGCTGAAGTGTAGTAAAGACCATAATTTCCAGTATTTTATGAGCTACTGGAATTTTTAGATGACTTACTTGAAGTTTAGCTAATAGTTACAGTTATAAAACCTACTATGTCACTATTGTGCCTGCTGCTTTTTTTTTGTCCTTTTCACTATGATGAAATATTTAGCAATAAGCAATACTGTGTTGTCCAGACTAAAAGGAGAAAGAAAGAAAGAGTTTGGCATAAATACTGTAGCTGCTTGACTTCTAGCTTTGCTACTCAGCCTGCTCTCTCCCCTGGTGAGTCACAGTCCCAGTGCAAAATGCAGAAAAACTGAGCAAGAAATTAAGTTTAAAAAAAAATAAATCTAGGGCTATAAAAATGGGAAATTTAGTTATTTATCTAAGTTGTAGCAGTACTATAGGACCAAGCAATATATGTGTAAATTATGTAGTACAGTTAAAAACAAACAAAAAAATTGTTAATTTACAAAATCTCTGAAGCAACTCCCAATAAATTCACTACAAATCACACAGCTAAATTCCTATATTGCACAGGAAAACAACTCAGCTAAAATTTTCTAAATGTGCAGTACAGTATGTTTTTAATGTAAACAAAATTTGTGCATAAAATAAACCACTGAGTTTTTTTAAAAACAGGAGAGTATTAACAACATTCATCGTGCGTATCTGGATTTTTCAGAACGTGCCTGTTCACTGAAATTCCACTCCTAGATGAAATCTAATGCCGATCAGACAATTGTAATACCAACTATCTGTTTTTTTTATAGGCAGTGATAACTACATGAGGTAAAAAAAGGAATTACAAACTTACCATCATAGGAGCAATTCATTCAAGCTGTGCATGGTCAGGCTGTAACCTCGCTGCTGGCACAGTACATGGAAAACGTACATGTCCCTTTACAAGCACTGTCCAACATTAGATTAGTAGGAAGAAAGGAAAGCAGCTGACACTTACTATCAGTATAAAAGTTCCCAGGAACTCTGAGAGGGCTTCTTTAACCAGGCTGTTCTTCAAGGCAAATTTCTTCTTTAAACTCCTTTTGCTTTTCCGGCTCATTTTGGCTTCCTCTATTGCTCTGGTGCCCTAGTTACAAATACACACAAAATTTGTTCTGTATTCGTCCCTGCTGCAGCTGAACTTTGACACTTTTACTTAAACATTGAAATATGAGATTTCATCTTGTACAGCCAGTGAAATCATCTGACTGCAGGCATTGACAGAACCAACTCAACATGCCCTAACAATTCATCATGGGTTTGTCATTCTATGCCTTCTCCGAGTGCACTTCTATTTATACTGGTTAGATAATACCACTAACTTCATAAGCAGTTTCCTCCTTTTTGTCTTACAGAATGGATTAATCATTACCTTTCCTATATTACTTTTTTAAAAAATCCTGCTAAGAATGAATAAAATTTTATTTCTATCATTCTGATCAAAAAGAAAGGCAAAAAGATAAACCACAAAATATAGTTGCAAATTTCTCTCTGACCTAGATTGGGATTTAAACCATGCTACTATTGTCTGTCAAAGAATTTTTCAAGGGGAGGTTGTAAAGAGTGTAAATGCTTGGGAGAATGCTGTGCTGTACCCTGCACACAAAAGCCCCTAATTTCTGAGACATTTCAGTGGCTAATGAGGAATCTTACCTTGGTGGTGTGTGTTGAATTTTGCATATTCACTCACAATACTCTTTTTGGACTAAATGCCTTGCTCTCTAGTGAACTTCCCTGTTTACAAAAGAGCAGCGAGGCAGAATAAATTAGGAACATTTAATGAAATCTTCTTTGGTCCAGTGGCTCCCTACAAGGCAGTACAGGGAAGTGAGGCACTGAATGACTGTATATCTCCTATATGCTTAGCTTAAAAAAGTGCTCTAATATGGAGCATTATAATATTATCTTCCTTGGTCTGAAGACTTGAATTTGCTGAATATTTCAAAGAACTGAGTCTCCTAGAGAGAAATATTACACTTGATCTCTTCAGCATCTTGAACAGTTTTATCAGGTGTGGCATCGACTTGACACTGTCTGGTTGATTTACACGTATTTTCTGGTGTTTGACTTGAAACCAGAATGTCAGCCCAGTTCTGGTAGATTATTTTGGCATGTATTGTAACTGCTCAGTGCCTTGTTTTTTCTCTCTCTTAAACAGGGCAGAGCCTTACAGAGTTAGGGAAATGTGCCGCTTTGTCATCCCATCAGTGCTGTTCCTTGCCTCCAGCTAGGACCTGATGGGCAGCAGTCATCCACACCACCACCAGCTTCCTCTCTTAACCACCCAGTTCTCCCCCACCACCCAATTTGAATCCTTAACTGCTTTTCTGTGTCCTTTTACTTACCTTTCTCTGCCTCTGCATCCAAACACCACTGTGCCCTTAGGTGGCCTGTGGAGCACCATGGAGCTGATGGAGCAGGAGATGGCAGCATCTGTGCTGTGCTGCCTGAGCTGGGAGCACCTGTGCAGAGGTGGTGACACTGCTGCAGGACAGCTCCACGTCCTGCTCTGCAGGTCCTGCCTGTGGCACAGACAGCTGGACCCGCCTCTGGGGAGCCCCTGAAAATAGCCTGTGTATAGCAGCTTGAAAACCTTTACCCCACACCACTGAGAAACAAACATATTATTCAGGACCTTAATTATCACAGCATGCTAAAGTATATGTTTGTTATGACTGTGAGAGAAGTCTTTCAGAATAATGTATACATTAGAACTGAGGGAGGATGCTTGGGAGGACATTCATTACAGCAGGAATGAGATAAACCACTTCCTCTCTTTCAGGAAAATGATAAATAAACACGTTTATGAAAGCAATTTTTAGTTGTTTGTTCGTGCAAGTCTTTCTCTTATGCAGATGCAACTCTTGCTCACAAAGCAGTATGTAGATATAGTATGTTGATACCTCTGAGTTTGGTCTCATAGCAGATGTGAAGGCATTAACGCTATTTTTCAACTAACAGTGGGGTAATAACATGCCAGAGAGAGAAATTAATACTCATTTGTTCAGATCATATTGACTTTCTTAGAAGAGTTTTCTGTCTTTGCAGGGCGGAGAACTGGCACAAATACATCTATTTCACATTTGCTTTTATCAGATTTTCTTCAATACTTTATAGACATCATATGATTCAACTCCATTAATAAGAACTGTGATGCTAAGTTAGGCCAAAAGTCCTCCTCAGCTCCATAACAAGGTTCAAGCAGGTGCTCTAAGAAAGTATTGAAGAACAGAGTACACAGGGGTGACTGCTCCCTTGGTAAATCCTTCCAGCTTTTGACAGATGGCAATTTAAAGTCACTGCCACACTTTTCAAAGAGAAAAAGGGGCAGTGCAAAACATTTGAATTAAATTTCTCCTTTTCTTATATTTAAAAAGAGATTCTAAGACATTTACCAATCTAACGAATATGCATGTAGGATTTTAAGAAAGACAAGAAAAATGTAAACACTATAAAAGCTTTGACCTTAATTACTACCTATTTGATTAATCCTCTATTTTACTGCCTTTTAGTTTTATGCAATGGAACATTTGGTTGAACAAGGGAAAGAAAATGCACTGTGATTACTGTTGCTACAGCTCCCTCACCTGAGTCCTGCTCCCAGAGTCAGAATGATAAGTATACTGTCAGTTCCACCCATAAATATTGACGACTGTGTCATCTGAGGGAAGAAAATGAAGACATCTTCCAAAAATGGAAGTTATATAAGTAAGTAAGCATACATACTAAATGTAGAACCACAAGAAGGCTCATTTAAAAGATTTTAAGGTTTTGCCAAGAATGTGAAAGTAATAGTTTAAATGTTTTCAGATTCCATTACCAGAGGAGTCCTCTGAGAGACTAAGTAAAGCTATGAAGGATGGATGCATTCAAGGGGGCTATGTCCACAGCTAAAAGAATTATTTGCCTTGCTGAAGACCCAGATATTTGGTGGGCTGAGTGTGAGCAACTGTTCTAAAATAAATTGTCATCAGGAAACACTTCAGGAGAAAATGATAAATTAACCAGTAACTAATTGCTGGAGCTGTACAGTATTTCTAACAAGGGATTCAAATGCTCAGCTTCCCAAGTGCTAGTGCCAGTCGCTTGGTTTTTTGCTGATCCTCTTCCTAATGTCAGCAAAACAGGACATAGGAAATGTACCAGTGATCTGCTGGTGCTTCAAGAGAGTCCTTCAAAGGTGATCATGGGAACTACAAAACTGTCATTGTGACTTCTATGCCAGGAAAATTAGAGGAACTGCTGTAAAAAGTAAAATCGATAGACTCAGAGATAAAGCTGATGCTCTGTGGAAGCATCAAATGGATTCGGTTAAGGGAAGTTATGCTTCACAAATCTATTGGCATTCTTGAAAGACATCAAAAAGCCTATTAATACTATTTTCATGCCTGAATGCGGGATCAGTGTAACCTTAGATGGCAAGACTAAGACTCTTGGGACCCTCACCCCCAAGGCAGTCTGGACTGAAGTATTTCTTCTCTTCACCTGGATTCAAGCAGTGCAGGAATTCACATGATGTATATAACCTAACCATTTTTATAGAAATCTTCATTCCTATAGAAATAGCAAAGTAGAGAAAAATGCACATAGCTCCCACAGTTTAAATCCCATGGGTAACAATATATAGTGTACTGAATTTTTAATAGCACGTTATTCAGAGTATCACATAAATTGTTATTACTGATGTAATAAAACCTAAACCAACACAGCTGGAGAGACCAAGGCTGTAAATACACCATATATTTTTTGTATTGTAATAATATGGGCCAAATTATTTTAAAGTCTGCTGATTTTAGTTGAATTAGACAAACTCTGAATGTGTACCTCTACTCTAATTCAGGTCACTGGTCAAATGCCTTTGCCTAATTTATATCTCAATTTTCATACAGAAACTGCTGCATGGTACATAAAGGGTATTCTCTGTTTTACAGATTGGTTCTCCTGCTGAGGAAGTCAAAGAAAAAATTCGGGTGAGGAAGAACTGAACACACTGTAATTCAGTGTTCTAAGTTTTTAGTACATAAACCCTCTATTTCTTCAGTTCTTGTATTTTCTGATCACCCCCCTGTCTCTGCTGTAGTCCCTGGTGAAAAAGTGTTCAAGGTGAGAAATATCTGCAATGTGCAGCTCAGGTTTAGCTAAGCCTACCTTGGTGAAGGGGCCGGGCACACAAGGGGATGCCTTGAGAATTTGTTCTTTCTTCTCTGTGATCTCAGTGTCCAGTACATTTCTGTGTGTATCATGCATATGAGATCAAACACATACCACATGCGTGTACTTCAAGCCTTTTGCTCATAACCTTTAAGGTCTGACATATATATGTCTCCTGTTGCTGACACTGATTTCAGGGACAACTAAACTGGACTTTTCTCTAAAGCAGGACCAGGATTTTGCTTTGTTCTTGACTGGCTGGGCACACCATTAGGCCTCAGTGCATAACTGATGTTGCTACACATACACGTTATATATAGTTGTAGAACTGATAGGAAATTTTAGAGCTTGCTGTATGTGTAGCACAGGCCCTGCCTGAGAGCTTCTGAACCAGTTTAATCTCTCAACAGCCTGGCACAGAGGGGCACAGATAACATTCCAGTGCAGAGGGCCCCATGACAGGGCTGTCAGTGCTGGCACCACACGGAAGTGTCAGAGCAATGCTGGACAGATGGTTGTGTGCACCACTGTTATCAGCTGCACTGGGCTGTGCTGGGAATGGCTCTAGGAGGAACTTATCTGGTAGGTTATGGTATGGACAAGGCTCATTTTCTGAATGCATCCAGAAAAATACAGTTTCAGTATAAGAAGAATTTTGTTTTTAAGGCACAGATCAATTTAGTACAGACAAGTGCTTTGTTTTAGCCAATTCCCTGCTCTTTCTTTCTGCATATTCCCTTTGCTCAAATAGCTTTGCTATTAAAAACAAAGGACATCTTGGTAAATATATTAATGCAGCATGAAGAAAACTTCAAAGTATATCCATTGGACTTTGCAGGGATCTAAACCCTGCATTTTCTTAACCCAAATGGGATTTGTTATCAAAACCTTTCATCAAAACCTTACAGGGCACAGGTTCCCTTTAGCAACCCTGAGACTTATTAAGGCTACTTGTAGGATTGTGAAGAGGAGGAGATCTGAGCCTACCGAACTGATAAAAGGAATGTAACATGAAAGCCACTCTACTGACACACAAAAGCAAAGTTGTGTGTTTGGCAAATAGATGGAGCTAACTAGGACAGTTGATTCATGGTTCTAAAACCTAATTTCCATTGGGGAGGTGACAGGGTTTCCTGTATCTGACTCACCAACCCACCTACTTTCACCTGTCTCCCACTCTTCTTGGCCCTCCAAGGGTGCCATGCAGCACAATCTGACCCTCTGTTAGAGAAGAATATTCCACTGTTCCCTCTTCTTTGTCCCCTCTCTCCCACAGCAAGAGCATTTGTTTGTTTCACCTCCATGTTCCACTCATCCCTCATCCTTTAGTAGGTGAGTTACCAGTCTGCCTGGTTTTCATTCTTTTAATTCCCTTTCACTCAGAATTATTCCCATTTGATTGTTTAAATCCTCTGTCTTTCCAGAAACAAGTTTTGTTTCTGGGATTCCTTTTATGTGTTAAATATAGGTGATAAATTTATCTCAGGATCCTGTATAAGAATACTAGATTGCTAGGCCACATTCCTTTGAAACTCCACAATCAAGAGTTTTTAAGGAAAAATAAAAAAAGGTGTTCTGAGGTACAAAGCTGACCCTTTATAGGGTGTACTTGGGAGCAGACCCAGAAGCAATCTTTTGTTACTTCTGCACAGTATCTATGTTCATTAAGGTAATGAAACTATTAATTGAATATGTAAGTTCAGGTAATTAAATACAAGACTTATTTCTTTAGTTTAAAGGGTAATAATAAAAAATTTAAACCTGCAAAGTAGATCACACATTTAGTGATGATGAATGTGAGCTGGAAAGTGCAATATTCCAATATGAATTAGTTAATTGCATCCATTCATTAGGTGATATACATTAACAGAAGGTCAATCCATTTGAGACTTGATGTGTTTTACAAATAATAAATTCCAACAGGTAAATTGAAGACAAATTCAAAACAGAAAGTTTTTTAATATATTTAAATTCAGAATAAAATCCCTACACCAAAGAGCACGTTCCCTGTAAGTTCAGCATTGCCAGCACACGCAGTCCCGAGGTCACTCCGTGCAGTGAGGGACAGGTGACATTTCAGCTGCTGGCTTAAACTAGAATTAGAATGCTAATGTTTGAAACTGACCCAGTTATAAAGTGAGTCAAACATTGAGCTTTTTCAAGAATTTTCTGCTTTATCACTCTCACTGAATTATTTGAAGCCTGCTTAAATCCTTAAATTTGCATTTCAGTTTTGGACTAAATTTACCATAAATTACCAGCAACTGGTAAATTTACCAACTGTATCTGGATCCCTGTTGCTTGAAGAAATTATTCTGCCCTTCAGGCCTCTTCCTTTTGCAAATTTTCTAAATTTACCAACTGTTAATTTGCCAGCAGTTAACAGTTCTACTGGGTTTAAAATGGCCAATATCGCAGGTAAGAAAGATGATCTGTTTCACTCATTTTACTAAAAATGATCCATTTGACTAATTTTTAGTAAAAAAAAAGTGTTAAATCAAGTTTTTTTTCATTAGCCATTTGTGAATATTCACAATAATAAAATGGTTGTTCTTGATATCAGCATTCTTTTTCTGATGTTAAAGGTCATTAGAAATAAGGAAAGTAAAAGTAGACTTCATTCTATTCATTTAGAACTTAAGATATATCCAGACTCAAACAATTATTAATAAGATTTATAATATTAAAACAACTGAGTCACTGAGATATATGAAAAAATTATGAAATAATATTTTAGGAGATCCTCACAGTATTGTGGGTGTTGCTTCACAGATCATATTGCTTAGGTGTATAAAAATACCTTTTTAGTTTTTAAAATAGCTTTGTCTGGAGGAAGAACTGCTACCATCCTGCACACAGCTAAAGGGCCATAATTCTTAAAAGAGATTTCAAACAGTGAGCCTCTTTCAATGGTCAGGCATAGAGACATTTAGAGAATTGATTCAATTAACCTAGAGGAAAAAAGTGCTATAATGTGTGATTTATGTTTGAAGATAAATTAAAATACAAGTATCTCCTGAAGAGCATTTGCTGCCCTCGTGGTCAATAATGAAAATAGCAGGCAATTAAAATAGAACACCTGAGGTTGAAGCTTTAATGTATATATCAGAAAATGAAGTTCAGATTTCCTAAGTGGAAGTCTGAGCTGAAAAATAACTTAGGGGAAGTTTTTATTCGATCTCTATTTTTCTTCCAAAAGTAATTTATAAAGCACACAAGAAATAGGAAGAGACATTTACTGAAGCAGGAGGCAAAGGGTACAGAGGAGTGGGATCTCTCAATCAATATTGAATTTGTATGAGGAACCAGGAATATCCTTGCTAAATGGTAATGGAACAGCTGAGAGAAAAAGTTATATAAAAAAGAACTTATGGGTCATATTGAAATAATTTTGGGGTAGATTTTGCAGTTGATCTTGAAAGGAATAATTGGAAGTGTCTGATAGAGTGATGTGACTCAGTTCCTTCCTGTGTGTGACAGTGCTTTCTGGAGCTCATTTCAGGAGCATAAGAAATATTCATGGATTAGAAGCAGCGAGAACAAAGAGCTCTTGCTTGGAGGGTTGTTGGAGTTGCTGCATCCACTGCCCATTTCAGTGGTGTATCCATATGTGCTTTGGCACAGCTAATGTGCCCAAAAGAGGTTTTGAAATACAAAGAGTTTCACCTCACCCTCTAGTTCTATGACTTCCTTTAGAAAACAGGTACACAGCAGTGTAGAGCAGAAAAATATTAGTACTCTGCCTGAGAAACCCAGGAATGCCTTAATTACATCTGTATTGTCTTCAACATTGCAACTTTGGCTTTTGCTCCCTGTCTGGCTGCCACAGGTCCTGCTCCCATGAGATGGTGTTTGTATAAGCCAGGTCTATATCCTTATCTATAAATAATACCAGGTACTGTGGGTGGGTGGAGAAATTGAGGCTTCTAAACGTAACAAAGGTAAATCTTCAAATTAAATATTCAGGTTGTTATAAATACAAAAAGAAAACCCTCCAGGAATGATTTTGAGGTTGGCTGGATACTAGCCGAAATTCTAAAACTGAAGAAAGAAACAGAGTCACTTGTTTGTTCTTCATTTTATTGACAACCATTTCATCACAAAGTGTGAAGACTTTGTCATTGCAATCTGAAACAGAACATATTTGTTTCCTGATTTGCTGTCTAAGTAGAAGATTAATTAAAACCCATTAATGTGAGAGAAAATAAGCCAGTCTGACTTAACTGACAGTTGATTTAGTTTTGCAAATTGACAACAAAACCCCAAACAAACCAGAAGGTACAGCACTGCAGTAAGTGGTTCTTCTGCTGTGTGGAGGTGTTTAGGGACCATTGGCCTGAACCCCAAGTATTGGGTCTGTTCTTTATTTTCTTTTTTTGGACTCAATTTTTCTTTCACAAATTAACATTTCCTTTTGTATTCATTATTTTTATGGGGTTATTGCCCTAATGTCCAAGGCAATCCTTTCCACACTAAATTAAATATTAAATATTAAGGATTCATTTGCAAGATTTGAAGCCATTAGTAGATTTGCTGTCATAAAGTAGCCAGTGTGGTGCTGAACCCTGGATCAGCTCCCCAGGCTGATCAGGGTCCATCAGTGTCTCCAAAATCTCTAAGACTTCATTCCTCCCTCTGCTTGGCAGAGCTGTTCTTGTCCTTGGTATTGTCCTGGCCACCAAGGGCTGAGGCATCGGTGTCTTCCCAGGTGGTGGAAGAGGAACTCCAGCTGATCCCTCACTGTCCCAAAGAGCAACAGGACACGTGTGCCAAGTCTTGTGAGGAGCCCTCCGAGGGTGGCTGCACACCAGGAGCCTGCGGAATGGTAAGTGCAGTGCCATTCTCCACCTGGGAGTGCGAACAAGCTCTTAGTCTAAAGTACTCCAAGGGGTTTTGCAAACTGGATTGCTTTTAGAAATGTGGTTTGTACAAGTAGTTGATGAAGGTCACTTAAGCAGCTCCAGATTATGTGGGTTTGAGCTGCTTCTCCACGTGCACTGGAATCCCTTCTCACCAAAATCTCCTGAATTTTATTGATTTAATCATGAAACTGTCATACAATTTCCTCTTTCCTGAAACTTGTTTAAATGCATTCTTTTTTTTCAAAGGAGCACATCCCCACTCTGATTTATTTTAAAATGGCTTTTGATTTATTTTAAAATGGCTTTCAGAAGGTGTCATCCTTGTGATGAAGTGTTAGTTCTGTGTTGCCAGTGTGCCATTAAAAATTGAATTTCTGACGTTTAAATGTCTCACTCATCCCAAGTGTCACAGTTTGACAGCTCTGCATGTCACATTACAGCAGAGTATTATGAATCCATTTCCTCTGTCAGGTCAAAGAAAAAAAAAAAGACTGAAAATGAGAGAAATCAAAATCTGCAGTCTCCTTCATTAGTGAGATGGAAATTTACAGAAATATGCATGTTAACCCTGAAATGACTTAACTGGCACTCTGTACCTTGTCCTGCCTGTCTGGGCAGATGCAACCTTTGTCCCATGCTCCCGTACACACAGTAAGAGAACGCTGGGACAATCTTTACAATTGTCTGCAAACTTGTCAAACGTGGAGTAAGGAATATAAAGGGAATCAACAGACAAATATTGTAACAAAATCAAAACATTGCCAGATCCCATTGTTTATTCTTGACTATGTCAATGAAGAGGTCATGTGGTGTATTTCTTGTTGCTTTGTTTTGCCAGCTTTAGACAGCTGTGGCTTTGGTGTCCTTTCTTTGTTCATCTATCTGGTATGTGATAACTTCAAAACATGACATCTGATCGGGTTCAAAACACTGGGAGTGTTTGCATCAGTAAGCAGAACTTCACTGATTTTCCCTAAAGTAATGAAAAAGGCCCGGGCTTTCTATGTTTTCTGTCTAGAAGATTTGACCAGGAAGAGTGTAGGGCTTTGACAATAAATGTCTGATGCCTGTCAGCTCGTGGATCTGGTCACATTTGGCCACTGCCGTGCCAGTGGCCTGCTGTACGGCATTGCCCAGCCTCTTCCCTTGCATGACGTGGCCTCCCGGGAAGAGAGCCCCCCAAGAATAATAGCTGGCATCGGGTGGCTGTTGCTTGATGAAATATTCTGCCCTTTACGCCTCTTCCTTTCGCAGAGAACTTTCAGGAAAAGGGCGAGCGCGGCGGGCCTGCCGCAGCCGTGAGGCGCTGCTGTGCGGAGCAGAGCGCTGGCAGGGCGGCGGGCGCGGCCGGCA
>VZTN01013234.1:27451-83049 GCA_013400515.1 Erpornis zantholeuca | reverse complement strand
GACGGTCTCGGTGACCCCGCTCCCCGCGGCGTTCCCCGGTGCCGCTCCTCGGGAGGCAGGCGGCGACCCGCTCCTGGGGAGCTCCGTGCTCCCGCGTGGTGCCGGGAATCCCCGGGACGGGACGGGACGGGACGGGACGGGGCGCGGGGCCGGGGGGGCCTGAGGAGGCTGCGCCACAGTGAGCGGGGCTGTGCCGCTCTCGCCCTAGGTAGGATGGACCTGCCCCCCTGCCTCTGCCCCCATGTCCAATAAGAAGAGACCCGGCTTGACACCTGCCTATATACAGAGGAGGAGAGCAACATCTTCAGCGCTGGGCTTTGGAGGGGGGGGACCAACCCAAAACACAACACAGCATCAGGGCAGAGCGGGGGGCTCGGTAGTATTATAAACCCCCCCCCAAGACTATGACTTCCAGTAAAATTGAGATGCCAGGGGAGGTGAAGGCAGATCCTGCAGCTCTGATGGCATCTCTGCATCTGCTGCCTTCTCCCACTCTCAACCTTGAAATCAAATACACTAAGGTAAGTTGTGTTCGTTTGTTCTGGCAGAGAAATTCATGGTTTTCTCTCCAAAGGAGGGATTTTGCTTGAAATCAGATTCATTCTGCCCTACCCAACCTGAGTGTAGAGATAAAAAACCTGCTAAAATACTGCCTTGAATCTGTAATAAACGAAACAGATTTTTAGCCCTGTAATCATCTGAAAAACCACAGGATAACAGAAAAGCAAATTGGATCTGCTGGGACTGGCTTTGCCACTTCTCTTTAAATGTTCTGTTTTCTACAGCGCTGTTGGGGTTTATTTTCAGTGCAAAATCATTAGTTCTCGAATATGTTTTGGTTGCTTTTGATGTACTTCAGAGAATGTTACTTTACATACCTGTGTATCCCAATCAGAAAATAAAAATGTTTTCTTTCTTGAATTACCCTGTGTACCCAAGGGACTCTTTTACAATTCCTGGAGGACTCTTAATACTACCAGGTTGTTACAGCACTGGAACAGGTCTCTACTAACTTCCGTGATTCTTGAATACACCCTTGAACAATATTGCAAGAGGGCATGTTTTTCCTACTAACCTTTAAGACTAATTTTCATAAAGAGAGGGTTAAGAACAAACCCACTGGGTCAATGTAGAAAAATCTGCTGGTTTTCTGTAGTGTCTTATGAGACTAGATTGGTTTTGTTGATTAAAATGGGCGTTAAGAACAGTCACTTGTTTGTAAATGCATTTTGCATTTTTAAATTCGTTTATGTATTTTTAATCTTTGCATCTGCAGTATCTTTAAAGAATGTTTTAATTTCTGTTGGAGAGGTTTCAAATCTATTGTATAAACAGATTACAATGTGTCAGACTTTGTTTCTAATGACCAAGTAACTTAATAGGAAAATAAGCACATCAGCACTGGAAAAAGGTGATAACATTTTTATCTACTGGAAGTACAACTTCAGGAGCTTTAATGCTGATAGGAGACTCATTTTGGCCGATGTAGTGTAATTTTTTCCTCCATATCGTCACTTTAAAAGCTTTTCATCTTTTCTCTTTATTTTAGTGGGTGCCAAAACTAATTTGTCTTCTAATTTGTTACAGCAATTCCTTGTTCTAGAAGAATGTTTCAGAGGAAAGTCCACTATTTTAAATTTCATTACATTTTAATGCAAACTGCAATATGCAAATTTAAAAATGCATATGGCTTCTTGCTCATAATTTCTTTTTAAATAGTTGAAATAAATAAGGAATGCAGTTATTGGATGCTGTGTAGTGCTACACCTCGGGAGCAATCATAGTGTGCAAATAGTATTTGGCATGAATTTTGTTCATTGCTGGTTTCAGTGTGCACTGTGCTTCAGGAGTGTTTGGTGGGAAATACTTGAGAGTAGTATTGCAGCCAATTTGCATCATAAGTGTACTTGCATTTCTCTGTTCTAAAACTGGAGAATTGATTCTAAAAATCTTTGAAAAATACAGCAGTCATCAGCAATCACAGCTTTCTTTCTGTGAGAATTTATAGTGACCTTTAATAAATCAGTACATAGTGCCATCATCTCAGATCTACGTTGCGCATTTTATACTAATGGAACAATTAAAAGAAAGTAATTTCATTTCAGTATTAAGCCAAAAACAATGGCAATGTGTTTCTTCTAAGCTTGGGTTTGAGATATCAGGTAACTCCTGGTTGCTTTTGAGAAAATTTTGGTTTAGGACAGGTATCGAATGTTTCACTTGGCATATCCTCCGTCTCTGTTTTTCTGTCTGTCTCGCTCTTTCCTCCTTTTTCTCTTTCTCTGCAGGAAATTCAAGTGATTTATAGATAATTGGAGTCTTCAGCTTGGAGTTTTGTCTTGGGCAGGACTTTTATCCAGGATCCACTTTCCCACCTATTACAAAGAAAAACAATCAAAAATGAAATAATGGATTGTAACTTGATTCTTTCTTTTGGGGGAGTGGTCACTTCATGTCCTAAATGACAAACAACTTCCATAAACAATAAATAACGTTAGACTAAAGCACTTTGGCAAGGAAAAAAAGAAAACAACAACCCCAGACCTTGTAAAATCAGACATCTGTAAGCATTCCTAGCAGTCTCTCTCCTGCTTGTTAGCTGGGAATTTTAAATACACAACCAGGACACGGAATTCTTGAACTCTTTATTACAGCTGTCTATGAATGTAAAAACCATTTGGGAGTTAATTCTTTAGGAAAAATAGAGATATCTGTAAACATTTAAACTTAGTGAAAAATTTTTAAATCTATTTTGCTAATTAAATTCTATTTCTGTAATTCTAAATTTGGTAAATAGACAGGCTCTTTAGGGTAGAATATGTTAAAATTCCAGGATTCCCTAAGTGAGTCTTGTTAAAGATTTGAAATATTTACCAGAAAAAAGAAAATTATTCATTAATCATTTAATAACCGCATTACCCTCGGGGTTGCTATGAAAGGTTCTTCCAACTACTTAGATAAAACAAATATTACCTATGTAATTCTCATTTATTCGATTATTTAGCAGAATTATTGAAACTTGTGAAATATTACTCTGGTAAATTTATTGAAATGAGCACAAAACTGTATGTGAAGTCCTTCCGATCCTACACCTGACAGAGCACCCAGAAGCAATGTAGGTTTGGATAGGTCAGAAAAAATATGATTTAGTGATGAAAATTACTTGATGCCATGGTTTTATGTAAGATGTGCAGCAGTAGCTATTGGGACTTCAATTTTGGAAATCAGCCCACGCTGCTCTAAAAAAACAGTCATTAGAAATATTTTTCCCAGTTTTTTAATACCTTGGCACGGTCAATGAAAAAGAAAGTGTTGTAGATGTGTGTAATAAGAACTGGTGAGCAGGATGTGAACCAGACATGCAGGTGAGTGTTCAAGCACACAGGGTTAAGGTTTTTTGTGTGGCTGGCAAGTACTAGAACTACTACATTCAGGATTATCTCTCTTTTCACAGTGATGACTCCTTAACTCTTTACTTTTTAACATTAACATTTGGGGAGGCATTGCATCTGCAGAATAGGGCATCTTGGAGTATTGCATGGAATTAGGTTGCTCCACAGCCCTGTGGCACAGCAAGCCCTCCTCAGGCTTGTCAGGAGCGTGCTGGCAGTGCTCTGCTCCATATGTAAGGGGGCATGTAGGTAGGAAGGGGTCCAGCCCTCCCCCTGGGAACAAGTCACGCTTCTACAAAAGTCAACTTTATGCCAGAAACTCTCCCAGAATGGGCTGTTCCAGAAATATCAGATGTGTGAGAGAACCAGTAACATGATGTCTGCTAAGGACATGTCATTAGCATGTTTAGTATAGAGAGCGCAGCCCAGAGAACCTGGCAGCTTCTGAGGGTGGTCAGAGGGGTCACAGTGTTACACTGATACCTCTCTTTTTAGGTTTTCTGAAACTCCATTTTCCCATCTGAGACTGTCTCCCAAGTATCTGACAGTAGATACAGAATCAGCCCAGTGGATTGAACCCTTTACAGCATTTCCCTCCTGCTGTCTCTGTTTGAGGGGCTAAAGGTGTTTCTGCAGGATGTGGCTGTCCTTCCTTTGTTATGGCATAATCACATCTGCTTTACAAAGTATTTTCTTTGTGGTTTTAGTAAGTCGTGTTGACTCTTTAAGGGGCAGCTCAGTATAGAATGAGGACCCCAGGACTCTGTCCTGTCACTGCTCTGTCACTACGTCAGGTAGCTGAGTGAATAAACATTCTCAGTTTGCATCATGTTGGGCACACTAATCCAGATGGATGTTTTAAGTTTTGTTTCTTGCTTGCCAACTGGTTTAAGTCTGAGCAAGAGCAGAACAACTTCAGCATAAGGAGAAGCTGAAGAATTGTGGTTTTGAGAGCTTTTTATAAAGAGGTTCCCTAAAGGGTTGAAGTTACAGCACAGTGGCAATGAGGAGGTACATGAAACATTTCTGTATTAACAGCCTGTGACTTAGCTGATAATCATATCTTCTTTGTCCTGTGTAAAAGGGTTTGCCTCTGTGCTTACACCACAGGCTAAAATCTGTCCAGTTTCTACACACAGGCCAGGTAAACTACCTAGCACTGCAACAGAAAGCTGTATACAGGTGTTTGTCTGAAGTGTAGGCAAACTGTTTCTGGGTAGACAAAAGCTAACAAATACATCTCAAACTGTCATATGATAAGCATCTGGATTTGAACTATTTTTTTGCTAGGTTTCAGTATTTTCATTGCCATTGCGCTTCCTTGGCATTACCTTTTCATTAAAATTTCCAGCACGTGTATTCCAGGTAAAATTCTAGATTGACATTACGATAGAAGACAGGAAATCTATTTTATTTAGATGACTATTCAGAATCTTTGTTATTTTTTGAACAGAAGACAAGCTTTGGCAAAACCCAGGTAAGTGATAAATACATGTACTTTCCCATCTGTCTTTCCCTGAATGAGCTACTTTAGTGCTTTTTGAAGTCAGATCCACTGAGTGGTGCCTGAAAGAAACAGCTTGGCTTTTGGGTCACCTAGGTGAGCAGAGTCCTATTGCAGAAGATGGGGCACAGAAAATTAGAGATGTTTGCATGAAGAGTAGACAAATAGCACAGCTACTTTACCCCTTTGTGGAACACTTCAGCATCTGATGCTGACACTAGGGATGCTACTCTGTATCATCACATATGATGTTTTAGTGTACATACTGTATGCAGATTTACTGTTGTTTAAATCTGCAGTTTGAATTCTCTTCTAGTATATTCATACACTGTGTTTAGTATTACCATCTATCAACCCAGATAGTGACTGCAAAATATTTATGCACTCCTTTCCAATTAGCAGCCTGAATATGGGATTATTCTTTCCTCCCAAACCTTTACGGTCTTCTGCACAAACCAAGTTTACCCAAGTTTTGCATGAGGGAACAAGAAACAAGCGTAGCCTTACATGTATCCAGTCCCTGTCTTTGCTTATTCCAGTTCAGCCACTACAGCCGTGAGCCTTAAAAACACAGAAAACACCGGGCTGAACTAGCCCCAGCTAGAGAACCATGGCAGACTGCTGTGTTACTGAGGGGTAACTATGGCAGCAGTGACCTCTCACTGTGCTGAATCTGCAGGGAAAGGCTGGATCTTCAGGGAAAATGCACCCTGGTTTAATGCCCCATGCTCTACAATAATATATTGCTGGCTCTGTCCAGTTGGTAGGGTCAGATGATGTACTGAAAGACTCTCATTGCTTTTCTCATTGCAAAAATGTTTAACATTTCAAGTATTTAAATGCAAAAGATCCATGTATTTATTTGCATACCAAAACTAGAAGGCCAGGAATAATCAGAGCACTTGCCTGAGTTGAAAGGCAGACAAATTCATACCCCTGCTCTGAAGCAAACAGAGCAGAAACTTGAATATGGATCCCTATTTCTGATGGGGAGAGGTCCAAATTTTGCCAACTTTGGCTGTCTTTGGAAAGAATTTCACGTTGTCTGCTGTTGGATAATTCACTTGTCAGTATTTATGAGGTCT
Organism: Erpornis zantholeuca; assembly: GCA_013400515.1. Classification (NCBI taxonomy): domain Eukaryota; kingdom Metazoa; phylum Chordata; class Aves; order Passeriformes; family Timaliidae; genus Erpornis; species Erpornis zantholeuca. The sequence goes on along the minus strand of VZTN01013234.1, from coordinate 77,068 downwards.
CAGAGACAGCTTGATAACCCAGTAGGCAGGACACTTATGAAGGAAAAGTAGGATTCAGGTCTTTGCTCCAAAAATAATCACGATGTTGGACAGAGCAGGGAATAACACACACTCTCACACTCTCACTCTTTCATTCTGACAAAAAAAAATTCCTTATTAATTCTACATTTAATTTTGTCCTTCAGAAATATTTCCCACAGAAGTTGACCGATCCTGGTGCATTTCCATATTACATTTCTATCTTGTAGATCTGCATTTTCTGATAAATCCCACAGTCCAAAAATTCTTGATGCAGTTCGTCCATCTCCCTGTCCTTGCAAAATGGTTCTTGGCAGATCCTAATGGGCTCCACCAGTTTGAAGTCATTCACTGCCTGGGAGGACCACCCCATGGAACCACTGGATCCAGCTGTCCTCCTTTCTTTACAGTGAACATGAACAGTTCCCTTCAGTGAGCTGTTCATGGACATTGCAAATCCATGGGAACAGATCAGCATCCAGAAGTTGTCTGAACCCTTCTTTCCAAGAGGCTTGGCTTTGTATTTCCTGCCTTTGGCAAATTTCATCTCCCTTCAAATGTCATTTAACTTCAGCCCCAGTAATATTTTCTACAATACTCTGATCAGCTTGAACATTTTTATCTATAAACTCTGTATGTTACTATTAATGATCTGCAAAGGCAGGTGTGCCAAGATATCGATTGCCAGTCACAGTAATGAAGGGGCACCTTGCTATTAACCTCTTTCTAGGGAGAATTATCCGTTTATTTCCAGTCTTTTTATCTTATCTCTTAACCACTTTTTAATCCATGGCAGGACTTTATCTTTCACCATATGGTTACTAACTTTCCTTAATAGCCTCTTGCTAAGGACTTTATCATCAAAAGCCTTTTTAAAGTCTAAATAAATTATATCCACTGATTCATCTCGGCCCCTCATTTGACTAACTATCTTCCAAGAAATCTCACACATTTACAGAGATAAATGGCAAAAGATGAGTTCAGTGGTCCATATCATAAATTCTTTGTCAGGTCTTGCCTAAAGTAATATTTCTTCTTTTACAGTTTTGCAGCTATCTTTTGTAAGGCTGGACTGTAACATTTCTCTATGTATTTTTTGAAAATTCCTTAATTCTCCCCAGTTCTAAAAATACCCCACAGGTTTTTATCTGTTTGGGTTTTTTTCGGAGTAGAACTCATTCCTTGAAACAAGTATCCAGTATATGAAATCTAGTTCAGCTGAAAGAAATGACAGACAAAAAGTGCATTTAAATAAAGACAAGATAATTAGGAAGCTATGTAAATGTAATATAAGCACAGATGTGTAAAGGTTTAAAAAATCTTCAGAAAGTTGCAGTTCTATGCAGTTCTCTAGTGAGGAATCCTCAGACAAGGGCTGACATCCCTACTTTAAAGCACAATGAGTGCATGAATAGCTGTGTGAGGATTTACTACTAAGTATTATGCAGAGAAACGATGAATTCATTTATTGCCATCCAAGGGCTCAATCTTCCATTAGTGTTGTGTTTATTCAAACAAATTCCTGTTCAAACTGCATATTCCTCTCTGGTTTTCTCCAAAACACAAGTTGCCTATTTCAGAATTTTCCCAAAAACATATCTCTATTCATTGGTCTTTTCTGTGAATAGTGATCTACCTTTGTGACATGAATGCAACACATCAATGCTAAGTCACACGGTGAACTAAGTTTTAGGAGTACTTCATTACTAAAAGTGTGATATGAGAAGCCACATCAAAGTATTGCTGCAATAGCATTGCTGCAGGAGTCTCCCCTATGACAAAAGAAAAAAAGGACCTAATCCTTGATTACTTGGAGTCAGTGCCTTTCACAGAGAGCCTGATGAACTATATTTTTATCTATGACTTGAAACATAATGCATCCCAGTTTTGTTAGACTGAAGTGGGAAAATACTGCAGAGAACCATCCACATCCCATTCTGTGACCCAAGTGAAAATGTTTAGGGTCAGCTCAATCTCAATTGGCCTCAGCTGGAGGCTGAAACACAAGGACCACACTGACCACTGAGTATATAGACCTTAATCTGTGAGGGATTCGTAGGCAATGAAGACTTTGAATTGAACTCAAAATCTAAGGGGATGCTGTGGGACAGCTGTGAGGGGCCTGTAGCAGGTGTGTGGTTACAGAAAGGCTATGTTTGCGAATTTCCACGTGGATTTATAGTATGCCCTAATCTAAAATAAGTGAGTTACAAAACAATCCATTTGGAAAGTTACAAAGATACCGGAAGTGTTGCATGGTAAAACAAGCTGCAGCCCCTTTGCTGAACTTGGAGAGGATGCCAGGGAGACACTGTTCTCTTACCATGCTCTGGTCCCGTGGTGATGACTACATTAAGTTGCTCAGGTTTTACTCAGAAACTCAAAAGTGCCTTTCCATACAGAAATTCCAGACATATGTATTTACACAGGTAAGGTCTTATCTCTAAAGTGAGACTGATTTATTTCCAAAGCAGACCTATTTACCATTTTGGGTAAATATAGGTATTTTTAGATTGTCATATAAAGGCTGATCTTATCCTCTTGTGAATAGGTCAGCATGCTTCAAATTTGGCCCCAAGTGACTAGAGCTGGTTAGAATCTCAGGTGTACATTTCATCTGAAATAGATCTCTCCAACTGGAAGATCCTTCCAGGTCTGTGCTGTGGCATTGTTTTCTCATGCTTCAGTGGGAGAAACGCCACTTAATACATTATCATCATCCTCCTCATCACCCCACCATCACCCTGGTACACTCTTAGTGGCTTTTATGCAATTCCTGATGCCTTAGCTTTTGAAAACTAGAAGAACTGAGATGCATTAGCGTTCAGGATTTCTTTTTATTTCAGGAACTTTATTTCAACTCCTTGCAGCACAGTTGGGAGTGAAGCACTTCCTGGACAGAGCCCTTAAATGATTTTTGGTATAGTGCTGCTGTTATATTTTTAGTAACGATGATTCCCCAGAACAACTGTTTTACCTGTCCTTTTCTAGTGTTCCAACTGGTGGCTCTGCTTTTCTAATTTTTGACCGGAAATAAAATCTACTTTGGGATAGCCAAATAAAGATCTCCCCAAAATGAGCAGCCACCTCTGGAACTATCTTCAGTTTCCCTTCCACAGCCAGGTTGTTTTCAGAATCCAGTGACTCTCCCATAGCCCATATCTGCTTTTTTACTTAATTCAGGCTTCTCTTGGCTGTTTTATTTGCATTACTTTTTTGGTAATTTTCTTCAAAATATTTAGTATCAATTTTTGGTTTTTGTGTTTGCAGTCTTTGTGTTAGCCAGCCTACTTTTCCTCTCATATCTTCCTTCTTTGCCACCCCATTTACTTTCTTGCTTGTGCTTCCTATTTCCAGCCTTGGGAACGCAAATCGTCTTTGACTCTTTCACATTCTTAAGCCTCCATGCTGATTCTATGGATTTTAATTTCCGAGCTTCAAGCAGGGAGTTTCTAAGTTACTTCCTCTTTAAAAAAAATCTGCTTCTTGAAGTTTAGTATCCCAGAGAGTAGGGCTTCTTCATGTGTTTCTCTCCTGCAATGAAGCTGGAATTATTTACATGGTAACCATTTCTCAGGGGTTCAGACACAATTTTTAGTCCTTGACAGGACTATGTCAAATGTTGTTTACATTAGGATACAGAAAACTCTGTTCTCTACACACTATTTCAGTGCAGCTCTCACTGAACTAATACGGAGTTATTTTGGCACCAGCCTTACTGCCTTCATACTCTTTTTCCTCTTTGGTACCACTTCAGTGTCACTTCAGTTGCTCTTATTTAGAAGTCGGTACCTCACTCCTGCTATTATCCTGCACGATCTACACTGCTTCTATATCCGTGGGTCTGCATTTTCTGTTATTCCTCTCCTCCAAGCAGTGCCCACGCAACGCATTGCACACAGAGCTGCTCCCCCCTCTGCAGCCCGACTTGTCCTCCCTACACAGCTTACACGTAAAAAGTGTGGTATGCCTCCGATAATTCTCATCCCCTTATGCTCAAAAAATGCTCGTTTTTTTTCCTCTCCGTGATACAGTCCAGATCACCCATTTTCACACTCAGCTTTCTTAGGCTGGTTTATAGGCACTTGTGCTTTTATTTCCCAACTATAAGATGACCTAGATGAAAATTGTGATCTAGTTATTTGAAAAACCCTGTTGAAAAACCCTGTAAAGTCTTTTCAGCTCAATCGCAAATGCACTTTCCATGATACTGCACCTCACTTTTATTTACCACTCTGCTAGTGTAAAATGTCCTTAAAATAGAATTTAATTTTTAACTGGGTTTAATACTTCTTTATATTGTCAAATTGATTTGAGAAGGCATTTATGTAACTGACAGGTGGATACATAGATTTCTTTTTTTTAAGGAACCACTCCATTTTGTTGTCTGAAACATATTTGGATAAATATTTTAAACATTCTTTGCACCCAGACATAAAAGCACTGTCCTGATTCCACTGGGTATTTTCAAAGCTTACCATAATGTATGCATTTTACATTTGCTTATGTTTCTATTCAGCTGTAACAGAAATATTTTAAGTTTATTCTTGAATTGTTCAAAACTAGCAAGAAATTACCACCTACCTTCCGAATCAAGGGACTTTATTTTTTCCAGTTGCTTCAGTTGTGACACACTGTTGCAGCAGTTGTGTACCAGAATGGCCTGCATGGACTTTGAGAAACAAGCACAGTTGTTTTTCAGGACATCTGGCTAAGCCTTTACTCCCTTTTCCATCAGTGCTTGACGTTTTGTTGGTCTTCCTCTTTTCGTCCTTATCACACTTTCTTTACCACAGCTACTTTACGGCCTCTTCTCTTTTGTGATGTTTATTGGATGCTGTTTTCCTGAGAGGTGAGAATCAAGCTCTGCTTTTTCACTATCCATTTGAAATTGTGATATGACTAACACTAAATGTGCTATAGCTATGCTGATGAGGGCCTAAGAGTCTTGGTGGTCCAACCCTTTGATAGTGGTTTTTAAATCCATTTGTTACATTACTAAAGATGTTTTTAGCTGGCATCACTCAACTTCAAGTGTTAATATTCTGCTCCATCACATCTTTCAGAAGGCATTAATTGATTCAGCCTCAGTGTAAAACTGTGACAAGGTTCCTTCACAGATGGGGGAGTTTAAATTTGTGGGAGTGCAACCATGACTAACTCAGACAGTAGGTCAGTGTCAGAGGCAGGATCTCTTGCTAAACCAGCCAGACTACAAGAAGATCAAGCCTCTATTTTTGTACATGGTATTCTGGGAAATGGCAATACAGATGAATTTCAGAGCCAGTGTTTACCTGTGGATGCATGTCTGCATTTCTGTATGTTATTAATTGCACGCTTCTCAGTGTGCTCACCTATACATGCACACATGGTATAGATGAAAAGACCCCTTTCTTTGTGCTCTTTGCTCTCTTTCTGTGTCACTTTATCAGGAGTTGTCTCTGTTGTTTCTCTGAGCGTTGTCAGGGAGGCAGTGCCCTCCTTGCTGCAAGATCTGCGTAATGAGTTCAGACGAAGCTGGAGCTGGTGATGTTGCTCCCCTCTGTACTTCTCTTTAGGAGGGGGAATATTCCATCAGTGCAAAGCGGTGACAGTACTGGAACTCCAGTTCTGGGATTGCTTCTATTCACGTCTCAAAGGTTTTGTTTTAGTAAGGCACTCCAGCATGGAGGGAGAAGGAAGGCCCTCCTATTTAGATGCCAAGCAGGAGCCCAGTGCAGAACATGCCCACTGACTGGTGCAGCACAGCTCCTCCTCTCAGCAGCCAAGACAATTGCTTTTAATGTTTGGATTCTGCATGAAACACAAATGTGTTCATGCTCTTGCTCTCTGTCTCAGTTCATTTCTTTCCTTGAGGGAGCAACAGGAAAAATCCTTTGATAACTTATTTCCTGGTTAGAAGCCTTTACCTGCCTTCCTAGAGGTTCCTGTGACTGGGAACCTTTGTAGTCAGCTCCTCCAGCTGTTTGCCTAAATGATCTTTGGGGAGACTAAAAGCAGTGAACCAGGAATAGCAACATTTCACTTCAGCCAGGTCCCATGGGAATTTAGTTACTCACAGGATTGGATTGGCAACCTGCCTTATACCAGGTACCTGCCAAAGGTTGCATGCCATGAACCTTCACAAACAGCTGTCATGGTGTGCTCCTTGCAGAAGGGGGTGACACGTTTGCTGTAATTAATACTGGCCTCCATACCTTTACATACCAATAGTACTTGCAATGTCTGGGTGAAAAATTTCTCAGATTAAAGTCTTGATAGTGATTTTAGCCATTTAGCGATCATGTGTCATTGTGTTCACTACAGGCATAAATCCTGGCATGTCAACAGCAGGGAAACTAACGAGGTTTGCCCATATTCTGGCATCATTACAAGGCACTACAGCAGAGAAAAAGGGAGTTTGGTTAGAAAGGGGAAAAAAACCATGAATTTTAAAGGAAATGGGAAGAGTGGGATCTTGGGACTGTATATATGAATATTTGAGTTTTTTAAGGAAGGCTATTTATTGTCAAGAATGACAGTGCACTTTGCTCATTTAAGGAAAGCTTGGTATAACCAGGTTTTGGGTTTGCCCTAGTCCACGTTTTTAATACTGCATGTTTGGCGAAAGTTTAGGGTCATGTTTTTCATTTATATACTCAAAGTTACTAGTCTGTTTCTATTTAAAGGTAAATAGAAGAGCATATTTTTCATGCAGGCCTCCACTGTTATACAGAATAGCTTGCTAGTCATATATATATATATGTGTATATATATATAAATGTTAAATTCTATCAATCATTGGCATAATTTTGCTATATCCTCAAGTGTTCTATTTGACTGAGACTGTAATCAGCTCTTGCAAGAACAGTCCACATCCAGCCTTAGCCTTAGCACCACAGTGTACGTTGAGGTGTAAATCTGTCAGGTATCCAAGCACAGCAGGCTACTTTGACAATTTAAACCCAGTTCTCCCCAATCAACCTTATGAATAATAAAAAGTAGAATGGTCTATTCCAGTTTTGTATATGTAAAGGCAATGACTTAATCAACAGAAAGAACTGGAGGAGAAGTCAGAGCTGAACCCCGAGGAAAGGGAGTCTAATGGTTTCTTCTCGCCAGAAGAATATTATAAACTAAATAAATCATTATTTTCCAGGACTTTTTATTGAAAACAATTTCCAGCCTTAGAGATTTCATTGCAGCACTGCATGAGAGGTATTGGGTTCCTTTCCATCTTCTTGAAGAGCAAAAAGAATTTATAAATCAGACTTCTGGGAATTGTTATCTCACAGCTTCTTCTAACAAACACAACAATTTGTTTTAAAGGCTTTCACCAAAGATGTCATAAGTGGTAATCCCTATGTTGTAAGTGGGTACTTAATGTGATTTAACTTAATGCTGATGATGCAAAGCTATTCTCCCCCAAAGCCCATTAAGAACATCCAATTTTCTGGTAGACTAACACTCCTGCTTACTATCGTAGAGATAAGTGACTGTTTAACCAGGACAATAAGGAATACTTTCAAACCAAGGCTGCGAAATGGAGTGGCCACAAAACTGTTCTTTGTGAAAGTTCAGGCTTTGAATGCAAATGTCTCAAGCTGTGTTTTTTCTTTTTAGGAGTAGTTTGAATTTTTGTTTGTAGAGACTTTGTAGGCACTTTGCATCATCTTAATGGGTGTACTGGTGAATATCATTATTTATGATATCAGTAGCCATGGTCTGGTAAGAAAAAGGCCACTGCAAATTAAGTAAAGAAACTGATAAATAATGAGTTTTATTTCATGTGTCTCTAAACGTGCAGATAATTCTAACAGTTTATCCAAGATAAAGCTTCTCACACCACATGCTTTTTTTGGATTCTGTACATGCAGAATGGCACAAAAGGAAATGCCTCTGGAATAGTTAACAAAACATGCTAACAGTAATATTTGAAAAGCTTCAGGATGCAAAGTAGAAGCAAAGGCAAACTTTTCAGGAGCTTAAGGCTGCTCACTTGGGTCTAATATAGACTTAGCACTTTGCAGGTCAGTGGCTCTGCTATTTGTCTCTGACCTAACAGATCTGGAGTTCTTCACATCAAAACCAAGTCTTGCTGAGCTGAGATCAAACGTGTTAAGGTAAGGATCTTGCCAGTGATTTATCGTGCCAGGGAGGGTGATCAGGCCATAAGGGGCCACTGCAAATGAAGCTGACATTCCAGCAATTTCTCATGTGTAGTTATAAGGTAATTTTCTCAGGCAGAGCTTTTAAGTCAAAATAAATTTGCTCATTGTATTTTTCTGTGTTGTCTATAATGTCTGAGATCCTAGGAGGAATATTTATTTATGCAGCACAGCTAATTTCTAAGTAAGAACTTGTTCCTGGTGATGAACATTTAAAATGGCAGTTACCTACAAGGGAGATTAAATTCTTCCAAATGGCAGAGCATGTTTCCCATGTACAGATAAAAAGCTCACACTGTTTTCTGTCACACATAAGGAGCACACGGGACTTAAAATGCAAAACACAGGAGAACTACACAGAGTAATACGAGTCTTGTTTGTACAAACCCCTCCTCATTCCCACCATTTCAAATGAGTGCTTGTGGAAGGGTTTCCAGGATCAAGTTCTTAATAGCCACAACCTCATTAAAGCCCAGTGACAGCCCAATAATTGATTCTGTAAACAAATACTCCCTCCTCCACTCTCGATTTAGTGGATTTTTAAAAATCTTGCATTATTTTATTTTTTAAGGTGCAGTAAGTGACATCAAGGATCATACTCCTTAAAAACTACTGCCATCCTTGCCCAACTCATCCACTGATGCCTTGTCTTTGTTACTAGTGAAAATGTAGAGGATACTTAATTTTTTAGTCATCCTGGTTTCACGAGCAATGTTTTCTGATGCAGTTAAAGAAAGAGTGAATTTTCTTCTCCAGCAATTAAAGAGTCCCACTGATGAAAGGATAAGTAAAGCTTGGGAGCTTAGTTTCTTAAGAATACATGAAATGTTACCTGAGCTATGTTATTGCTCCTGTATTGTTCTCCTAACAGCAGATAAATTCTTAATTAACTGAAAAAAGTAAAAATTACTTTGAGGAAAGCCTTTATGTGCTGCAAGCAAAGTTTCTTCCCAGAGGTTTAATAAGGCAGCCAAAAGGAGTAAAATTGTTTGTGGTGGGTATAGTTCAACAGACAATACAATCTGAAGTTTCTTCTCTTTAGATTAATTTTCTTGAACAACCAGGCGCAAAATAATCCCTTTAATGAGACTGAATTGAAATAACGGATGCTGTATCAGCATGTGGCACAGTGAGAAACTAAAATAGAAAAGGGTATCATCACAGTTTGGCAGCCTGGGTTTTGTGCAGGAAATACTTGGGGGGGAGGAGGAAAGTAAGCACGCTACTGCATGTTGTTGAGACTTATTTAATCTTCTTAACTAATTACTCACACTTCCTAATTCAAAATCATACAAACAAAAATGTTTAGATAAGATGGGAGTTTTTTCAAATGTGTGCCCCCTACAGTTTAGAAAACAAACATGACAGGTTTCCCCTGTCTGATGTGCTGCCATTTGCAGAACAGACCCAGCTCCCAGAAAGACAGAAGACTAATTAAGACAGGAAGACAAGCAGGTCAAACATTTGGTGTGAGGGATGTGGGACATAGGGGAGAAAAAAATCATGTTACATTCCACTTTCACAGCAGACTGACGGGAGGCTTCAAGCCTTTTCTCTGATTCCATTTGCTGCTCAGAGACCCTGGATTCCTCTGGTTTCTCCTCCCATCACACCCCTTTCCTAACATACCATTCCCTAAACCTCTTCTATCTGTGAGCTGGCTCAGCAGGGGACTTGCCCTATCTGCCTTGAAACACCTGAACAAAACATCCAGGTGAGCAGAACAGGGCAGCAGCCCCTGCAGACAGCTCCTGCTTTGCCCTCTCCTCCCACCTCTCTGAGACTGAAAAGACACCGAGCTTCAGCCACCACTGGGGCTCGATCCTGGGAATCCTCCTCCAGGTCTCGTTGGCCACACTGAAGCCTGACTTCATTTACACAGGCTGGCATGTCACTCACCCTTGATGTATTCACCTCTTTTAAGTACCTGGCTTCTGATCCAAAGTCCACTTGTATGAAGGACTGACTTTGATTGACTCAGGCCTTGCTACTTGGGATTTAGACCCAGAGAAGGTAAACACCCAGGTCTTCTTAATCAGACACCTGCCCTTGGCACAGGACTGGGCTTGCACAAGCATAATTGTACCAGGGCTGGCCTCACTGCTGCGCTGACAGCAAAACCAGAGCAGCCCCACTTCCTGGGCATTTTATTTCCAATTCCACTTTTTTGATCCTCCTGCTGTAGTATGTTTGTAAAGGTTTAAAATTCTCCAACCCTCTTAGTACATTCACAAGTTTGGACTCCTGAGTGAAATTTCAAGCTTGAATTTATGAAGGAAAGCCCCATTTATGGTACACGACATCCAAAAGCCATGACATTATCCTTCAGTCTCTGAGGTCCAAATGAGATTTTAAAAAAAAGAACAAGCCCCCCACAGCACTTAGAGCTTTAGAACAGAGCTCTTCTTCCTTTTCGATTTTTTTTTTTTTGTACAGTGGGGGGGTGTGGTACGGTAAGGAGAGAGAAGGACAATCCAGCAGCTAAAGAGGAAAAAGAAAAATCAGTATATTCTGGTTTTGTTTGGCCTTTCAGATCTCACAGGCTCTAGAGCATGTGTCAAGTTTCCAGTGAAACAGCTTTGTTTCCCAGTACAAACATCCCTCTGGAGGCTGTTTCCACTGATTCCTTTTCCTCAACTGGGGCCTGATTCAGCTCCCACTGAAACCAGCTGGATTTTTCCTTTTGTTCTACTCTGGACCTCTTAGACCTCTTGTAGCTGAAAACCAGCTATGCCCATGGGACCTTGCTTGCCAGAATTAAATTTGGTGCAAAGTTGTTCTGTACAGTTCACTGTTGCTCTCATACAGTTACAGTTCCTCCACAGCTGAAAGGCATCTCACTAAAGAATCCAAATCTGGGTAACTTCTGAGGATGATTCTGCTCTGGGGTAATTAATGACATGAGAACCACCTGTGCTTGGGTGCTGGTCCAGCCAGGCTGCCTTGTTTCATGAAAGCACTGCAGCCACTGGCACTGCCCAAAGAGCTTCATTGATGGCTCAGAAGCAGGATTCTGCACGGCCAGTGCTTGGGGAGGTTGGCCTTGAAGCCACTCACCTTTTGTGAACTGCCAGCAAGAAGCAGTGACTCTTGCTGGTGACCTGAACAATCCTCTTATAAATAAAACAAAATGGCACTGCTGATCCATTGCCAGTCATTCAGCCATCAGACTGCTGGCATTGGCTTTTGCTGTCCTAGTGCCTTCTTATAAATCAGGTTTTTACTGATTCCATATCCAGCTGTTGCCTTCCACTCACTCCCAGGAGTGCCTCACAACACACTCTAGAGTGTGAGAGATTTGCTGTATCGAGACAGCCATAAAAGTGAAGGAAAACAAGGCTTGTGAAAATAAACAAGCTGCACCTCTGATTGGCAATCCCACCTAGTTCATTCCCTTACAATCGTACTAATCATTAGGACTCTTGAAATGTTTCCCAAGGAGAGGAAATGAAGTTTCTAAGATGGGAAAGGATATGAAATTTCCTGACCAGACTGAGGCACAGGTGCCTGGTATCTGGGATGTTATGCAGTATTTACCAAGGGAAATGCTGCTGCTGGATTTTTTGCATGCCTCTAAAATTGTTGTCTGTCCACCCCTCAAAAAAGAAGTGCCATTATGCATTTCCTAGTGCCTCCAGCGCTGAGAAGATGCTGAGGTCCAAGCAGCTGTGATTCTCTTATAAAGTACTTTGGCATCTGATGCCCCCTCCCCCATCCCTGCAGATTTAGTGTCAAAAGCTCTCTAAGGAAAAAGCCACATATGAAAAAAACATCTTTGATGGAATGAAACTATAACCAGCTACTAAATCAATTGAGTTAGGAAATTCCCATTCCTTCCTCCATTCATCCAGAACTAAATCTCCTGTGGGAAGCCATTATTATTTGGATGTTAAAATCGTCTTCCTGTACCAAAAAACATTTCTGGAGTTGCAACAGCTCAAAAACCTTGTTTATTAAATCCATGGGAAAATAATTCCACCTCCAAAGAGCTGAATGCTAGGCCACTGTCTGTCCACTGCCTGAAGTTTTTAGTGAAACATCTGGGGACCCTGAAGAAAATGTCTGATGACATCATCACTAAGCAATATCAAATTAAGAATGTAGATCATCATTTCACTCACACATCATTTGAGAACATTTTCAAGAAAGGAAATGAAAAGTTACATTGTTGCCACCTGTGTTGATTATTCTTATGAATTAAGAGAGCCCAAATTCCTTTTTTTCCTGTATGTTTTAAGAAAAGACAATACAAAAAATATAATACAAAAAAAAAACCCAAAAAACAAACCAAAATACAAAAAAAGAGAGGCAGTGAGCATGCAGGAATCCCCAGTAAATGTAAAAATCTGTTTGGTGTCCCAAATCCAGGGCTAGCCCCTGGCTCAACAGCAGAGGAAATTTGTAGTGCCATGAAACCAAAGTTCCTTCCATGAAGAGCTGCAATAGAGGTATTAGTTCTGTGCTGTGTTTTAATTAATTGTATTTATACACACACTCATAAAGATAGTTGTTTAGTACTTCCTTGGTTGTACATAGTAACGAAAACACAAAACACTTTTTCTCCCTGGTCTAAATTTTACTGCTGCTGCGCTGCAGATTAGATTGTCCAGCCTGGCTTTGTACACATCCCTTCCTCTTTGACTACTTATCACTTCAATTACCTGCATGGTTTGAAATGAACATTAAGTTGCTAATTATCATTAAGCCAGCTGGGACAGATGGCTACTGAAACAAGAGATTGTAGTTGGTTATTTGCAAAGCTAAATTTGCTTTGTGTTATGCTGAAAACTTTTACTCTTGGCTGGATTTCAAAACTGATGAGCATCCAAAATGCCATTGAACTCAGTGTGTAATGCTTGTGAAATGCAGGTCTTGTGCAAAATGTAATATATGATTTTCTTCTAACTACATGCCAGCAGTCTCAAAGTAACTTGGAATTCTTACATGGTAACTTTGGTGTTTACTTCCCCTTTGTATACTTTTTGGTATGATGTGGTATCTCCAAGGCTCTGAATAGTCACTTGACCTGTAGGATGAGTCAGTTTGCTTTCTTGATCAGCCCTGTGGAACTCTGTCAACAGAGATCATATATAATTAACCACAGGCAGGATTTGAACTTAGTGAAGGCATGGTGAGACCATTATCTTGCGAAGTTCTAGCAAAAGATCTATGAGAACAAATGTGTGAGCAAGAGGTTATTGTCAGTACCAGGAGGGCTGTTTTTTTAGGCAAAATCCATGCCCTTTCCATCTTTCCTTTGGAAAGGAAAAAAAAATGCCCAGATATGATATCATGAGAACGATGACATGCCCAGGGGCATCATGTTCACAGGGCAACTGGGAGCTTCCCCCAGGCCTGTCACATTGCACTGTTTGCAACAGCCCCTCCCACCCCCCACCCACATACCCCAGCACCTGCACCCCCAGCTCTCCAGCTCCCCTGCTCTGCTGGCCCCTTTGGCACCACTGGGGAACACATGTATTTGGTTTCCTCCTTAGCCCACTGCCCACCAACTGCAGCCAGACTCCTCACTTACAGGAGGCCTTGTGTGCTTTGCCATTGGGTTTGTTCTTGGCTAAATCGCTGCACAAGCAGGGACACCTCAGTACAGCAGCAGTTTGCCTTTTATCTTCCTGCTCTGATAGTACTGCCACTACTGGCTCTGCTGAGAGTAAATGGCAAACAAAATGTTTGTGTATTCCAAGATTTTTCAAGTGCTCCCTTCTTCCCTTTGCCTTTTGGCACAATGCTATCGATAGCACCCAACAGGCCAGATTATTTAACTACCACAATACCACATAGCAAATGCATGACATACTATAGACTTTTTCTTCTCCCTGCTGCATATCACAAAAGGTAACACTAGGACTCAAACAAAAACAAATTACCTCAGTAACTCCTGGAAAACTCAAGTGGTTAATCAGTTACCTTTTATTTACATATATATGCTTAATGCTGAATTAAGTTGTAAAACCAAAGGCTGATTTATAGCCTCAGTCAGCCTTAATTAACATTGATTCCAGGGGAATAGTAAATGTGAATAGCCTTCACAATTGAGGTTGAACAATGAACTCACTGGGTGTTGTCCAATTTGTAGCATGATTTACATGGAAGCAAGCCCTTCTTTTTCTAGGGTTACCCATTTTTTATCTGGTGTTTAGGATGGGTTATATATAATCCATAGATAGGAACATTTGCTGTCAAATATTCTCCCTGATTTAGAGTTAGCCTTTACCATGGTCACTATAAATAAGGGAGAAAAAACCCAATTTGAAGCTTTGCAGGGATTCCTTGTTCTTGCAATGTGTCATCGCTTCTCCATTTCATGGCATTTTTACGAAGTGGCCATAATGAAAGTCAGATTAAATGTACAGGATATATACGTTTAATCAACAGCCATTGGAGTCAGTAGTGCTGGAAGAGTTATAAAAGCTCCTGTGAATGCAAATTTATTGCAAAAGAATCTGCGTCTTGGTGGTAGGAATATCTGCTGAATGGTACTACCTGACACAGAACACCTAAAACTTTCAAAAGTGAATTATTTAAGTGTAAGGCTTTGCTTGTAAAGCCGCCAGCTGCTGGATTTCAAGACTTGAAACTGTTCCAAAACATGGGACTAGGTACTTTATTTGTGCACTAGAGTAAATACTCTGATTTTACTGCCAATTTAAATGTGCTCAGTTTACAGTAATGAGCTTGTATAGGCAATACCTTGTTTATAGAAAGTGGAACAGGAAGAAACTAACATTAACCATTAACAGTAGCAATTTCTCTTGCTTTCAGCTCTAACTTTATGCCAAATAGATCCTTCCCATGTCCTATCTGAAATATTTACTATTACTGTTCTTTTTCTAAATCTGTGGGATAAACGGAGCATTCACTAAAATCATACAGCTTTTCCTTCCAGTCAGCTTGAATTGCAGCACTCTTTTGTAATTCCAAGGCTCCATTTCTCATTCCCATGGTGAAATGCATTTCAAGAACAAATACATGTCCTATGTACTAGCAAACCTGATGATAAGCGTTAATCCCAGCAGAATGGAGTTAACATTTTTTAATCTATTTAAAAAAGAACAGACCACTTCTCTAAGGGAAGTGTACTGAATTGTGGCTGCCACGATTTCTCAGGTTCTCGTACTCAACCAAACTGCTTTATTCTTTCAATGAAGCTCACATGAGAAGCCCATGTGTTTATGTGCATCCTGTCACCTTAAACAAACATGCTTACATCTTCTCTGGCCATCTGCTCCTGAAGCTGGAAGCTTTTCTCCCTTCCCCTCCCTCCTCAGCACCCCCAACACACACACTGGGTGCAGAGTTAACTCTGAGAACACTCCATGGAAAGCATCAAATAAATTCCTTCTTGCACACAGGCCACAGATGTCGGTGTTTCTTTGCTTCACTTACAATCTAAAAGTGACAATGACACACGAGAGGATTTTGGTTTATGGTGTTAGTCACTAGAGATTGTACTGGTGATTCTTCCACTCTCTCATTTTGGGTTAGCTCCAGAATGTCCTAAGAGGGACCAGCACTTGGGTTGGTGGACCAGCACACCCAACAGTGTAATCGCTGAGCAGGGAGGCACCAGCATAGTCCAAGGACACAAACAGGTTAAGGGCAAATTAGAGCATGCAAGGAAAGCAATGGTAGTGGTGTGGTAGGTCCTGGGTTTAGCAACCTCTGAAAACCTAAACAAAAGGGGCAAGGCGGGGTAAAGAAGGGACAGAATCTGGCATGGATGGAGGGGCACACAGCAAAAAGGCTGAAGTTTGAGACATAGGGAAGATAAGGACGCACAACAGAACCACATCCATAACAGCAAAAGCACATGTAATTGTTGGTTTCTGGGTATGGTTATTCTACCAGCAGGGTCTTTTCCAGGCAGCACAGGTTCCTCCCACCCACGGCCGCAGTGAGCTGGACACGAGCGAGCTCTGAAGCAGGAGCGGTGTCACTGCACTTACAGTGGCACTGAGCCTGAGTAATAAGCCCTGCTGAGAGGAACACAGCTACAGGACTTCCATTTGGCTTGGAGAATAGGTTGAGCAAGCTCATGTCTGGTAACTGAAAACTCTACAGATGTAATTTTGCCTTCATGTGTATAAAGATAGGCCAGTTTCTCTCACCTGTGCATCTTTGACTGGAACTGGGACTCCTCAAGCTTTCAAAAGGTCCCTGTCTCTATATAACACAGCCCTGTATGCAAAAGAAACCTTAGGTGGTGAACATTCCTTCTCTCTATGTGTGAACTCCTGCCTTCAGTGAAGTCAGGGGTAAAATTCCTGTGTATTTCAATGAGGCCAGGACATGCTCTTACATATTTAAAGTTGTATTTCATGGAATCCAATGAAAGTACATTGATATATGGACTCCAAGGAAGCCAAATGGTGCCTGGACTTTGAAACTTTCATTCTTAGAAAGATTTAAAAGACAGGAAGAGTCTGAATAACTGGAAAACTTATCGCTCAAGTCATTTTCATGTAGTGACTTCTTTAATATTTACTAATAAATAACTGCATCCTGTTCTTGAAAGTCATTCAGCAGAAAATAACTGACATGTATGCAGCTACCAGTAAAAATCTACTTTAAATAAACTCATTTGTCATTACGTTTCTCAAGACAGCTCTTGTCAGCACCATTACCATTTAAATTTGTTTTGCCCCAGACAATTAAAATGATATCAACACTGAGAGAATTTAACAATTTCCATTGTTCCTAGCAGATAAGCAAGTTAGTTTTGTGCTGCAAGCTGTCACTGTAGCCATAATTAACTGACTGTGTATTGAAGAACAGTGATGTTTGAGATTATTCAGCCTTGACTGGGATGTATCAGTGACTAAATGTTTACTTACTGAACTGAATGATTACTCCAAATCCTTGTCTTGTCTGCAGCAGTTTCAAGGCTTTTTCTCTGATACAGGTATTTCTTTTTTTAGTTTATTTGTTACAGTTTTTGAACCAAATTTGAACATCAACCAATGTTTAGACTTTGATGTTGCTTCTATAATGACATTGCTATAGAATACAGAAAGACATCAGGGGCTGACCTCAGCCTGAACTCTTGAAAACTCTGATTTTCACATGCAAAAATAAGTTTCAGTTATTTTGTATTAGAATCTGCAGCTTTTCTCAGGAGTTTGTTGTTATATACATTACTGTTTGTTCATGCAGGAGACCTGGTGACTTTTCTTCCTTTTCTAGATTTTCATCAATAATGAGTGGCAGAATTCTGAAAGTGGAAGAATATTTCCAGTATATAATCCAGCAACAGGAGAACAGATCTGTGAGATTCAGGAAGCTGACAAGGTAATGTATCCCATGAGTGGCTATATGTTCAATGTATAAATTAAATGCACAACAGATAATAGAAATCTATAAATAGATCAAAGCAACCAGTCCAGAATAGCACTGTTGGACAGTTCTTTTACTAATCATAGTTCCAAAACCCATCCCGTGACTAAGGTTGTATAACAGCAAATTCCATAAGCCTGGTTGTGTTATTTACCTGAGTCTTGAATTTGTTTCTTCCTTTCCACAGGTTGATACGGACAAAGCAGTGAGGGCAGCTCGGCTGGCTTTTTCCCTTGGCTCCGTTTGGAGGAGAATGGATGCATCAGAAAGAGGCCATCTTTTGGATAAGTTAGCAGACTTGGTCGAAAGGGACAGGGCAATTCTTGCTGTAAGTGGCATATAAAAATCAATAGTCAAATCAGTTTTCAGTTTTACATTCTGAGAGCAAATTAGTTCATGAATGGGCTGATACGAATTGTATGTTCAATGGCCTGAAATGGCTCTCTCCACTTACAACGTGATGCAAAATCCATACAAGTCAACAAGAGCGTTCCAGTTGGCTCAGATCAGCTTTAAATGGGACATCACACAAAAGCAGGGGTGTGCACACACGTGTGTGCCTGCCATGCACGCCTGCAACTCTTCTAGAATAAGAAATGGCAGGTTGGGATGAATGGTGCAGACGGGAAGGGAAGGGCAGGTGAGATGCTTAGGGACACTCAGCTGGTGACACGAATCCCGGCTGCGGCACCGTTTCGCTCTCGGATGAAGCCATCGCAACAGTGGCATTGTTAATGTTGTTTTCCGCATGTCAAGTGCTTTGAACTAAGCCCATGAACATCTTAATTCCAGCTTTGTCAACACTTAAATCATCTTACCGCCGGCAGATACTGTAAAATCGCCGTGGGGAGAAGGAAGTGCACAGCAAATCAAGTTTACTCTGCCTGTCATTTAATTTTTATTTCTAGAGCCAAGTTCTTTATTGAGTTGCGTGGTAGGCAGTGACATTAATTGCTCTTGGGGATATAAGTCAGTGCAGAATTAGGCCTCCATTCTTTTCTTTAGAAACTCATTTGATGGTTGGTATGTTACACATGGGCGTCCTTTGCCCATTCTTAATGATTTCTGTTAGACAGCTATTGAGAATGAGTTAAGCTACTCAACATCTTAGGATATTTTATTGGATTTTTTTGCTAAATGATCTTAGGAACCCCTAAGAGGATAGCTTATAAGATACTTTAAAAAGTAGGAATATTAACTAAAAAATAAAGACATTAGCTTGTTAATTTATGAGCTTCCCTAGAGGAAAGTTTGTTTATTTGATGGCAATAAATAAACTGGCTGTACAGTACAGATATCTCAGACCTCAGCAGGAGTCTTGGCAACCATATAGAGAAATTTTTATATTCACATCAATTATATAAAGAGGGATATGTCCATTCTTCTCTTTATGGATTCAGATCATTAATATGGGGTTACAAGGAGCCCCTTCTCAGCTGTTATCATTAACATAACAGAACCCAGTTTGACAGGCATTTTTATCTTGGCTCCCGATTAAAGCAATTCAGCATTTATAGATATGGACCAAACACAGTGGCTATTAGGTTCAAAGTACACAAAGGCACATGTACATGCATGTGGATGTGCACATAAACCCACAAGACAGACAAACACACATAAACACACACACATATTCTTAAAACCAAGGCCATTCCAGAATAGTCCAGAAAAAAACAGTTTGGGTTTTTTTTAAGGAAAATATGTCTTGTTCACATTTGCAAAAAAAGTAATAAAGGGGATCAGATAATTGTTCTGAACCTTCTGGGTTAAAACTAAACCAAGGTGCAACTGACTGGTCTTCATTAAAACCTTTATCGTGATTCAAGAGCTGTTAAGATGGTGAATACTTAAGTATGATAGTCCAAAAATGTTACTATACTTACATATCTTAACTTTTTCTTGTCCTGCAGACTATGGAATCACTGAACAGTGGCAAACCATTCTTGCAAGCTTTCTATGTAGATCTCCAGGGAGTCATAAAAACCCTGAGGTATTATGCTGGTTGGGCAGACAAAATCCACGGAATGACCATTCCTGTAGGTAAGGGGAATTAAAGCACAGCTATGCACCTAAACCTTCTCATGGCCAGACTAAGGCTTAGTACCTTACAGCTAAGGCAGAGGAGAAGCCTTACAGTGTGTAGTGTGTTGCTGAAGCAGATGTTTGAAAGTCAGCAAGGGCAGGACTGGATGCCCTGCTCTTGTTCTGCCCCACATGCACATGTGAGAAGGGCTTGGTTTCTTTTCCTGTCTCCATCTGAGAAGGAGATAGCTCAATACTCATGCTTAAATATTGATACAGGTATAAAAATGCACAAGATATAAGCCTGAAAAAACCTTGGAACTCGTGAAAATAGTGTTGGGTGCCTGTTTAAGAAACAGTATCATTATGTATAGATCTTCTTTGTATATGTCTTCTTATTGCTTATGCAAATAATTTTACTTGGGACTAACACTGGATCTAACTTAATTTATACTTTGAGAGCATTCTTAATGTTACTATAGAAAGCTACATACATGTGAGATATATTTTGTTATAGATGCTTCTTCAAATTATTCAGTGGGATGAGTTTTATATTGTATATATAAGATAAACCTTCATGCATGCCAGGAAATTTTATTTTCTTATTCTTTTGCTAAAGAGATATGAAGAAATCCTTATCCTTATTTTTATTTAACAAGTCTCTTCCTCCTGCCCCTCTCTCCCAGCTGTTTAACAAATATAGGCTGCATTTTCTGATGCAAACATACTCATTTGCAGTCTGGACTAGATGTACCAAGTGCTATAATTACACAACATGGCAAAATAGCAGAAAATGACTTTATGTAGGTGCAGTCATTAAGATAAATGTACTCTAAATCTCTGGAAAAACATTAAGGAAAATGAACATTCATTACGTTCATTCTTTTTGGCTTCATGATGCACATGTTCATTGCACATGCGTGGTTATTCTACTTTACCTAGTAAGGCCAGGAGGGCACACTCAGGGTAAATGCCCTTTGCTGTAGCCCACCTATTTCCCTGGTGTTTCCCTCTGTGGCACAGTATCTGCAGTGCACTCACTCACCTCTTACAGCAAAGCACAGAACTACCCAAGTGAGGCAAGGAGATAAATTGAAAATGTGCCTCCAAAATTTTCAGGAGGGAAACATCATGAGTAACACTGCAATAAGAGTTACAACTTGGTGTTTCACATTATTAAAATTGCAGTGTGCACTGACTGGTGTTTATCTCCACTATCTTATTTTCACAAAAGAAATGACAATATTTCAGGTGTAGACATTCCTGCAAGGACTCAAAGTTTTCCCCAATCATTTAGGTTGAGATTTGTAAATCCCAGTTTTGCTGCTTGTACTTCACATTTAATCATAACAAACGTGCAGACCACACCATAAATTCATGTATTCAGCAAATTTCCTGTTCCCTAATCTCTTTCTGTCTGGTCAGTGAATGCCTCCTTCTCACTCTTTAGCCCCACAGGTACACAGAAATTAGGTCAGCCACCAAAAGCCATTGCCAGATTAAGGAGAATAAATATTCTCTGCTTATTCTTGGTTTTGAGTATTTTATGGGATAAAAGCTGATTTTTTTTTTCAGTGAGGTGGGCTATGCTGGGTGAAAGGCAGGCACATTTTCAGCATGCCTTCCTCATTGCAAACTTTGTGCTAAACACAATTTTCAGTAGTGTAGAATCGTAAGTCCATTCACAGATCTTCAGGGTATCAACTAGTTCTTCGCTTAACACTTCTCTTTATTCCTCTACTTTCACACCATAAATTTGGCATTCTCATGAAGCTATTTTAGGGCAAAGCCAGTGTTAAACAACAGTGCTCTTTACATTCACTTACCATCAGCTTGCCAAAGGTAAATAAACAACAAAACCAAAAAACTCCCACTATTAAGTCTTCTCTTTCTATTCAGTGTGCTAATAAATCTGAAACCTCCCAATCTTTTGTTGTTATTGTTGTTTTTGTTGAAGTTTTCTTTTCCTGTAAAATAAAAATAGGCAATTGATAGACAAGTAGAAGACGAAAAGTGCATTTTACAGTCACATTCCTTTTGGTCCCAGAGCTACAAAACCTTCAGACTGCCCTTTGCTGGCTCCCATGCGTAAAGCCTTGATGATTTAAATTAAAACAGAATGAGGCTAGACCAGAAACTGTTAAACTAATAAACTGAATGCAAGCAGAAATGTATCTTTAAAGCAATATATGATATTATGTAGTTTAAAGAACCATCTCAGCTCTCCTCAGCCACTTGTTTGCTGTGTCCTGCTATATGAGGGATGGGACTGTATTGCGGTGGTTATGCAAATAAAATATCTGGGATGGAGACTCCTGATGGAAATCTGAGCAAACACATCTGTGGAAGATATTGCTGTCCCAAAGTGAGATCCCTGGATAAATGGGACTTGCTTTCTGATTAAAAAACGAAAGTCTTTGGGCCAGGTGCTAAGCAGCTGCAAATTGATCTTGTTCTATTAATATCAGTGAGGACTGAAGAATGTCAGTTTACTTCAGCTGAGTATATTAAAAAAAACCTTTAAGACAAAATTTTTAATTGGAGTGTTAGATCCCTCTCAGGCAATGTTCTTCTGGCAGCCAGCTAGTAAAGGATACGAGTGACAATCATCAGCCACAGCATCTCAGAATAAGTGCCATTAGCATGACTTAAAACTCTCAAACATTTTAAAAGTCTCCTATATAATATCTAAGCACAAGGGAGCTTTCTATGCTCACTGTTTAGAATAACAGAATTAAGCTCACTTAATTCTTGAGCTATTTTGCCATGGTAACAGCTTGTTCTGCATTATGGACAGGGTGGCTCTTAGATCCATCTTTGGCCCGTCCAGAGACAGCCAAGGCTTCTGAATAACTTCAAGTCACATATGTTCCCAAAGATATTGTTAGAAAGCAACCTCAAAAATCCCATCTTGACAGAAAGTCTGTGGATGATGAACTTTGGAAGTAGGTGTCAAAAAGGGCAGCTGTCTAGAGTCTAGTGGGAGACAGCAGGGAGAGCAGCTCTGCATGGGAGGCACTGCTCTGCGGAAAGAACGTTCTGCCTACACTGGGCAGAATTAACCAGCATTTGTCTGCCTTGGCAAGAGGTTCAGGTTATCTATAACTCTGTGTGATGAAGCACGCAGACATGTGGCAGTGATTATGCAGTGACAATCTAAAGTCAGACAGTGCTAATGTAACTGTGTTACTGTTATGTTGCCACCATCCTTCTGGCTGAGAACCCACCTCTCACAGTACTACCCAGCACAAGCTGGTATTTTTAGCCGACTCCTCTGTGTTCCTCTTGAGCACTTAGGCAGTTTTGCTTGTATGTACTTCTCTGTATTTTGACTTCTACTTCGCTTCTGTCTGATCTGGTGAATCTTCCTATGGTCTGTGAACCACTGCTAGCATCTGTGAAAGATAACCTGGAAAACCCAACTGATCATCTCAGTCTGTGACACAAATATTCTCATCTCCACTGGGGAGCTGTTAAACATCTGGAGATCAAAATGTTACAACGATGTTTTGTCAATGCACTGCAAACAAACTGATAAACTGTTTTCTTCTGCCTTTTCCTGATGTCAATCTTTTCTCTCCCTTTCTCTTCCTCCTTTATTTTCTCTGTTCTGTCCCTTGTCTTGCTTGTAGACTGTTGTTACATTTCTCATAATTATTCTGTATCTGACCCCCAGCTGACATAATATCCACTCTATCTATTATCTATTTGCTCAGGTTTCTACTGAGCAAATCCTGTAAAGTAGATGGATAGAAATAAGCAGACCTGAAAATAAGTTATTTCTAATCAAATTCAAGTTGAAGTCTTTTCTTAAACCCAAGAAATTTTAAGGATTAATCTGTCTATTGTTACCAGATATATCTTAGAGGACATTGCAGCAGGTTCCCAAAACCACTCTCCATTGTGAAGTTAGGCCCTTCCCCAGTATTGCATAAGGGTGGCTGCAGCTCTGGACTGAACAGGGGAGAGGCTGGGGCTGCCACTTCCCAGCCCAGCCTGGGAGGGAAAGCACATACCCTATGTCAGACAGAACAATGGGAGCAAAAGCCCTGTAATCTCTCCTCCTCCTCTTACTCCCTTCCGCTGTCTGACCTTTTCTTACCCTGGTAAATCATCTCCTGCCATTAAGCCTAGGTAACCTTCTCATCATTCTCACATACTTAGCTGAAATTATTTTCCCAAGTTAAGAGATTTGAGTTTTTCTAGATGACCAAGCACTACAGGCCAAGGGGCACATTCAGCTCATGCCTTTAACATAGCCCTTCTTTCAGCTGTAGCCTCACTGAAAACCATCTGACCTAAATTCAGAGGTAGTTTGAGTCTGGGCTAGTTTATACAGCTACAAGACTCAACTGAGGTACAAAGATGCAGTAAAATCTACTTGGCACAGATGGAGGCCAAGCACACTAACAAAGCTACTGGTTGGACAGTACCTTAACTGATCCTTTAATTGGTCCCCACCAGGGACAGCAGGTCCCTTTCTGGATCTTTGTTATCTGGGAAGAAGCCTGCATGTAACCTCAGCATGTGCACCTAGACCACAGGAAGCAAATGAGGCTCAGTGACACGAACCACAAACTTTCCCTCTTCATGCCACACCTGCAGGTTGTGGTGCATCATTCCATCACTTCACACTGCCTGTGTCCTCGATGGCAGATGAGTCAGCTGAACGTTACTCTATTACCCCACAGCGGGTTCTAGATACACCTTTATATTGCTGTGTTCCACTCACACCTTTCAGGAAATTGCCTTTGTGGCTTTTTCTTCACTTCTCTTACCCTTAAATCAGCTGAGGCCAGTATGTGGCTTCCTTGCTGCTGCGATTTTTTGTGCAGTACAGCTCTTTCCCAAGGAACAAAGCAGGTTACTTTCTGATGGGAAGTCTGCTTCCTTTGTTCTACAGAAAGAACAATTAGGTTGCTCCTAAACCTAGGTTTCCCATGCTGGCTCACAAAAAACCACTTCCATGACTTCTTTATTTCTTTTACTGCCATCAAAGGCTGATCCTTAGAGTTTTTTTTCTCCCTCTATTTTAATTTTTTTTTTGTTCTGCCAAGTAAAACTGCACTTGAGAGTAACCATGCTCATCTGTTTCAGATGGAGATTATTTTACGTTTACAAGACATGAACCCATCGGAGTGTGTGGACAGATCATCCCTGTGAGTATCTCTACTAGTGCTTTCTATTTATTTTCATTTGAACCAGCTCTCTTTAAAGACACATAAAACATGGTCTTCAGCTATGTGTGTTTTCCATTATGAAAAAAGCTGAGCTCATATTGTTGACATATCTTTAACAGCCTCCCTGCAAATGCTTATTTGAACATGCTAATAGGGTTTAGGCTCTGTTATTAGGAGTTAAGTTCTCAAGTCATAGAATTCACATGATTAAAACAAGCAAAGCAAAACACAGTGTTAATATGCTGTCAGTGGTTATGGATGTTCACACAACTTATGGAAAATTGATGCTTTGCTGTGGTAGTCTCTTTATTTATTTAGTTTTTACTGTGATTTAACAGGCTCCTCAGTTCCTGGGAGAATGTGATGTATTTTAATTCCATTCTTTCCTGCTATTTCTTTTACAAGGCTGGAGGAGAAAAGGAAACTCCAGGAGACATATCATTACAATTAACATTGTGTAGCTAATAGAAGACATGAAATGTTTGTTTTATTTGTTGTGAGAGAGAAACACATCATTTCATCAAATCCAATAGTCCCCCTACACCCCAATAGACACCCTCATAATAAAATCTTGCTGAACACTGCATGGGAATTGCACTGAGAGGGTAACTTTTTCAGAAGAGCCAGTTAACCAGCTTTGGCAGAAATTTCAGTGGGAGGCTTACATATAGCTATTAAAATATTGCATGGAAGCTTTTTTGTTTGACAAAACACTGGGGGACTAATCAGGCCATTCTCTCGAATTTTGTTGATGTTGATTTTTTTATTTTGTTCATGTTACCACAAAGCCACTAAACAGAAACACAGAGCAATTCCATTACAAGAGGAGCAGCCAGAAAAGATTACTTTAACAATGTTAAGCCCTTTCCCCCTATTTAGATTTGTTGTTATTTCATGTCTTTGTTAAGGAGTGGCTTTTGTGTTTGGGACTCGGCAGAAACCCAGAGAAACATGCAATGACTCAGAGAATCTGTGGCTATGGCTGTCCTGCAAACACCTACACACTCTCCTAACTTGGTCCTTATGAATGAAAGATTCCACAGCTCTGTCCCCATTTCTCAGCCAGGCACATGGATAAGCATTTACTAAATGACAACCCCAACATCTAACCCCGACATTGCTGGACATCTCTTATGCTTGTTTCATTAACTGACAGATCTGCTGAAGAAACTTGGCCACAGGCTGACGATCATGCCAAAAGCAGGATTTATTTAGTTTAGATGTGCAAAACTTTGTTCAGGGTACCCAGCCATCTACCATACATGTTCGTTCTTCCCTCACTTTTGTCCTCCAAAGCCTGAAGATGGCTGTCATACCCATCATCTATTCTAACACTGCTGCTGATCTGTTCTGTATTTCCTCATGCTACTGGTCCCAGAGGACAGCCCAGGCCGCTGCATGTGCTTGGCCACTGCATGAGCAAATACGTTATACAAAAATAAAATTAAACAGCAAGTCTAACACTGAACTCCTCATCCTCTTTCACATCCCAGCTTCCATCAAAACATGTGCTCTTTGGCAGTTCTGTAGCATAAACAGGGCTATATAGTGCCCTATAAAACTGCTGTGAGCTCTCCTTGCAATGCCATTAGAAGTGCAGGCTGTTAGCACACTGCTGGCCCTACAGCTCCCCTCCCAGGTTTATGTACTGGAGATGGAATTAAAACATCACTTTGTCTCCGGAGTTTATAAACAACAGAGGGAGTAAAAAATTGGGTGTTCGGTGAAGGAAAGACAGTTGTGTATTTTTTCAAGCTAGCCAGGGGCTAAAGAGATGTCTGTGAGAGTGGCAGCTGATATGCATCAGGCAGCAACACATTCTGGCCAGTGGCTGACTCTGTGACTGATATTTTCTATTCTCCCTCTAAAAGAGACTGTTGTATGCATTTGTAAGAATGATTGTGCAAACATGGTTATTTTATTGCTGTGACATTTTCACTAAAATCAGCAGGACTATCCACTTAACCTGCTAGGATCAGGCCTCACTGCAAAAGGCTCATTACTTTTATCTTTATCCACAGCATGTTCGCGGATATCAAAATAATATCATTCACTACAGCATTTGCAGCAGTTAAATGAAGTTGTAATGAATGACAATACAAAATTTTCTAGCAGCAAAGAATTTCTCAACTTGTTTTTTACTGTTCTTTTAACATCTTCCATATAAATTTCTCAGTAAGAAGTCTTCAAGAAAATGAAATGCTTTGATCAACCATTGACATTTATAGACTTCTTATTGTAATTCCATCAATTAAGGATTATATAATTTTGAGTATAAATTTTATATCTTAAGATGTATTCAGGGATATGAAATTTACATCCAAAAATGCTTCAGCACGAACAAATGTATTTTCCTTCCAAATGTATCAGAAACAAGAACTATTTTCATGGGGGAATTAAAAGTACCAATAGCAAAAGAATAAATAAAAAGTTTTGACTTAAAAAATCAACAGAATACAGAATATTTTTTTAATAGACATTGCAGGTGGAAGTTGTATTTCTTTGAACAGGAGAGAAAGAACTAAAAAGTCACTGTTGTTGCTTTCTTAATGGCAGTAATTTTTAAAAAATCCTTGCTTTGCGCTGGGAAAGATTTGTGTCAAGGATCAGCCTGAGAAATAAGTGAGGTATCAGCTTGACATCTTGAAAACAAAACACCACAGCAATATTTTTCCATCTATCAACTTTTTTTTTTTCCTACAGTGGAACTTCCCCCTGCTGATGTTTGCATGGAAGATTGCTCCAGCTCTGTGCTGTGGCAATACAGTAGTTATTAAACCAGCAGAACAAACACCACTCAGTGCTCTCTATATGGGTGCCCTCATCAAGGAGGTAAGAATAATTGAGGGGAGTGATGTTGATGTCTGTCTCTCCTTGTAGGGAACTACCAGCACATGCCTGGTTTAACATGCTCTATCGGTTTTCGTAAGTCATGGTTACCTTCCTTCATTCCTATTTTGACAGGCTGGCTTTCCACCAGGAGTTGTCAATATTTTGCCAGGATTTGGTCCAATTGTTGGTGCAGCCATAGCCTCTCATGTTGGCATTGATAAAATCGCTTTCACTGGATCCACTGAGGTAAGAGGATTCAGACATTACTGTAAAATGTGAATAAATCCTTCAGTTTTTGCTACATTTCTTACGGTCACTGAGTAAAAGAGCTCCTATATCTAAATAAGAGTGGTCTGTCCTTCCCAGCTAAACTTACGTACCACAGGACTTCCCAAGCACAAATGGCTCCTTTCCTCCAGCCCCTGCTGTGCTCGGCACCTCAGCACAGGAGATATGCCTGGAAAAATATTGCTGGGATTTCCTGTGGGCTTATGAGGATGTGAATCACATGCAAGTAGGCAGAACATCCCGTGTATATCATAGCACACATAAGTGCTGCTTTAACATCTATAATTTGTGTATCCTGCTGTACTTGGGGAAAAGAGAGAGGAAGGGAGCAAATTGTGCAAATATACTTCAACTTTGATGCTGCATTCGAGTATATTGAGGAGGAGGAGGAGGAGGCCTAAAAAGGAAAGAATGCAGAGAGAAAAGGAGATTTTCCAAGGTGTCTGTTCCTAAAATGATGGAAAGAAGCTGGCCAGAGGATGAAGGGAGTCAGTTGTCTCTTGGATGCCAAAATGTCTTGCTATGAGCCTATGCTGCAGATGTTAGAGAGGAGATACACTCTGAAGATGAAGGCTGCAATCTACAGCAAGACTAACCCCCAAAACTCTCATCACATCTTGCTCTCAAATATGTGCCAAGCTGGCTCTTATCAGGGTTGGGGTGGGGATGACAGAGGTACTCCAGACTGAAGTCACAGGAGAAGGGGCCTTATCTCATCGTCTGAAGGCAGACAGAAAGGAATCTCTGTGGGAGTTTCAGGGCTGGTTATATTTAGAGAGTGCTAAACCTAGCCCTTTTCAATTCAAAATCTGACAAACTATTGTATGGAGAGAGCTAAACCCCAGGGATCCAGTCTCTCTTTGATATGTTTGACTCCCACTCGTGGCAGTGGAAGGCTTTATGCATCCCTGCTTTATGTGGGGATACTGCTCTTCACAGTGAGGCAATTTGTTTTTTGATTTGTGTTGATAAATTCACTGACCATGCAGCCCTGCTAGATATGTGTGGGTATCTCCCTGGTGGGCTCAAGGATTGCAGAGACCAGCTCTATGTTTCAAATGAATTATTCTGATGGAATTATTCTGTAATTGAGTTTGCAAGTCACACACAAACCTAAATTACCAGTAAAGTGTAGCTGCAGTTCTATGCCTAATTTGCACACTCGGTTGTTTTGCAATTACTATATGCCTGCACATGATTTTTTAATGACAACTTCAGATTCTAATATACACAGGTTACATTCTAAGTTAATGGCTACATCAGATTTCAGATTATTCTATGGAATTACTCTAGTCATTACATCTCCTGTATCCAATTAAGATTAGCATGCTGGAATACTGAAAATTTTAATATGAGCTGATTACCCCCCATAAATTAAGATGAAACAATTGTTTTCATAAAGATATGTGGTCTCTGTTTAAGATAAATATTCTATTATACAGGATGTTGCACTGTTTGGAAGAGGAAAAATACAGATGGGTTAGGTTTCAAAGTTGTCTCTTGTAGCCAAAATAAATTTTTATTGTAGTTCCAGACAGCTTTAGTTTTAATAGGCGTTTAAACTCAAAAGCTGTGGGTTTTATACTAACTCAGTGCCTACCTTTAAAAGCCTTACTAATAGGAAGTGAAAAGCATTACAGAGATGAAAAAGCAATTCTCTAAGAACCTAAAGCAAGAACAGATGGATCGTTTTAATGCAGAGTTAGTGTAAACTATTCCATATTGTTTCTGATTTCCTGTAACACTGAATTTTTGTAACAGCAAGTCAACATTGTAACATTTTAAACACTATGTTCTGATATGAGCCGGACTATAGTCTCTGACTTCTCCAAAACAGATTTCAATTTCTAGTGGAATAATAATGGAAATATTTTGTCTCTCTGGTACTCGTGTGAAGCATGTCAACTGTACACTCCAGCAATGGGGATTTCCGATAGCCATTAGGTATATAAACATCATGTATTAACTCCACTCCTCCATTCCATCCATGTGCTAGGGCAGTTCATGATGGGCAAGTTAATGACAAAAACCTATCAGTACAAACACAAAGATCTTCAAATTGAGATTCTGAAGCACAGGTTTTTCTCAAGTTTTTACTATGCGGTTCTTTTACATAAGTTCTTTACCTTTGAAGTATATTTACAGCTAATGAAAACTCCCCATTTGCCTGTAAAAATCACAAAACTGGGCTATTATTATCTTTTTCCTGCAGGATTCTTGAAAGGCAGAAAACAGGCTGTTCCTCCTCCAAAAAAAATTGAATGCTAATGTTTTCCAAAATTTGTAGAACCCAATCCATAGAAATAGGAGCCAAAAGGCCAAGTTCACGACCTTAACTCAATAAAGCCTGCCACAGCCACACCACAGAGCCCTCCAGCCTTGCACCTTATCTTGCAACATGACCAGTAACAGATGCTCACAGAAGAAGAGAGCATGTGTAGAGTGATGCCTTCCTGGCTGCAGCCTCACAGCTCCTGACAATCAGCCACTCACAGACTTCCTGAGCCCAGAGGTGCATGTGGGCACTGGGATTCCATGTGCCAATGGCCTTGTTACCCATGCATTAGTCCAGTACCTCTTGACACTTCTGATGATTGGGAGTCCTGAAGCCTGTGCCCATGCAATGACAACACAGAAATTACTTCCAACTTCTGCTTCTGATTTCTAGTTTAGAGCTATCCAGTGTGCACACTCTTCTCTGGTTTTTAGATTCTTGGTGCTCTGAATTTTTTTTTAAATACTGCGATTTACTTTCCACACACTGCCCCACAAAATAGTATGTTAAAAATCATGAAGAGCTCTTTTTTTGTGGTACCTTTACTGTTTGATTTCACTTCTCTCCCTCTTTCCTGCTGCCTCTCCCTTTATGGGTTAGCTTACACACATGAAAAAAATAGTTGGCCAACTCTTGCATCCCTCAACCTACCTGCTTCTTATGAAACACTCCCCTATGGATCACCTCCCTCTCCCAATCCGCTAGTGCAGAGATCTCAAAACTCTTCCCACCACAGTTCACTAGGAAGGGGAAAGGTTCTGCAAACACCTGGCAGGCTATGGATTTCACTCTGTCAGTGAAAGAAATAAAATCATACGGAGTATGAAAGCCCATCTAAAAATACCATGCCTTCTTAGATTCCAGTAGCCTTCCTGCCTTCTCTCCTTGCTTCGGTTCACTCTTCAGCAGCCTGTTTGGTACAGGCATTTTAACCAAATTGTTTATTTTTACTGTATTGGTTCTAGTGAACCAGGGCTAATCCATGATCCTCCTTAATTACAGCATCTCCTTTCAGGCTTCACTGACACATTTTTTCCTCATCTTCCACAATCAGATGAAATTTAAACTGCCATAACCAATCTTCTTCCAGCCAATACGGCCATAGTAATAGTTGCTCCTGTCCTTTTCCTACCTTTCCTTGAAAGTCCATAATCAATTTACATATCTCATTATATCTTACCAAATTTCTCCTTGATCCTTCTGGTCCCAAGCTGCAAGGTGAAACTCCCACTCACTGGGACCATGGGAGAGGGACTGTAAAGCTCAGCTGTGTCCCACTATCCCTGTTGCTTACTTACATGCCTTTTCCTTTTGCACTGCCCCTCTCTGCCTCAGCTTCTTCACTGAGTTCCTTTAAAAATCACTAGCAACAATTTAATTAAAATTAGTAATTTACAATTTCTGAGTTTAAGAACAGATCCATACTCAGGATGTCTGGCACTCCCATGTATCTGCTGTTAGGCTGCGATGCTCAGAAGTACAGGAGACATTCTACAAGTCTCTTCCCCAGTGAAATAACACTGGGCTTTATATATTTATATTTCCGATAAAAATGCTGATAAGGGGACAATTTTTACACATACTAGAAATGCAGAGAGTTTCCTCATATTACCTTCTTATTCTCTGAAAGAACTTTTGCTGTGCAAAAAACATGAGAGGCCTTCAAATACCAGAGAAAAGCAGCCGTTGGAAGCAGGTTTACTCTTCATTTCCCTTTATTTCCATTAAGATCTGTGAGCTCAGTTAAGGCTTTGCAAATAGAGCCATTCTACTGCTGTGAGCTGTCTGCCCAAGCCAGTACCTGTGTGCTCCATCTGAACTGGAGCTGTGTGTGGGGATGGTGTATTCCTAAGTTCCTGGTGCACAGGGGATAGTTGAGGACAGTATGTTCTGGGTTTAAAATTAGACATGATTATGGAGAGTAAGAAGTTATACAGTTTTTAATATGCAGATTTAAAGGCCTGCCTGGGGTAAAAATTATATTTTGATTGTTGCAAAAGTTTAATGAGTTCTAATAACTTCTGTTTAAAACCAAATGTGTAACCTCCAAATCAGAGTGGCTTACAACTCCCTCCAGTTGTTAAATGCTCTCAAGATGGGAATTAGAGATAGCACACAAAACATTTGAAGTTCTGGCCAACAAGAAATGTATCCTAAGTGGCTGGTTTCCACTTTGTTCAAGCTACGACCCATTAAAATGCAGACAGATTTAAGATAGGATTCAGGTCTGTGTTCAGGCAGTTTAGTAGAGTAACCCAAATAAATATCCAACAAATTGGTTTGGATGCCTGTGTAAACAAAACGTCTATAAACAACTGCAGTAAACCCCAGCAAAAGAGTCTGCATTTTGCTTGGCAGAATGTTTTCTTTATGCACTTAGATTAACAAACCATGATCTCATCATTAGTCAACAAGATACAAGAGAGACCATCAAAGCAAACTACAGGAGAGTTGAGATTGATTCATGCCAAACAAATGTTTGTAGCTAACAGCTGTATTACCACTGATTCTAATTTACTCAGCAGGATTCTCCTTTCATTTCCGAAGTGAGGTGACTGTCCCAATGCATGATGTAGACAGAATGTCTTCCTACTGCACAGGCAATGAGCTCTGTGAGCTCTCCCCGATCACACAGTCACTTGCTGGTTTTAGGCTTCATCAAGTGCAACCTGGCATTTTCTACTTTAGTAATAAGAATCCTAAAGGTGATTTGACCTGTTCTGAGAAGTCTGTGATCTTCTGGTGCTACACACATGCCCTACATAAGGATTTAGGGAGGCTACATTAGCATTTATTCCTGCTTCTGCGGAATCTTTTGGATCATGTCTTGGACAGCTTGTGCCTCCTGAATGAGGAGACGTTGTTTCCCTTTTCCTTCCTTTGTGTTTTTGGTAGCATTTATAAGGCTGTCCTTGAGCAACTGTTCTGCCTCTTTGCCTATGAAAGATGCATGTCAAAAGGAATCACCTTCTTAAACCGAATACAAATAGCATGGTGTATCAGCATTAACAAGAGTTTAGCCACGGACTTCCATGGGGCCTGGATTTAACCCAAGGAACAAATGACCCATTTATAGCTTAGGATTCTCTCCAGGAATTTGTGCTTGGGATTGCCTTTTCACTTGTGCTGCACTATTCAGTATGCTCTTTTCAGGGCTGCTCCTCACACAGGGCACTGCACAGTCAAATAAAGCTGTTCTTCTTTGTGCCAGTATTTCAAATTCGCTTGTCCTCACAGAAGACACACCCTGAACATGCCATGAGGTTCTAAAATGCTTCTCAGAAAGATTTTGCATATCATCTGGAATTCTCAAAAAATAAGGCAGAGTGAGCAGCAGCATGGGTTTGAGAGTTTTGCCAAAACACTGACATCCAGTACCTCAATAGCTGGAGAGAGAAAACTGTACTTTCAGAAAACACTGAAAATTTCTGTTTGGCCACACCATCTCCTCAAAACTTAATCAATCTCTTGTAACTTACTCTTGTTTGGATATTCTCTCAATATCCCAAGAAAGGTATACAGGGTATTGTTCCAAATACCTAACTAACTGATGATACATACCTCCACTGTGAAATTTTGCACTGTTCATGGAATCTTTTAATCTCTATATCTCCCCGTGCAGTTCTTTCCTTCACTGTCTTGTCTGTGGCAGTGTCAAGAAAATGACCTGCTGTTCAGCTAGACTGCTGTTCCCCTACATTCAGGTGTTCCCTGGTGATTTACTGTTTATCTGTGAGCAAAGGAAGGTTCAGAGCAAAGGAGAACTCAGACATTCTGAACGACAGAGCTGAAGAGGAAGTCCCACAAACGCTGGAGGTTTGCTTTAGACTCATGAGACTTTCAGTGCTTTAACAGTAACAGGCAAACCCACCTATACCCTTTAGAAATACAGATTTCTGGCTGAAAACAGAAAATTAAGAGGACGTGAAAGGCAACAAAGTTTTAAAATTTCTGCATGAAGTATTTAAAATGTGACAGCTTAAGCCTCCTCTTGAAAGAGACATTAAACTTCCATACAGAGAGGGCACAAATAAACAACAAGGAAATGTTTTAGATCATGATACATTCTCACTGTCCACACCAACGTCACACCATTCACAGTCCAGAAACAAACCCTTCCAGGACTGGCCTTCAAATAGCTTTGTTGCACAGGGGTGCCTCAAAATACTTTTTAAATCTTTGTTGTTATTGGTGTGCATAACAAATTGTTTTCTTTGAGATGGACCAAATTACATCTGCCTCACCCTCCATGCAGCTTACAAGGTTATGCTACTTCACAAGCTATCCAGGGATACTCCTGATATCAATCTTGAAGCCTATTCAAAACAAGGATGGGGAGTCAGGGCTTTCTCTGCCAACATTCCTGCTGAATAATCACACAGCTCCATTATCTGTGGGGGAGTCCTCTCTTCCAGCGTTCCCTCTCTGGGCTGTGCTGCCTATTGGGAGCTCAGGGATAGAGCTGAGAGACACCGCGGGAAGCGTGTCCTGAAAGCCCATGCAGATTGCAACACTATCACTTATCCCTTTCATGCTGTCTTTCTCCATAAAGAGAGGGGTAGTCACAAAAGGCTGCCTTTGTCACTAAATAACCACGGTGCTGGTGCCTTCCCTAAAACCTTTCTCAACTTGTAAGTGCACAGGGCACAATGGGAGCACAGTGAACAAAAATGCTGAGCAGCATGAGCCTCACCATCTTGATGTCTACACTGATCTCTAACAGGAAAGACACAGTGAAGCTTTCTATTAAGTTTTTACTTGGAAACTTGACAACTTCCCTGTATTAAAAATACTTCAGACTATGCTTTTCCAAATTAACACCACTGTCTCAAAGCCCTTTGGACTTTAATATTTGCCATATACACTACACTTGGACTTGCATAGTTGTCAATCACTTGTTTGCATGGAATCCTTTCAAAATCTTTACTTACATGAACAAAAGTGTTTTGACATTAAAGAACAATGGAAGGCAGAGAGATGAGGGCTGGACACACTGCTCTGGCTTCCTTGGTCTGTCCTGCTCTTTGTGAATTTTTGAGGGGAAATAGCTGGTTGTTGTTCTTTGAGAGAGGGAGATTCAAGGCAGTGACGGTGTGAATGGCATTGGCTGGCACTGGCTATAAACACAGCACTCTGGTTTCCAGTGTACATTTTCAGCACAGTTTGAGAGGCTGGAATTTCCAGATGACGTACTCGATGTATGAGGTGGGGGTGGAAGGCAGAAAGGATCCTTTTTTTTCAGGTTCACTTCTGGCTGTCAGTCAAACATAGCAATAAAATCAGCTCCAATTAAGGGGATATGCAAGGAATTTCATGATAATGTCAACACTCCATTCCATCAATACAGGGGCAAAGAAAAAAAGCTTTTTCTTTTTTTTTTTTTAAAGAAAAACCTCAGTCACACTCAACTGTGGTATCACCAGATAAACAGTTAATCACAAAGGTACATGAAGTGTTTCACAATTCCTTCATTATCCTGTGGGATTTTTCCTTTGTTTTTTTTTTTTTGTTTTTTTTTTCTTTGGGGGCCCTGGTTTCTGTTTCATTTGCTTTCTGATTACTCCAGTGCTGACTTAACTTTCTCTAGCAGACTGCCTTCAATTCTCTAAGAGGTTCAGCTTCTCATCCATTAACCCCTTGCTGCAGGGAATCTCACGCACATAGCCTTAGAAATAGAAAACAGACAGAGAGACCAGAGTACTACATGGAGAAAAAAGCCCAGCTCTGGACTCACTCCCATCTCACTTCATCTCTAACTTTCTATGTTAAAACATGTCCCAGTTAAAATAAAGCACTTAGCAAGGTTCTTAGGCTTCTCAATAGTCAATAGGTACTTTTGATCCTGTGTTTTACCATGTAGGAGCCTAAACCTACCTGTGATTTCTTCCTTAGCTGTAAAATGGACAAAGTTACACTGCAACTGTATAAAAGTTGATCTAATTTGGATTTGTTGATGCAGGGAGAGGAGATTTTCCAGGGAGCACAGCTGCCCCTCCATCTGTACTGATGTGGAAGCATGTCAAATCTGGAGCTGTCAGACTGTTAGTCTATTTAATCTACTCTCATGTTCATTGGTGAGATCTGCAATTTGTGGCTGCTCCAGCTGACCCCACAATCTACAAAGACAGTTTGGAGGTGATTTTGACCTCCTCGACCCAAATTAAGATTATCTGTGGTGCAGCTGCAGGTCAGGTGTGGGATGGTGCTTTTGTAACTTCTTGCCCTACTTGGTATTCTGCTCTGTTCTGTAAGTCCTGCAGAGGAGGAGGATGATTTCATCAGAATTTGATGTATTAAGCCTTGTGAACATGTCAGTGGTTTGGATGTTTCATCCCTTTCAAATTTCTAATTCGGGCCTCCTAAAATGCCCTAAAAGAAAGCCCCGAGCCATTTTAGCATAGGTACACATGGGTGAATGATACATAAACTTTGTGCTGTGCCTTATCCCCTCTCAGTTTCTAGGGAAAAAAAAAATGGAGAGCTGTCCACTACTGATGAGAATATGTTTGGAACGAAGAACCTGCTTGATTATTTAAAGCTCTGCTCTACTGATAGCCAACATTGGCTGTTAAAATGAACTGTATGACTACATTCCCTGTAAAATGTGTCTCCATTTCCTTTCAGGTTGGGAAGCTGATCCAAGAAGCAGCTGGAAGGAGTAATTTGAAGAGAGTCACACTGGAGCTGGGTGGGAAAAGCCCAAACATTATTTTCGCAGATGCTGATTGTAAGTCAGCACTTCCATATTTTTCTTAAAAACGTGTTTGCATGATGTCTTTTTCCTATTTTTTAAACTAATTTTAGGGCACATCTTTCATACAAAGTGAAGTGAAGCAATACAGCTGTAACTAGTGGCACTTTTCAATCTTACAGAAGCAACCTAAGGTGTGATATCTTTTATAAAAATACAACTTTTGAACCCACAGATTCATAGTCAACAAGAAAGCAGGAAAAAGATTATAACCAGGCATATAGACATGGTGGTTTTACAGTCATAGTCCCACACACATTTGCCATCCTATGCTCTGCAGCAAGGTGATTTAGTGCTTTAAATCTGGAAATTCTGTGATTTTTTTGCTTCACTGCAATTATAAAACAGGAGGGCTTTTATGTACACTTGACTTGCTAATCTAGTCAGTGCAGTATTCCTTTGTTAAGTAGCTATAAAGGGAGATTATTCCATTTTAAAAATTTCCACAACTAAAGAATTGTGTATTGAAATACCCTCACTGCCACTGTCAGCAGGGAGCTGAAAATTTTGGCACATGTATGATGTGCAGCTGAGATTTTTGGCACCTGAGAAAGTACAGGACAGCTGTTTAGGATAGGATATAAACACAAACTGGAAGTTTCTGCTTAAATGATCAGCAATGAAATAGTTAAAATGTTGATATCTAAATTGTCAGCAGGAAGTTCTGAAGTTAACAGCCCGTTAAGATGAATGAGATGGTTCACACCTTGCTCTGAGCTCTTGTTTCAGGCGGTGTGCAGGCACACTGTACTCAATGCCTTTTCTGAGAACTTTGCAACCCCAATAAATAGACACACAAGGATTTGGTCTTCTAATTTAAAAGAGGGAAGTGAATAGAATTTGAATAGCATGAATTATGAGAGATGGTTACAATCCTGTATCCATTTTTAAAACTTATCAATATCTGAAAAACTAGGGAAAACTTGACAACTTCCAGCAGCTTTTCTATGTAAAAATGCTTTACCAAGTCGAGGATTGAAATTTCAGGCGCAGTCATCCTGGTAAGCTAAAAAAGCTCTTGTCAGCTGGAGCCAGACACAGATATTACAGCCTTCTACCCCAGCTACTCATCTCCACCTCCCACCAGATATCACCACACTTCAGATGTCCCTCACCTACTAACCCAGACTTGATCTATTAAACATTTCTAGTAGAGTGACACGTGCCAGGGCTAGGTCTATATTATGACCTGCCATGGGGGAAGGACAACTGCTGTTTGGTCTTCCCACAATTACAACCTCCAGCACTTGGCCTAAGATTTAGACTTCAAAGCTCTGATTCTTTAAAAAACAGCAGTTGGCTCACCGTTCCAAAGGAGCTGTTTGTTCTGCTTGAGGAACGCTCTGTGCCAAAAGTTAGCAGAAAGCATGATAAAGCTGTTGAAGGTTTAGTGCACCAACAAAAAACAGAGAGGAACAGTTAGAGCCCCTCATGGTGAAAAACTGTTAACAATAGAGGAAGAAACATTAGTTAATCACAGCTATCCACCAGTGCTTTCAATCTCCATGGAGCTGCCAGGGAAAATTTTGAATGTGGTCCAGGGAATACTCCATATAATTTTTCTGAAGACCACACTGAAGGCAGAAAAAGACATTTCTGTTAGACAGAGTTGTCTAAAATGTGCTGAAAATAAAGCACTGTTGCTTTGTTTAGTCCATAAAAGATTATACTTCAAGCAATGATCCAAAGTGCTACAGCTGGTAACAGAGGTATTACAGTGCTGTAGGGCATCACTGTTCAGGCATGAATTCATTATTCTTGTCTAGTTAGTTGTTATACCCAATATAAGAATGTGGCCTTGAATGTCTAAATGTGACTGGATCCCCTCTCCTGCTTGGATAGAATGTGTTAGTTGTACCTCCAAGGAAGTTAGAGTAGAAATCAAGGATTTATATTATAGGTCTATAACAGACCTATAATTTTAAAGCCTTACCCAGTCATCTGCATGGGCCAGGAGGGAGTTTCTGTGTTGCAGGTAAAGAATCTGGCTTTTGGGGAAGGACAGGTCTTGCCACTATTGAAGTCAAATTTTCCCAAATATCTGGTTTGCTGTAATTCTCACACATGAAGTATTAAACCCAGTGCCAACTTGGGATCACAGATAAATTTTCCCCTCCTACAGTGACCCAGTCAGATGTTGTTCTGTGGGGCACATCCAGCATCCGAGGTTCCCTGAAGAGTTTTACTTGGTCAATGGCATGTTGCTGGGTATAAGACACTGGTGAAGTTGTTCTTGCATACCCTACTCCTATTGACTGCTAAAGCACTGTCTTAAGGGGATCATCCTCATTTATGACCTTACAGAATTATAGGATGTTTTTAGTTTTATTTCATCAAATTTAAGCCTGTTTCTGAAGTTTTGTGAATGTATAGTACACACAACACTGGTGCAAAGGCAGATTTGCCTATGGTGTTCCAGTGCAACAGGTGCTGTCTTGGTTTTTCAGTGGACTACGCTGTGGAACAAGCTCACCAAGGGGTCTTCTTCAATCAAGGTCAATGCTGCACTGCAGGCTCACGGATTTATGTGGAGGAATCAATCTATGAAGAGTTTGTTAGAAGAAGTGTAGAACGTGCAAAGAGGAGAGTTGTGGGGAGTCCTTTTGACCCAACTACAGAACAAGGTCCACAGGTAAAGGAGTAGGGCTTTGGCTCTACAGCCCAGGAGGTGCCTGGAGGTGTTTAAACTCCACTAAGGCAGAGGTCAGTCAGTGCACACTCACTCATGGTTCAGGGTAGCTGATATGATACATGCTTTCAAGATTAAAATTCTAAAGGAGTAAATAATCTGTGCAGCTCTGATGTGTTTCTTGTTAAATAAAAAAATCTCAATTTAAATATCAATGTGTGCCTCCCAGTTTTAAGAGCAAGACTTGGATCTTCAGCCCCTAAAATACAGCTGTAAACTGTGAGAAGCTCTCAAGAGTTTCTGTGAGCACTTTCTTTCAAGAACTGTCTACAACCATAACTATGCTTGGAAATCCAGGAATTCTAGGCAAAAGATGGACATAATCAGAAATAAGTCCTTAGAAAACGTTCCTACCACTAATAACTAGCTAGGCTTATAACATTTTCAGAGAATTAACAAGGGACAAAAATTAATGATCTGGTTTTTTGTGCTTATAAACTAGATTGTTTAGCAAGTGTGTGGGTTAAGCCACAAACATAAGGTGACACATCCTTAAGAAGTCTGAGCCCAACATTACAGTCAGCACCTGCTTGTAGATCTTTGGCATCTGCAGCTCAGAGTAGTGAATGGAAGCAGGAACCAACTCCCTGGAACATGACTTGCCTAAAAACACTCATTTGGACTATATTGTCAACTACATGGTCTGCACATCAAACACCTTCTTCTCTCTTTCAGATTGATAAAAAACAATACAACAAGATCTTGGAACTGATTCAAAGTGGCATTACTGAAGGAGCAAAACTTGAATGTGGGGGAAAAGGGCTGGGAAGAAAGGGATTCTTCATTGAACCTACGGTGTTTTCCAATGTAACAGATGACATGCGGATTGCCAAGGAGGAGGTATTCACACATGTGGGCAAGATCCTTTTAGAATGTCCTAAATATTACTTTTTTTCTTTGTTTAACTCCTAAGACAAAAGCTTCAGAGTGAAAATTACCACTATCTTAAAAAAATTAAGTCTTTTCGGAACTCCTAATGCACACAGCAAGTGACATCAGTTGGGTAACAAAGCTCCTTGGCTGTAAAGTCTGAGACATCAAAGAGCAGATAGAGGTAGAATGGACGAGTTCCACTGAGAACTGCTTTGGGAATCATGCAGTTTACAGACAGATATTATCACTATTTATCACTAAATTTTGCTGTGGGAAATTTTAGAGAGTATAATTAGGAGAGAAGATAATTTAAAAAGCAGAGTAAAACATGAATAAAATGCCTCTGAGGGGCATTAAAATTATTAATTATTAATCTCTGTTGCAGATTTTTGGGCCCGTTCAAGAAATACTGAGATTTAAAACCATGGATGAAGTTATAGAGAGAGCCAACAATTCTGATTTTGGCCTGGTAGCTGCTGTATTTACAAATGACATAAACAAGGCCCTGACAGTCTCTTCAGCAATGCAGGCTGGGACAGTCTGGTAAGCAGAAGTTATCCCACTCCCACTTTTGAAGATAAAGAGTTTGAGTCACTATGATCATTTCACTTCAGTTTTGCACCCTGTTACGAATATTTGTGCAGCCCATCCTAGTGGTGGATCACTAGCCAAGCCATGGAACAGCAGTGGGGAGGTGCTGTGGCTGCTCACTCCTGGGGAATGCTGGTGGAGCTGCAATGTACCTTGCACCTTGCTTCCCAGGAGCACGGCAGCCAGGGCTGAGTGGCATTGATGAAAACAAACAGGATAAAGGATCCTTTCTGGGGAGCACAGGAATCCTGAGAGGTGTCTGCCAAAGGCACAAAGGATTGTGTACTTTCTACAACATTAAGGAACTGAGGGGACACCTCCTCTCCAGTCTTTAGGAATAGGTAATGCCAACTCTAGTTTAGTAGCATGCAATTTAGTATGTCAAACCTCAGTAAACTAAAGATCTGCAAGAAATTAGGGAGAAAAAGGGTAAATTCAAATCTAACAGCTCTTTGTTATAAACTGGCACTGAGGTTTGGCAGCAGATTAACAGTTCATAACTGAAGCTGTGTCCAAGGGTATGGTGCTCCTCCTTCGGCCCTCACAGGTCAAATCCAATTCTCCTTAGGAGTAAGAAGCAGAATGTTGTTTTTGTAGCATAAATCCTTCATTTCTTTTCAACATTAAACAAGTTTGTTATTATTAAGAGGTATAGAGTGTCCTTAGCTCCACAAGTTTCAGCCTCTCTCAGTTATTCAAAGGTCTCTCTGGCAGTGCAGCTGGACTTAATGCCTCTTCCTGTTACAGGATAAATTGCTACAATGCCTTAAATGCCCAAAGTCCTTTTGGAGGATTCAAAATGTCTGGCAATGGGAGAGAGATGTAAGTATTACACCGCTGTTTTCTAAATGGTTTTCAACTCTACAACTTAATATACAATAGTGAATCTTTTCATGCA
Organism: Erpornis zantholeuca; assembly: GCA_013400515.1. Lineage (NCBI taxonomy): Eukaryota > Metazoa > Chordata > Aves > Passeriformes > Timaliidae > Erpornis > Erpornis zantholeuca. The sequence continues at coordinate 35,150 of VZTN01013234.1, read as the reverse complement.
AATTAAGACCCAAAAATATTCCAGTCTGAGAATCAGGGCATTATATAACAGTTCTAAATGCAACTGATTACCATGGTAAGACCATGGTTTTTTGTTGTTTTGTTTTTTTGTTTGTTTTTTTTTTTTTAACATTGCAAACTAACTTACTGGAATTCTCTTCTTACCCTGAAAGGAACTGAAAATTTTTGAACTTTTGAATTTTCTGAACTTGTAAGCTGTGTTTTCCAGAAGTTTTTTTTAGCAATGTTAACCATCACTTTTCAGAAAAACTCTCACTTTGGTGCCGCTGAGTGCTTGTTGACTGGTTTGGTGTACTTGTTTCAGAGCTGTTTTGCCAAAAACTCTCTTGCTAGTTTTTCCTTTCGTTTCCTCAGTTTTCACTATATTTATAAATGTAGGTGCATTTGAATTTTATAAAAAAGTTACCAGCTTGCAGATTTTTGAATAATGTTACATGTTACAGGCCTAGAGAAGGAAACAAATGTGTTTACATCCCTTTGAAAAAAAAATCACTTTCCATTAATAAAGCTTTCTGTCTTTCTTATTCCATTTAGCACTAAGTGCCAAATATTCTGAAATGGAGCTCCACGCTCAAATAGTGTCCCATGTACCTAATTTAAACTCTGAGCAGTTTCTCATTCTCATTACAATCACAAGGATGTTTAGCAATTGCATCAGCCCCAGATTGGTTACATACCAAGGATTCAATTAATTTCTGTGCAGGAGGCATGTGTACCAGATATGTCTCACCTAAGCTTTCAAAATAGCTTATGGCTAATGGCAAACTCAGCAGTAAAACTAAAGTAAGGTCAAACTCCTTAAAACTTTAAATATGTTGAAGTATACAACTTGATCTATAAAATAAGTCCTATGTAGTCTGAAGTATTTTCCCTCGTTAGGCAGTACTTTGAATAACACATTCATACTATGCACATTCATGAGTTATGGGGTGATCTCACACTGGCATAAATGTGTCAGGCTATCTAACTCTTATCATTGTGAAAATATTCTAAAACTACTAAGCTCAATAGAGCACATGAGTAACTTGACACCCAGGGGTGACCCCACTGACTCCGGGGAGGTTAAACTGTGCAAGCAAAATATTCACATATCGACGTTGTAGAGTTCTTGAAAGGGGGAAGCCCAGGCAGCACCCCAGCTCTCATGGAAAAATCTACAGTAATTGCACACTTGATTCCCACTACAGCTTTGAAAATATTCATGATGAACAATAAATGTTTGGAATGGCAATAATCTCCATCTCACAAAGATGCCTAAAAACCTACTTATGAGTAATTTTCTACTCCTTTCAGAACCTCTTTGATCAGATACCACCTTCTAATTTACCTCCTCCACCCTGCATTAATACCTGCATACTTTTTATTAAAATGCCAGTTTCCTGGATTCTTGGCTTTAAGGGATACTTTTTACAGCATAAATAATGTTGAGTTGGGCAGTTAAAGAAAAAAAAGAAGAAGTGTCTATACATAAGTGTGTCACTGCTAAGGTGACACTGTGCTACAGCCAGATCATAACTGGGCCACTGTGCTGCCTGTGCCAGCACTGCATTATCTGGGACTTGTTTTGGTCCTGCATTTAAATTCACGGATTTTCATCACACACAGGCAAAAAATCAACACAAAGTTGAGATCTCTTATTTTACACTCCCACAAAATGATGCAGGGCATATACATCCCGGTAGAGAACTAGAACTCGTGTACAAAATACAGGTGATTTATGTTTGTATTAAGACTACTTACAATATTCTTGTATTCTTGAAGGGGTCTGAAAGACATGGGTTTGGGTTTTTTTCATTCATGGTTATTCAAAGCTTCTTATCACTTCCTGGGAGATGTAAAATTTAACTCCTGTAACTAAAAATTGGGCGATTCACCCCAGATAGCCACATGTGGCCATTTTATATTAGTGTTCCCCTAATTCTCACCTCTATCCAAATATCTTCAAGGGAAGGAAGTGTCATTCTACTTCAGAACTCTCCTTTAATGTCATAGGAATTATTATTGTCTGGATAATTCTGAGATACAGCAGTGCACTCCTGCCTTCCAAAAAACAAGTGCAAGCAGGAGAATGGCTTGGAGTTGCAGCTCTTTTCCTTGTCTTTCTCTTGGATTGAGGGAGGGAAGAGAGGATGTAATATTTCTTTTTAGAAAGCACTTTGTTCCCCTTCCCTCACACCTACATAACCAAGGGACAGCACCATGCAGATCTGACCCATGGGCTCCTTCCTTTTCACAGACACAACCTTTGCTCTCACTGATACCAAACTGCAATCCAAGAAGACCCAGAGTGTCCATAGAATAGGATGGGTTTGCTCCCTGCATTAGGCTGTGGGGACAATCAAGCCCTTTGATTGAACACACACTGATTCTTCTGCTCTGAATGTCTGGTACAACCCATCTTCCTATTCAGCAAGTGCAGCTTTTCAACTTTTGAAAAATACTTGCCTTAGAATTCATCATAATGGTCCATTTCCAAACTATTGACCAGAAAACAAACATATAAAGCCCTGAAGCCGTGAGCTGAAGAAACAGACACTAAATGTCTCTTTTTGTTTGGCAGACCAAGATGAGAAATCAAGTGGCATTTGGAACATACACAAAGTCACTGGCTGCTGTCAGCTGGGTTATGTATTGACTTGCAAAAATGTGTCCAGAGGGTGTCTGGAGCTACACAGCAGCCCTGCTGAATCCTGAAACTTCCACACAGACACTTACTAAAATTAGTTACTGGGCTCCGGGCAGCTCCTGGTGACAGCCTCCACTGAGCCCTAAGGGAACGCTTCTGATAAATAGCTGAAGTTTTTGGTCATTCTTTGGAGACAAATCCACCACTTTATACAGAAAGCTGGGGTTGGGGTGGTCCAGATCAATGGGAATCTTTCACATGTAAAAAAGTCTTCACTAGTATTTGCTTGCAGGTACTTAGACTCTGGTAAATCTTAAAAATGCCTACTGAATCATCTGTCTGATGTATCCCTTAAATAGTAACCACTGTATCACATACAAGGCTTACCAAGACAACAGGCACATCAGCTTTCAAAAGTGCAGATGAAATGATAAGGGCTGGTAAATACTGGTATTTCTGCTTAAATGAATTAACTTTCCAAGGAAGGTTACAGCAGTTTCACCCCAATGTTATGTTTTGTGTAAAATCCACAGTGTAGAAGTAAATACAAAATCGGTTATGCAACACTGGGGGCCTGCAGAGGGGTTTAACTGCCTTGAACAGTGGCCTCTCACTCCATTCTGAAACACTTATTAGAAGGAGGTTCTGAGGAATTCCTGTGAAATACTCTTTATGGTTCACTTGGCTTTAAGTGCTGCACAGGAGAATCCAGAGGGGAGGCAGTGTCAAATAGTAAACATGCTAACATCATATCCATGCCAGCATCTAAATTTTAATATAAGTAATAGAGCAATACTGTGTGTGTTTTAGGGGTGGGGATAAAAATTCAACCAAGAAACAAATGTCTGGAAGAGCTCCTGCAAAAGAATCCTCACTGAGTTAATACGGAAAAGATACTCTACTTCCAGACTTGGACTGTACCTGTTTTGAGGTGGGGACAGTGTTTGCTTTGCATAGACAGCATCTAGAAGACATAACTTAACTAATGACATAAACAGACTTCTCCATTACTCAAAATAGGCACAGGAAAATGGAAGTACCCATACTTCAGAGAACACAGGCGTTAAGTCCTAAGAAGCCACACAACATCCACCCTAAACCTCAGCAGAGTGGCCAAAGCCATGAGCCAGGCTACAGCTGACCAAAACAAAATGTTAACAGCATTCAAAAACACCCACTTTTAAAGCATAATCTATCCAAAGCAGAACATGTACCTCTCAGAGCCATGTGTCAGATGACTGGGACCTAGCAATGCCTGGTCTCTAGCAGTATGGAGGATCTTATATAAGATTCTGTGCCGGGACAAAATGAGGAATTCTACAGGGAATCATATAGAAGGGAATGTGAGCGAGCTGAACCCTCTTCCACATTATTTGCAAATGGTGATTTCTACTGCTGGATATTTCGTTAGGGAGAAAAGATCAGCAGGTAAGGAGTCAAGTTCATCTTTAGGAGTCAAGTTCATCTTTACCCACAGTTGTGAACCCACAGTTCATTTTTCATTGTACTCAGTGTGGACCTTCTCTTTCTTGATTGCAAATATAAGCAATAATTTCACTGGCCAGTGGGGTAGGTCTTGGTGTTTGTACATTTTCAAGGTCTAGAAAGGACAGAGGACATCAATTCACTCCCAAAAGCTCCATCAACACATAGTGAGTATTTCTGGGTTTGGTGTTCTGTATCTCCTTATCAAATGCTGGAGCCATCCACTGTTCCTTTGACCTAAACTGAACTGCAATTTTGGGTTATATATTAACTTCATCAAGAAATCACTTTGCAGATTTTTGCTTGATAAACAATACATGGTATAAGCTGATGCTGCAATTTTTTTTTTAGGGGTGAATGTGGATTGAGAGAATATTCTGAAGTTAAAACTGTGACAATAAAGATCCCTCAGAAAAACTCCTAAAATGACAAAGGACCGTGTTGTGCAGAAGAGCACATGATGCCACCTTCTCTATTCCTTATGGAGACCAGCACTCAGGAATAAAAAGTGTTACGCAATATATATTTAAGAAATGAAGTTGCAACAAATATACTGGGCACATAACTGCGTACGTAATGCAAACCAACTCTGCATGTTTTCCTAAAACTCTCCTGAGAATCGTTACATCTTTATAAAAGAAATCATAATGAGATAAAATTGCTACTGGGCATCATTTAATAACGGCTCCAGCTATCAAACTGTTAAATGCAAATGCATGCACACACACATTTATCTCTTCTTTAAATAAACAAAATAAGTCTTACTGCTTTCAGGTTGCCTTCTCAAACAGACCTGCCTTGTACTGACATTGTCATTTCAATCAGGGCTCTACAAGCCAGATTTTACCCAAAACACTAGCAATGAACAACACAAACAAGTAGCATTGATGTTTTTAAAAATAAAAGGCTCTGAATGGTAATGGCCCCAAACCTGGTATAGTGGCAACTTTCCAGTTAGCTTGCCAACATTAAGAGGTCAGACTGGGGAAGGAATCAATCTGCTGCATGGACAATGAAAGCCAAATACTTATCAGTGAGATTTGGCTTCCATGGCTCACAGCAATTTGGATTTCAAAGCTTATTTTCATAATTACTTTATGTCTTGCTATAAGCAAAAAGTCCTCAGTTACAGGAACTTGAATGGATTTACCTGCCTGCCAAAAGAGCAAGGCCAGACAGGGTGGGTGGGTGTTAACGAGAACAGGAACAGATTCCAAGGCTTTGCAGAATATTTCATCTTTCACTGCTTGTCTAGTTTTGTTGTTGTTGTTGTTACTGTTGTTGCTTTCACCTTTTTTCTTTTTTTAAATGAATATATGCACACACAGGCTCCATTTATTTGTCTGCTATTAAACTGCCTGTGATTACACTGGGAATCATGAAGTACTTGTTACAGCTTTTACTAAATAACATCTTGCCATCCTCACCATGCTTGTGCACCTCAGGTGATGTTAGTGGCTGGTACTGAATTTTCAATTATGTTTGGGGTTTTTTTGGCCCAGGACAAAAATAAGAGCAAGTTCTTTCAGAAGCGAGGTGTTTAAAGCCTGTCACCTGCTGCCCACAGAATCTCTTCCCATCTCTTACTGACAAACTAAACACTATCTCTTTCTTCTTTCCAGCTGCAGAGCTCATCAGTTCCCCACATTTTTTAAAAGAGGTTTTGTTTTATGTTTTAACTTAGAATTAAGAAAATCTATTTTAGAAGTACAGTAAATCATCCACACAGTGTAGCTACCTGATCTGGGGTGACACAATTACAGCCTCAGGTATAAGTTTTCCTAGCTGCAGAGTCTATGCTATGAACTGTTGAAGACTCCAGACCTGATCAGCAACTAACTTCTGCATGTTCTTACCTTCCTTTACTCTCTGAGCAACTCCTCTTAGATCTGAACTTGTATGTGTCCTTTACTGTACTGCTGGATCAGGACAAGTCTCCAGCACTTTGTAGTGTGGTGGCCCTCAATATTTTGTAACTCATGTCAAACTGTGTATGTGTTTTTAAAGCAGTATGTGTACATGTCGTTATTCAGATCTGATAGTACATTCACAGACATGGAGATAATGCAAAGTATTCCTGAGCTATTAAATTCAAATGCCACCTACTTCCACTGTAGTGTATGTCAGAGTGAAGAAAAACAAAATACAGCAAGTAAGAGATTAGTTACCTTTTAAACTGCAATATAAAATGTGAAAAGGGAGATTTTACTTCTTTTCTCCTATTTACTTAAAAAAGAAACTTCCTGTGCTTACAGCATTTACACCATGTACTCTTTTGTATTCTTTTCATGTATTTTGTATGTCTGTGCTTTATTCCCAATACATTCAGGTAAATAATATAGAGTTGCCATTTTTTTCCAACCCTGTCACTGCAGCTCCATTTGATGTACATGGATTTGTGAAATCCTTTTTTAGATGTACCATCTGCATGGATCCAACAAAACATTTTTCCAGTCCCTGCAGCTTTTTGTTACAGTTTTTAATCATGTATATAGTTATATGTTATTAAAAAAGTAAAAGGATATTTTCTATGAAGTTTTTTCCATTAAAAAGGTTTAGAGAAAGACTTTAGACTGTGAGACTCCTTTATTGTTGACAGAGCTATAAAAATATTAAAAAAATATTTTCTTAGCGAAAGATCTGCTCTCACAGTAGCTTTATTTTCATTTGCAAAAGTGAATGAAGTAAAAGGCCAATTACATTTTCTGGAATATTATTGCAGCTGTATGAAAACACTTGTGAATTGCAGATCTAGGTCATAGTCAAAGTTCATCCTCACCCTTATGGTCATAAAGTTTAGCTATTGGGGCAGGTCTGAAGTCATCAAAACCAGTGGGGCACCCTTGCAAACTGCTGCATCACAGCTTGATTTTTGGATAATGTTTTAAAAAATCATGATGCCTTTTCTTCCTCCAGTAGATGTTTCACAGAGGTTATTAAATTAACACTCAGATCTTTTATGGAGTGATAGTCTACTTATCTTTGATTCCAAAATGCTAAAATGGGACAAGGACACACTGAATTCATATAGCCAGGTACTATACAACTCTCCCTCAAGCAATGCCTTTATTCCAGGTTACTTTCATTGCCAGGAACTGCACTCCTTTTTGAAATGGTGCTTATTTAGGTAAAGTAACTCCTCAGTTAATACGGCCAAGCTCCTTCATTGTATGGCAAGCAATGGTTATACCTCAGCGTCACAGAGTAATACTGTTGCTTTAATCAACACTCGACAGGCAATCACAATAAAGTCACTTGATGAGAATAGATGGGATAAAAGAGAATAAAACTCAATAAGAGGGAAATTGGATTCATAGGAAGGAGTAATGTTCCTGAAAGTCTGGAATATGAGGAATATATTAAGCAGAGTACCATTTCTGTTTAACTAGTGGCATGGACAGCTCTGTTGTGGGACTTCGGGTGGACAATCAGCACTTTCCACATTCCCCATCTCTCTGACCCACTTGCAACCTGTCTCACCACTCCAAGCAGTCACACAGGCACAAGCACCTTTCCTGAAAGCAAAACAAAGGAAAGAAGGTTGTTCTGGAACCCATGGAAACAAGGG
>VZTN01013234.1:0-27388 GCA_013400515.1 Erpornis zantholeuca | reverse complement strand
GAAATGGTGCTTATTTAGGTAAAGTAACTCCTCAGTTAATACGGCCAAGCTCCTTCATTGTATGGCAAGCAATGGTTATACCTCAGCGTCACAGAGTAATACTGTTGCTTTAATCAACACTCGACAGGCAATCACAATAAAGTCACTTGATGAGAATAGATGGGATAAAAGAGAATAAAACTCAATAAGAGGGAAATTGGATTCATAGGAAGTAGTAATGTTCCTGAAATTCTGGAATATCAGGAATATATTAAGCAGAGAACCATTTCTGTTTAACTAGTGGCATGGACAGCTCTGTTGTGGGACTTCGGGTGGACAATCAGCACTTTCCACATTCCCCATCTCTCTGACCCACTTGCAACCTGTCTCACCACTCCAAGCAGTCACACAGGCACAAGCACCTTTCCTGAAAGCAAAACAAAGGAAAGAAGGTTGTTCTGGAACCCATGGAAACAAGGGATGTTGTCTTCTAGCAAAATGATCAAAGTTTCGTCCACAGTAAATAAGTTCTCTGTGGAGCTCCAGCCCATGAAAGTGAGTGTATCAATAAAAGTGTACAGGTGTAGTAAGGGGAGAGTTTGCAACTAATTGTGCATTTCTTCTAGAAAAGGATATGAAGAAAGGCAAAAAGTTTCAATTCTGTGGCCTTCAGACAAAGCAGTGGATATTGATTTTACTTGGATAGCATTCACATGTTTATTGGTGCCCTGTTACAGAGAATGCTCTTTTTCTTTCTCTTCGCAGAGGCCAGGATGAAAAATCCTGCCTTGCATATGCAGACTTTGTGTGTCACAGTACCCCCTTATTTCTCAGTTCTGTCCTGGAAAAAGAGAACCATAACAACATTGAAATCAGGGCACCAGATGAGCTAGAGAGGAAGTCAAGGACAAGCAATACATGTACTTTTTACTTATGACTCTGCATGGTTACACCTAGAGCTCTGGAGAGCTACATTTACCACCTTACATTTGCATCCATACGTCTCCATTTACTGCATGCTAAGTCCATCAACACAGGAAGTTATTTTTCTCATAACAACTTCATACCACAATGACTGATATTCACAGTGCTGTATCTATCAGGAAGCAGGAAAAGCCTCTGTGGCTATTAGATGCCATCAGCATTCCCAATCCATTCAAACAGATTTCTCTCAGCACATTAGACTACAGCTGCATAAACCGCATCTTCCTCCCTCGTACTCATTAAATACGCAGTCTATAATTCTTTCTGTATCTTCACTGTATCTTCTGTGTCCACTGACAGTGCACAGGTATCAGGGAACCGTGTATGGCTCTGCCAGAAAGCTCAGGAACTCTTGAAGCAAATGGGGGACTTTAGCATGAAGTTGGGCCATTTATAAAGATACATTAGTCTAAAGTGAGAATAGTGATATAATCTCACATTACTAAGTGTGGCTAGAATATGCTACTACTAAGGCTTGGGGTCCCACTTCCCTCTTCCACCCAGCACAGTGTGGAGTGCTGGGATGCTGGTTTCAATAAGCACTTTCCTAATTTTTCTCAGAGGACCGGAACTGACACACTGGAATTCAAGGTTAACACAAGTAACAGATGATTACAGCTGGCTGCAGCACTAGTTCAGGCATTTCAGTGGTGCAGAGCAAGTTAAGTTTTCTGTGTAGCCACAGCAGCTACCCTGGGTAGTGCTCACCACCAAGTGCATGGTTATCTATGCCTTAACTCTAGAGGCTGCACAACACACAGGACTGAGAATCCATCTCAAAGACAGTGAGTAGAGGCACAAAGCTGACTTGCCTCTTGGTACAACTGGGGTAAATCACCACAGCTGGTGCATAATGTCCCTACCTAAGTCCCTTAGCTTACTGTTAAAGAGGGAGAAAAGACACATCTGCATGCCCCTGGTTCCTAGGAATGGTTGATTCTGAAATAGTTCTGCCAGCTGAGTTTACATCCTGAACCTTCACTAAAAGCCAGCCTCATCCCACTAGCACAGGTATTCTAGAGCTCAGTTGCACCATAAAGACCACAACTCTTTTTTCTGATATCATAAATTTAGATTCACTCAAGCCAGTACTGAAGAGAGACTGCACCTGCAATCCACTGCTTCTTTATGGTGAGCATTTGCACTGTTACTTTGCACGGGTTTATAGGATGAGTTTCATCAAATAACAGAGGCTGTCTTGCACTGTGCACAGCACATGTATTTTTGCCTGTGCCTGCAGTGCCAGGAAGCACTGCAGGGAACACTTTTTTCACCCGATTTCATGTGAAATTTATAAACACATTCTGGAGGGCCTTTGCCATCAGCTCTAATACACTGAAGTCACCAATGCCTGGGAAGGCTGGGACATCTGCTGGGACAATTTGCCTTAAGGATCAACTGCGTCTACAGTACTGATATGTCCCCAGTGCATTACTGTAACCATTCCATGTATTGCCATTTAATCCTAGTATCTAACATCAAATCCTGCAATTCCAGGATGCTTTCAAGGTATTTTTTACTGCCTGGAGTCTCTTGATGAGACACACTACATAAACCTGGATTGTGCAACCACAACAGCAATAGACTGTAAGAAAAGCTCCAGCTGCAGAGGTTGCCAAGGAGGCTGTGCACACAGCAGGCTGGAGTAACCCAAAAGGGTGCTTGTGAAATGTTTGTGCTGCTGGCAGGCAGCACATTGCCAGGACAGATCACACATCATGCATTTGCACATCAAATGAAGCTGCACTGGTCTGAGAGCATGGGAAAGGCCTGTCTTGAACGGCATGTGTCCTGCTTCCTAAACATGTATATTTTACACTTTACACTTGGTTATTGGCCAGATTGAAAGTACCGCAAGTTCCCCAAAGCTTGTCGTTCTTGCCTTTGAAGTGGAACTGTTTGGATAATGTTTCCTTTGGCAATTTATCTATGTAACAAAGCAGGGACTTAACTGCATTGGTCTCTCAACAATCCACCACTAGCTTTTGTCAAAGCCTTCATACGCTTGTGTATATGTGCTCTCACAGAATTTGACCATTTTTTGTGACCTTGCTTAGCCCCTTCTCCTTCAAGGTTCCTCATGGTGAAGCTGGTGCTCATATTGACTCTCTTAATTTTGGGGGTTTTCCCTGCTCTGTGCATGCCTGGCTAAGGTCCCATTTCCTATAGCAGCATAATTAGCAAGATGTTTGTGTGCACCTCGCTCCTGCTGCCAAATAAAAGGAAAATGTGTTTCTACTGCTTGCCCTTGCAAAAGGGCTTCAACTCACAGTCCGCTACTTTTCTCTCTCTCCATATTCTCACCATACCACAAAATGGGACATGGGGCAAGATCCCCTGAGAAATTTCTGCTGTTTTCTTCTTTATATTGGTCCAAACCTTCTCCCACAGTCTCTGGCACTTGACATCTAATCTCAATGCACAGTCAGTATGTGGCAAGAGAGGCCTCCTTTTAGTTTTTGATTTTGAACATCACAAACACTCAGGTTTCTGGGAAGGATGCTGAATGGAAAGGCAGTCATTGCTCCCACCAAGAAATTGCAGATTAGGGATTTTGGCTAAAGCAGTCCCCACTAGGGGATGCCTAGTGGCATCTGACACCACTAGGTCAGAAATCACAGCTTCTTCATTCACCAGAGAAGATTGTGGCCCTCTCTCAGAGCTGGCTGGTGAGATGCCCTATCCCAGGCTGTACAGCTATGGGGACTAAGCAGCCAGACTCTACTCAAATCAAATATTCCAAGAAATCCAGAAAAGTCACCAAATACTCTTCAGCCTTATTCCTCCAGCATCATGTGCATACATATTCTATTTTAAATACAATCTGGTTGTGAAGTCAAGGAGAAAAACATATTGTTGCCAAAGAAATGGCCATTGACAGAGCACCAGTCTGCTGTTCCTGAGTATCGTGGAGCTCCTGGACAGTACTGGGAAAGCTCCCACACTACAATGCTGCATTGCCCCAGGGCTGCCTTACTACAGGGGTGCTGAGAGCACCACGCCCCTTCTGTCCTGGCATGAAACTAAACTGGATAAGACCCTTTCTTGAGAATCTCTGCCATGTTTCTCCACAGTGCACACCTTAAGCCACAGGAAGCCATTCCTACACTGCTCCTGAGGACTGCTGAATCGGCCAGGTCTCTGAACACACCAATATATACAGAACCACCTACTCTCATAACTGAGACTGCAGCAAAACACAGAGCAATTCCTACTCTGTCTTTGCTGCAGCCCAGCCTCTCCAGCAGTCTTCCCCTTGCAGCATTTGCCTCCCAAGGACAAATACATTTATGGGGAAAAATGCCCAGGAAATTCCACTGGTAAAACAGACTCTTATAGGAGTTACCTTAGGGAACACCTGACACTTCACAAATCCCATTAGATTCCCCTTTGAACCTTTCTCATGACACTATTTCAGATCACTCTAGTGGGAAAATCATGGTAAGCTTCAGCTGCCCAATGCCTTTCAAAAAAACACAGAAAGAGGCACATATCTCCTGCATCTGTAGCAACTTCATAGTCAAGTCTGAGACAAATGTTTGGAGTTAATTTCATATTCCATTATAGAGACATAAAAACTACTGCAGTGATGACAAAATCACTGCAGAAACTGTTTCTCAGTGTTCAGAATCACCCTGTACCTCTTTCCTATGAAAATACAAGCCTCTTTTCTTCCCTGTAGTGAACTGCATGTGTATTACAGAATGGCTGGTGCAATGCTGAAAGAAAGGGTTGCTGGTTGATTTCTGTTATAAAATCACATAGAGCATCCTGAGCTCTTTCTCAGGGTTTTGGCAAAGAGGCTCTTTTAAGTAACTGTGCTCTTAGGTAGAACAGCAACAAATGACTCCATGATTTGTTTTTACAATGTCCTCTCTGGGAAGACTAATTACCAGCTAACCTTCTAGCATGCAGTTTCGAACATGAAAAGAGTGGGGCCCCATTCCTTTTCAGGAAAAATTCATACTACAGCCTGCAGAATCTATCTGGGTGGGGGTATTTTGCTGAAAGTTTCTAAAAGCTCTAGGATTATGGGCTGGCCAAGAGACTTCATGATGCTTTGAGAATTTTGAAAAACTGAGTAGAAAAAAATCCCATGCTTTCCTCAGTTTTACCATTTTTCTCTTTGGGGTAGTAATACAGTCACCAAAGCAACTGGAAATGCTGTTCTCAGCTGTTTTGCTGACAAAGCACAGAAGAACAAAGGTAAATTTCATGCATTAGTTGTGGAAGTTGTGTTCAGCTGCAAGAACCACATTGCACAGAGCATTGTGTTGAGCCACCAGCAGATTCTGCCTGAGAAAGGAAATCAAACTGATGGGCTTCTTACCATTTGTCTTAGTTTCACACAAGGTTCTGGGACAATCAACTTTTCTTACTTATTATTCTTCCTATTTGGCTTCTTTCTCCCTCCTTAATTCCTCTTCCTCTTGGAGTAAATGGTGCCTCTAAAGGTTTGGGCTGAGGCAAAGGCCTGAATAAGCATATGGTCACTGCTGGTATTTTCCAGCTTTGCAATTAAACACTGGGAAGGCCAGGCAGTAGCTTCTCCTTAGACTGTGCTCCTGTGTGATTGAGACTGCAGAACCAAGGCAGCAAACATCACTGAGTTTTCTGGACTCGGACACAGCAGCCAGTGTTTGCTAAGTCATCAGTCACATCTGCACGAGCCTATCTTAACCATCAGCAGCAGTCCCACACACCTTTTCCCCAATTACAGTTATCAACCTTTACAGCAAATAATTTTGTAATTACTTTTACTGGGCAACTAAACACCTGCAAACATACTGTATGTTCAGGACTCATTGTTCAAACATGTTTTATAACCTTAAAAATAAAAGTAAACTTGCTAGGTTTTTAAGTCTTTCCCTGCTTTGAATGTTATTAAATGCTTGATTACTTTAGCTTGAGTTGCAAACTATCTCTCATTGGAAGCACAGGCAAATTAGTATCTGAGCAACTGTAGGTGCTGCTGAGCAGAGAGAAAAATTGATAAACCAGGACAAAATTTACAGACAGGAATGGGGAGTGGGAGGCTTAAATGGGTTTTCACTTCCTCTTTTCCCCACAGTCCTTAGCACACCTCGTACAGCCTCATGCCCCACTCCCAGTCATTCACCTGATCACATCTCCTGCACAGCTCCTCCTCTACAACTGTCCTTTAAGTGCTATTATTTTAGAAATTTAAATAAAAAGGTTCCTCTGCATATAAGACATCTAGTTACATAAACCTCATTCAATATTCAGAATTTCCAGCATCCATAAAATCCAAACCCATGCATTTGCTTCAGCTGCTTATTTATGTCAGGGGTTTTCAAGAATTTCAGACCTGCCAAGAAACTTGTCCTCTCTTCATGAGACTGTAGATATCATCACTTCCTATGGAATACATTTACAGCACGAATAGGCTTTGGATGATCTACAAACCAAAGTTACAAGAACTGTGGGAGTTCCAGCTACAAGGTAAGCATCCATTTTGAAACTGTTCTAATAAAATCAAGTTATTTCAGCTGCAATGGCCTGCAGGGACAACAATATTTTCTTTCTTTTACAACATCTTGTCAATCCTCCTTCATGGCACAAAAAAATAAAAGTTGTTAATTAATCACCTGATTATATGTATGCAGTTGATCAAAACCATGGCCTCACCATCCTCTACAAACATCCTAGATGTGGTATAGGCCTTGAAGGTTTTAAAAGTGAAATGAAAATCTCTGAAGAAAATTATTATGATGATTTTACAGACAAGGAGGTGATTGGCAAAACAACTGGAGTAACTCATCCCAAGGTTACAGAGGACAATCTCCTGCAAAGGCTAGGACTAAGCACACATTTCCTGGCTCCTACAACAGTGACCTGCTTGGCACTGGCTTATCACTTATATTTTTGCAAAGGAAAAATTAATGCATGCAAACACATACACAGAGATGATGAGACTCTTGGAGAGGAATTCAGTTTGTCCAAGATTTGTAGAAGTAGAATTTATACTTCTGACAAACTGAGCTGAGGAAAGCCCTTGAAATTCCTTGGAACTAATGATCTTTCAAGGCCTTATGTAGTGGGGTCTGATTTTCCTTGTTACACACAGCCACACCAGCCACTCACTTCTACACATTTAGACTCAGTGCAGGATCTCTCAGCTAATAAATAGAGCCATCAGCTTTCACCACAGCTTGACCATAGACAAATGAGCTTTTCAGCACTTGCATCAGTCTCCGGCAGTTTTGGTGTGTTGTTTCCTGCTTCTCCACAGCCAAGTGGCAAGCTCTATCGTGGATACATGTGTGATCTATTTATTGATTTATTTTTACACACACACGTGTTCAGGCTGCAGGTTTTTTATTTGGATGCACACAATTCAATCCCTTGCATTCCCTTTCTCTCCCCATTCCTACAATTGCTCCCCACAACAGAAGGTGAGTTTGCAGAGGACCTAAGCACTGTTCATCCCTGCTGAGTTCACTGGGAACTGACTGTGTTCAGCACCTATAAAATATAGGATAGGATTTACAGGTATTTGGGTATCTGTGAGGCATTAACTCAAGGAAGCAATTAGGGATCAGGTAGGGCTGGCTGTGCTAAACACCAATTAATTGCTGCCTGACTAAAAATCTTGGAAAAGCTGATTCTAGAGATGGACCCCTACCTGAGATCCAGCCAGCATAGGCAGTGGCTTTCAGATGAGAGCTCTACACTGAGGTGACCCTGTTGAGTGGGTCCTTTAAGACAGCAGTAGGAAATCAGACACACAAAGCAAGTGTCAGCACCTCCAGCACAGACATAACAACTTAGAACAAGATTCATCTTGTCCAGGTTCCTATTCAGGAATTTTATTTTACTCTTACCCTGATTAATTCATATTATATTCAATGCTGTATGTTTTGAACGCACAGCTATTGATAACTGATGGCAAAGCTGCATAACTATATATGCAATGTGCTGGGTCACTCTCAGGGAATCCTGATTAGAGCCTCTTACTAACTGTTGTTAAATCCTGAGGACTGAAAACACCACGGTGCCAATAAACAACTGCACTGTAACACAGATACATTAATGCCTTGAGAATGTAAAAAATAAAAAGAAAGCATATGCTTTTAATTAAAAAACCCTATTAATTAAAAAATATATAAAATAAACACACAAACAGAAACTTGTAGAAGTTCATTCTGATTTCTTGACAATCACCATCCTAAATGCTAATAATTTTGTAAACAGATCAGATAATTCATGTTGATACACTTTTCCTTAAACCCTTGCCATTTAATTATTTTGGTTCCTTACACACCTAAGCATTTACATAGTGTTATTTATGTGGCCCTGTGTCTTATTGTCCTCTACTCTTTTATTACTAGTCTCAGTACTCTTTTTTGCTGTCTAATACTGAACAAACAGCATTTAGTCACAGTAACTCCTTGCTCTAAGCTCCTGGTCTCTTCTTTTTACAGTGCAATTACAGTGCAATACCCTACTAGAAGGTACCAAGTACTACAGACAATTCAGCTGCCTTCACAACTATAACAATATGCTCAAGCCAGTGCAAACAAGTGATGCAATGCAAGCTGTGTTCTTCCCAAGGGTGGAGAGCATTCCCCAACCAGACTCTCAACTTGTTTCTTCCCAAGGAGAATAACTTACAGGGTCACTTTTGAACCCTTACTTCCCATGGGGTGGCCACAGTCCACCCAGCAGAGCTAAGGGAAAAGAAAATTAACCTTTGAACTGTCCTTGCTCATATACAGTGTACATGAACTAGCAAACAGCAATACATAAACACTAATTAATTGCAGCTTCACTTGCCAGGATTGAAAGATTCTCCTAAATAACCTAAAAGGGCACATGACTATTAACAAATTCTTGTGACTTTATTTGGAAGCTGAAATTAGATGGAAACATCTAAGCCTGGTATAAACTTCAAATGCACAAGCCTCTATTATATTCTTAATGTTTCTCTAAGAGATGCTGGTGATTTCCATTCAAATCTATCATTCAGAAAATGTTTCACCTAAGACAGAAACAACACAATCTAAACAGATTG
The DNA here is from genome assembly GCA_013400515.1 of Erpornis zantholeuca. Lineage (NCBI taxonomy): Eukaryota > Metazoa > Chordata > Aves > Passeriformes > Timaliidae > Erpornis > Erpornis zantholeuca. Next base: position 18,390 of record VZTN01013234.1, on the reverse strand, counting down.
CAACGTTACACTGTTTGCTGTTTAAAGCACTGTGGAAATAGAGAACATTAAAACATATTCATTAGTGTAACAAAGGGATTGATAGGATTTGTACTATAACAATTCTTAATTTATTAATCAGGTTTCTTTATATGATCATCATTGTTTGATCACTTAAAATCTACAATTGTGATTCTGATGAATATAAATAGAATTTTTTATTATGAGTTTATTCTTTAAGCAGCCAAAATATGTATCTTTGAATTGGCCCCTACTGGCATTTGCACTTCTGGCAGTTTTTCAAATATATAAATAGATATGAGCAGAAAAGCATATAAAAGAAGACATAAAGTCAGATGCATTAAGAAATGGATTTTTGTGAAGTGTTGAACATCTCTGAACTCTCATCTGCCTTAACACCCAAGTACACCTGTTGTCCTGTTCATTCCCTGCTTCATTCCCATTCAGAATGTTTTTCACAGTTCAGTGCACCAGACAATTTTTTCTTGTCATGACAGTCTCAATTCAGCTGACTCTGGTTAGAAGTCTCTTCTTGTGGCAGCCCATCCCATTCTCACACCAAAGAATGGTGATAAGCAGCCAGACTTCTTAAAGGCCAAACCAATATCTTTTCCAGTTTTTCAGACATTACTAGCCCATCACATAGAACAGAAGACTTCAATATCAGCCCTTCGCAATTCAATCAACATTCTTATCTAACAATCTAAAGAACCTCAAAAAACATACCATCTTTTGGCCTTAAATGTGTACACATATATCTAAGAGACCAAAAAACCCAAAGCAGAATCCATTCCATTGCACATGGAATGGACATGAGAACACACACATGACAGATGCTCGTTCCTCAGTACTACCAGGAGGTTCTCAGACTGTGCATGGCTGGAATCATCTGCAGGGAGACTCTCATACCACCTACCCAACACTGCTGCTGCAACATTTTCTAGCTTCTTTCAAGCAGATAAACAGCTTCTGGAGTGTTACATAGGGCCATGCTTGGGCAAATTTGGGCTGGACTGAAATAGTGCATATGCTACACACAATGAATAAAGGGTTTCTTGCACAGGGTAATATGACCCACTTAAAATGTAGTCCTCATGCTCATAGCAATGCATAGCATCTAAAAGAATCATGAACCAAAGGTTTGACCTTCCAGTAGTAACATCTGTTGTCCCAGTGAGGTGTTCCACAACAAATAAGTGCATAACACTAAAGATAACATGTGACATTGGTAAAGAAAAACAAAGCAAAACAAAACAAACATGGGAGGGAGAAAAGACAAGAAAAGACATCACATTTTTCTGAGCAGGGCAGAACAAACGTTTGACTGAAAAGCTTCAGGTCCGGCTGGGAGAAGGCCAAGACTAATTTAACCTTTGGTCAAATGGTTGGGAGTTAGCTAGTTTCCTTTTTCCTCTTACATCACTCCCAGAGATTTTGACAAAAATAATATGGCCCCGATTACATGACATTACAGGCTCTCATAATGCACTGGGGAGGATAGTGTTGAAACCCCTTAGAGACAAATTAATCCCAGCAAAGCAACAGCTGTAAGATTGCTATAAAGAGGGAAAACAACTACAATGTTTGCATTATGTGCTTACATGATTTTAATATAACTTATTAAGGGGATTAGATTATTGGACTTTTTAATAGGTCTAACAGCTTTGTATCATCATGAAAATATCAGCTGTCAGGTTGCACATAGCTGCCATTAAGGCATTTAACCACTCAGTACATTCCTTTAAAAAGCTAAAGCAGATCCAGGTATAAGACAATTTCTCTTGCTTTCAGAAAATGTATGCAGTCAGAGAATACATGGTCTACTGGGTCTGCTGAACGCGCTGGAACAGATCAGCACTGCTGTCACCGTGTGCCTCCTGGAGCCCCTGCGAGTGCTCAGGTGTCAGGCACCTGCTCAGCCCACCCGCCCCAGCGCGCTGCTGCAGCCATGGCACGTCCAAATCAAGAATTCCCCAGCTGAAGGAAACACGACCCTCCCGTCCTGCTCTCTGGTTACCCCCCTTTTCTTGTACTCTTACATGTGTTATCAAGCACGTGCTGTTCTCCCCTGCTATAAAACCGCTCTGGTTGTAGCCCACACTTATTTTGGAAGAAGACAAACTGACCTAAAGGCAGATTCCAGTTTATGCTCTCTCTCTGTAGCCGGCCCACACAGCCCTCCCAGGTTTCAGGGGCTGCTACCCACATGCTGCCAGACAAAGACCAGCCACCTGTGCCCAGCGTGGCAGAACCTCTGTCCTAGCAGCCACCCCTGAGGCTACATGTGCTCCAGGCCTGGAGAGCTGCAAAGTGGTTATTTCAGTTGGGCCAGACTGCAAAGGGTGTGCTGACTCCTCACTATGTTCCTCCCCACCCATGCCTCCTACCCCCACGGCACTGCATCAGATCCCACACGTGAGCCCCACACCATGGCATCTGGGGCACGGGACAGGTCATGGGACAGGTCACAGGACAGGTCACAGAACGGGTCACAGGACAGGTCACAGGTAGGTTCACCCGGACACAGCACATGAAGAGAAGCCAAGCTGGCAGGAAGATGTCCCCAGCCACAACACTGGGGCACTGCAAGGCACTGGCCCTTGTCCCCAGGGGTACACGGTGGGCTGGCACTATGGACTCACCACTCATACCCTCACCATCAGTGGCAACATGAGCCCTTACTGTGCCATCCTTGTGCCCTCACTGTGGCTGCACAAACCCCTGGTGCAGCCCTGCCCTCCTCTCACGGCCTGCACAGCAGCTCTGCCCAAGCAGCTGAACGGTGCTCTTGTGGGAAAGACTTCAACGAAATCCATTGCTTTTTTGAGATAAAGCAGCCAAAACTACCTCCCTCAGTTTATAGCAGCCGGTGGAAAGCTGTGCAGTAAGCGAGAAGTGCAGAGACCTCTGCATGTGTTATGAGGAGAGAGGAAGATGATTTTTTTCCAAACTGAGAAAATATGCTCATATGGAACATTATTTTTAGGTGTTTTGTGTTGCTACTTTGAGAACAGGTTTTATCTTCCCTTACTTAGTTTGTATTGCACGTCTGCCTTCCAGTTTGGAGGAGTAAAGAGAGTTGGTCATGGCAACTGTGAAATATGACACTACATTCATTTTGAAGAACTGTTTTTATATAGGGTAAGGTTAATTTCATCCAACTAAATTGTGACTGCCGTTTGTTAGTGCTTTGTTTAATAAACTGCAGTTAATAATGTCATGAGTATAACAACTAGTTCATAATATCACGAATACTGCTGTGAAACTTAGCACATATTGCAACTTAATCTCATAAAAAGCATAAAGCAGATTCATGAAAATTTGCATTGCTTCTGAATAAACACCATTTTTTATTTAAAATTGAGGGTTTTTATCAGGTGAGACAAGATATGACTAAATATCCTGTTATGTTTACACATATATACTTTGTGAAAACATATGGATCTTGGGGCAGATTTTAGGAATATACTACCAGATCTGGACCTTGATAAATACTGTATCACTGTATTGTATGTAATCCATAAGGGTTTAAAGATGTAAAAATCCACAAGGGCTTAAAAAACATACTGTCCTACAGAAATTTTAACATAATAAAATAAAATGTGGAAACTTGAGAAGAAGTAATTAATAAAAGCAGTGAAAGTTTGCACACTGTGTTGAAAGCTCAACACTACCCCCAAACTTAAAAGCTGTGAATGCACATGCCTCTGGAACGCAGGCTGCACTTCAGCTGGGGCTGGGCTGCTGCCCATCTGAGGGCTGCTGAGGTGGGCCCGAGAACAGAGCTTTCCCTGATCAGTCAGGCAGGTTCCTAAACCCTGCAGCTGACACAGTTATTTGTTGCTGTATAATTCCCATTCACACTGTTCACACAGTCACAGCACTGGTTTACTGTGAAATCAAGATGATGGAGGAGCTTCCAGGCCACAAACACTGCCAGGTGTGTAGTGAACATGTAGGTGCCTGCTGGGCCTTGCTGGGAACGGGGCTCCAGCAGTCAGATCTGCCCAGGGACCATTGCTGTGGCAAGGCAGGGCCTTCCTGTATTTTGTGAGGGCAGAAAGGGCCTGTTGGGGTGACATGTTGTTTATAGGAGGTCAGATAAGAAATTACCTGTTCTCTTGTGGAGAGCAGAGCTGACACTTCTTAGGAGATGCAAAGTATGTCGCAAAGACAAGGGTCTCCACTGCTATGCAAGGTATGCTTTGATGTTATTCCTCCCAATGATCTTTCAAGATCTACTGAATTGGAAAGGCATCTCTGCATAAGGTGGAAGAAACAATAAGATCCCCTAAGTAACAAGGCCATAACAGAGTACTTTCCTTGAAATGTAATTGTTCTGCGTACATGCAGAAGATGTATAAGTCTCCTGGGAAATAAAGAAGGTCTTTCAAGTATCATTCCAAACATGGAAACCAAGAATGTTTGTACTTCATGGATACTTTATTAACTCTATATACTTTCCTGTATTTTCTACAGAAAGTTCACACTCTAAAGTGTATGGCCAGTGCCAGAAAAAAAAAAGGGGGGAGAGAGTGGGGCAAAAGATATAAATATGAGCAATGTATGCCTTGCAGAGTTATTTTTCAGTCCTACATTATATGAGTGCTGTAATCTCAAGCAGGGACAAAGTGCACTGAGTAAATGAGAAAAGCCCATTTAAGTATGGCCCACAATGCAATGATTACAGCTTTTTTGGCCTGCAACTGACTCTACAACCTTGCCACTATGAAACGCCTCACCTTGGCTATCATCCACAAACTAAACAAATAAGTGCCATTTGATCAGCTTTGCTCTAGCATGGCAAGTAAAAAGGCTGGATGTCTAGGTGAAGGAATAAGGTAAAGAAACCTAGGATGGTAGCAAGGAGACTACTAAAATAACCTGCAGTATAACGAACAGTCTACATAAATGTCAACCCAAATTAACAGTGCTCTGAAAATTCACTGTTTCTGAACAGGACACTAGAATATGCACACTGTTCACCCATTAGCATGCAAAAGTAATTACTGGAAAAAAACGAGGGATCAGTAATCTACAGTATTCATGGCCAAGAAAACATGGATGAGGACCGTGTAGGAGGGCTAGTGTGTGGCTGAGAGCTGAGGGTTACAAAAGCTGAAAAGAGGTATCCATGGGAAGTAGCTGCTTCCAGCGAGTTCAACCACACAAGGAACGGCCATACCACCCATCAGCCATCCCCTCTGGAAATCAACAGGAAATGGCAAGTGCTGCTTTGCCAGAAGAAAGTTGCTGTCATTAGGTCTGATCTACTTGCAATACTTCACCTCTAACTTTAGACACCTCTAACTGTAGAATACCCTGTTTGGACACCAAAATAACAAACTTGCCACTCATGCTGTTCACCTCAGTAGTATAACACATCGTTAAGCCAGTTCCACAACTTTGTTGGAGTAATTTTAGTAAAGCTGCTTGTTAAAAATATTGGGACCATACATTTCTAGTAATTGCATGACGAAAATCTTTGGGCTTTTTAGAGGATAGTCTGGTAAGGGCAAACTAATAACAGAGTCAATTTAGAGGAGCAATGAGATTAAAGTTTGTGGCACTGTTATATTTCAGCCTTACTAATGATTACAATATGGAAAAAAATCCTTTCCTAGGACTGACTTGTCATGATCTGTTGGGTGAAAGAAGGGGGAGATAGCTGAAGTTGCTCTCCTGAGTCTCTGCATTAAAATCCTTTGTATAATCCAGCTTTTAACAGGCCATTATAACATATTAAAAATAACAGTTTTAAAAACCAGAACACAGCCTCACTGCATATGAATGCAGACACATGCATACATGCATATTACTGAAAGATATATTTTTCCTTAACTTCTGAATATGAGAGCTATGCTGGTAGGCAGACTTCTCAAATATCTTCCATTTCATGGTACACTTTTATGGTGGGAAGTTACTGACATCAGAAAGGAAGAATAATGAAACTGAGGTCACAGAATTATTTACACTGGCGGGTGGATCCCACAGCATTCCTGTATGATTCAATTGTTTTGATGACCCTCTTTTTGGGATTCTGTCACACATTACATCTGATATTTGGATCTTGGTAACTTGAAAGGGACACTGAGAGGTCTGTTTGGTTTGTGTTACCAGTGAGTTAACACAAGGTTAAAAAGTCTGTCCCTGTTCAAGCCAATGGCACAATTGCCAATGACTTCAGGATGCTTCCCAACTTTTTGTCCCAAAGTGCTAACAAGCCAGACAGAAGGAGCCATAGAGATACCAAGCTGAGCAAGGGACACCTAAAGAACACCCAGGGAACATCCAGAGAAATCAGATTAAATTACTGAGGGGGGAAGGAGAAAGAATAGTCAGCAGTATGCAAGTGCCTTTAAAAGGCAAGCTTTACTTTAAATTTGCTGTCAGAAGGGAAATGTGGGAATTATTGCCTTAAAGGCTTTTGTTTACAGTTAGGAATTGACAAACCACTGCCACATAAAGCAATAGAAGAAATAGTGCACAAAAAGCCATATTCAGATCATACGCAGAAATCTCATTAACACCCCCAACCTGAGATAAGCCTTTTTTCTGTTTCCAGACCACTACTGTACAGCTGTTAACCTTCACAGATACTGTACCACGGTCTGCCCAGCAGGAATTAAAAACCCAGGCCATGGTGATTGAAAAAAACAGAGTAGCGACACATTAGCAGAAAGGATGTGTATGTATGGCTGTGAATAACACAGCTCTGATCCTAGTGCAGAAGCCTAGGGCTTCATTACATTTAATTACTTCCGGCTTTAAATCAAGGCCTGCTTCAAAATGAGGGTGGCTGCTATTAAAGTAAATTACTTTCCCCTCAAGCTTGTATGGAAAAGTACAGTACCAAAGGAAGACAGCTTCTATTAAAAGCAGTATGGTAAAGGTGCTGCTGCTAGGCTAGAGATGGTTTGTAACTGGGAGCAGCTCATAAATGAAGCTTTATATGGTACCTGTCTTCAATATCTTATGAGGGAGAAATGTTTATATTTGGCTCAGTTCCTTTCTGCCTCATTCTTTTTGGGGCTCCTTGTACTGCTCTGAACTGCTACATGACAACTGTTTCTAATGCAGAAATTGCACATCAGCACACTGATCCTTCTTCCTGTGGGCTTCCCCTCTCCAGGGTGGATATAGGGAGTGCCAGCATGACACTGAGCAACACGAGACTTCCCAGAAACAGAGTGCTCCGAGATGCAGGCAGGTTTGGATGGCTGTGTGTTTGAGCATGTATTTCAAACATAAACACATTAAGTGATAGAAGAAAACTTCTCCCACTAAGGTCATAACACTTATATCCTGGACCTACCCAGATGACAGGCCCAATTAGTACAGGTTAAAAAACCAATACAAAGCAAAACACCAGCAACAGCCCTTGAAAATAATCTGCTGTCGGTATACCAGACTCCTAGAAGACGAGCTGAAATGAAAATGAGGGATGGGTTACTCAAACCAAACCAAATACAAACTTAATGAGAATTTACCCAAATCTTCTGACAGATTTTTTTTAATCCCTGTTGTGTTTTGGCTCTCACTCATATTCAGCATCTGCTCTCTATCCTTGATCACTATCCGAATATTTGTTCCATGCACTTAATTTCATTCTCCTTCATTTTACAGCCTGCCTGGTTCATTTGTTCATTCTTTGATTTGCCCTCACATTTTCTCAGCTTTTCATCTCTTTCTGCTTTTTTTTCCCTGTCTCCTGGCTTTATTGTCTCTCTCTCTTTTTTTGCCTTAGCCTATATACAGCCCTAAATTTCCCTATTTCCCTGTTGCCTTCCTGTCACCATTTGTTTTCTATCACCCTGCTTTTCTGCTGGTTGATGTTGGAAATATTTCAGGAATTTGTAATTCTCAGTGCCATGAGAACCGTTATCTTTGTGTTTTCACTGGTGAAAGTGCTCTCGGCATGGTGAAGATGATGAGGATGATGACGGAGCAGGCCTGGGACAGAGAGGCTTCAGATGGACTCTTCCCTGAGCCCACTTTGCCTCCAGAGTGGTATGCTCCAGTGTGGAATGTGCGAGAGGAAGCTGGGTCCGTGGGGAGCATGCAGGCTGGGGGCAGGGATTGTGTATTGAGAAACCTCAAATTCCACACAACAGAAATGAGTACAGGAGAAACTGAAATACAAGAGAGAAGCAAGATGAGGGACCAGCTGGAGAAGGGTGGGGGGGAAATGCAGGAAAAAAAATACACCCACCACCACCACACCCCAGCCTTCAAGTTTTTCTTTCATGCAGGTGCAGATGAGCAGCAGTACCAGCCCTTGCTAATATTCACTTGTTCTGAGTAGTAATACTAAGAAAGCCTCAGACCTCAGTCTACCCATTGTTTCTTTCCCTGAGCAGGGTTAAAGGTCACCTTTAAAATAACAACTGCAAACAAAAGACAATTACATGAATAAAAAATGATCAGTGACTGAGAAAGCCAGCCAGTGCATGGAGTGTGGTGACTTGTCATTGGAGTATGACAAAATGCCAACTCAGTCACCACAGAGAGAAAAATAAATAAATGGGTAAGTGACTGTATTCTAATACCTAGAGATGTCTCAGGAAAGGACCATCAACTGCTTTGTTATTGTTTCTGCTGCGCCTGCTATTGTTATTTGTATTCTGGCATCACCAAGAGGCCTCAACTAAGATCAAGGCTGTTGTGTTAGACACAAGATAAATATGCACAGGAAGAGAAAGTTCCTGTTTTAAAAACCTAAATCTTAATGGGTGAGATGAGCAAGTTGAGGAAAAACAGAGATAATGAGAAGTGAAATGACTCAAACTGAGTCACAGCAGGTCAGTCTGAGAGCCCCTATCCTATCTTTTAGAGTTTCAAGGAGCTGAATAGGAAGAAATTGGGAATATTGTGTATACTACTATGATTATTGTTTAGAAATGTAAGAATTCCCCAGGCTCCTCCATCCCTCATGATGGAAGCCTCCTCTCTATGTGCAGATAAAAGTTATTTTGTGTTTGCTGTTTGCTCGGCTGGTCCGACACATGCCCACCATAGCATCTCGCCATGATGAACATACAAGGTACTCACTACCATTTACAGGTCGTGTGTGTGGTGATGAGATTGGGATATGTTCAGCTGATATAAAATATCTTTGTCTCATCCAGGTCTCTTCCTTCTTCCCTTCAGTGCTGGCTTTAGTTAATCTCTCGCAGTCTCAAGAGCTGCTGGAATCGTCATGCTGTAACAGAACAGGTGACCTCAATCAGTAGTAGGACTTAAGAGCTCCTTGGACTCTGTGGTCATCTCTGCTTCAAGTTCACATTCTCCAAATACTACTGCAAAGAGTTTGCTAAAACCCTCCCCAGGGTTTCAAAATCTTCAGAAACATTTTGCTGAAGTGCTACAACCTGCTAATGTAAGATAGCACAGAGATGTCCCTGGATGGGGCTCTTGAAAGAAGTACTGCCTATCACTCCCCACCAACCATGTTTTTCAGAACTTCAGAGCTTTAAAAAATGGAGAATAGATCGAGGACTATTCCTGTAACAGTAGCTCCTCTCAAGACTTCAGGATGGACGCAGAGTGGCTGTTAATGCTGCAAGACACTCATAAAATAATGAACCATAATGTTTGTTGACACTGGGTCAATAGGACACAGTGGTAGATGTTTTGAGAGATGCCTAAACTCAAGTATTGAAAAGACTTTCAGCATGGCTCACTACCATCAAAGAAAAATTTTCCTCTAAATAATGGAGAAGAGTAAGCAAGCTAGTATCTGTAGTGATACCTTTCCTGACTAAAAACACTTTTCCCTCTCAAGATCAGAGAGAAGAACCCCTGAGCTGACCAGCTGCCACTGCCGGTCACAGCATCTTCCAAGCACCACACAAGCTCCAAGCAAAAGACCTGTGATTACAGCAGAAAACCCATTAGTCCTTGTCCTCATGATTTCCCCTGGAATCCCATTAAGTGGTTAGAAATGACTGGCAGTTACTGTAGCATTTATTTGACTCCTGTCTCCAAAGTATAAACCAAAGTAGCATGTTTACCAGAAGCTGTTGAATGGTTTAAGATGGCCAACTAGAAATGAAACAATAAATTACAAAACCCCGACATGGGAATGAGGGGAGTTTTCTGAAATCCTGAGAGAAACAAGTGAAGGGAGGTACTTCCATCAAGTGTGCCTCTCTCAGAATGGCACATTCCTGAGGACCTATTTCAAAACTGTTTGGGTCTGGCATATAAAGGTCCAAACCCAAGAATACTCAGGAGCAATCAGCTGAGAAAACAATTAGGACAACAGAGTAGATGAAACACTGTGGCCTACTTAAAGCACTTAGAGGTGGTCCTTTATTCTCAGTCTCAGGCATGTCAGCATAAAATCCCTTAAAGAGAATTATCAAATTCAATGTACTTAATAAGGAGGTCCTGTTCCAAATAGTTTAACTTCATTTGTGATCATTAAGCACTGGTGGTCTCAGGACACAAAAGACAGAGGGGGAAAGTCAGGAAAGGTCTTGGATATGAATCAAAATATGACTGACCATAAAAATACTTCATTGCTACATTCTAAGCTTTTGAAAAAATGTTGAAAATATCAGAATGGAACTGCTACCTCATATGGTGTTCAAAATATGGCACACGTAAGTAGATGTGGCCACGCTAGAGAAGTAGAAACTTACAGAAAATTATCTATGGTTTATTGTGGATCACAAACTGAACAGGAGTCAGCCATATCATGCTGCTGCAAAAAAATGTAAACAGAGGAGGACAGAAACAGAAGCACAAGCAAGAAGACAGAGTACAGTTGTGGTTGGAGATGGTGAAGTTAAAATAATGAGGCTGAGCAGGGATTCTGACAGCATGTTCACTGAAAGATTAAATGAGCTAGAGGCATGCAACCTCATGAAAACACTCCAGAAAATGATGGGAGGTGGGCAGGTTTGGAACAGTAACAGCCTCTGAACATGTAAAAGGCTATACAAAAAGGACTGGAAGAGTCTGACCTCCATAAATTTAAACTGTGGCAACAAAAGTTAAGATTAAGCATCAGGAAAAGCGTTTTTAATGTTAAATATCATACTGGACTAGATCACCAGAAACACTGTGGTGTAGTCATCACTGGATCCCTTTAAGAATAGTTAAACAAATACTTATTGGGGATGACTGACGTAGACTGCATCACTTCTTTGGGCAAGGAGACAGACTGAATGTTTGTTCAGTATAATGGTTTTTCACATTTTTCATTGCAATTGGTCACCTGGAACAGAACTAGCTTCTCTGGACAGGGAAACATCACCAGACTTCTGGTAATGCTCACATTCAAATGCCCCAGTTGTCAGACATTCCTGTCAGAGAATGGGTTTGGCAGAGTGAAAAAGGGAAGCTATCAACATGTCTTGAATGATAATCTGGAGTCTAAAAAACAGAAAATCAATTCAACTGTGAAGGAAAGAATGCACTTGGGAGTGTCCTCAAATCACTTCCCATATTGGGAAATCACAGCCGTAATTTTCTGTGCAACTGACACAGTTTTCAAATACTGAGGCCACCTTCATCTTACCTCAGGTACTATCTCTTTTCATGTTGTCTGATGCAAAAGTAGTCTTGGTTTTTCCTGTGGAGAAGAGAGGGTAAGGGCTCTCCCCACAAGGTTTATGGGCAAAAAACAAGAAAAAGAGGTTGACATTTTAAACTAATGCTCTTGATTACCTCTCGTGTTAGATTCAAAACATTATTTTCCTTGTTCAACACATCAATCTGTTTGACTTTTCTAACAAAAATAAAGTCAAACCTGTGCATATTGCATTTCAGAAAAGTCTTTTTTTTTTTTTGAAACATCTGTTTGGAAGTGTTAAGGTTCTGCTGAAAAACCTCACACAGATGTGGGCAGCATGCCATATTCTGAACAACAATAGAATCTCCAAGCATCCTCTCAGGACATGCTTAAATAAAATTCCCAAAGAAGAATGAAATCAAAGTTTTTTTAACCCAAAATTTCTTTTTCTAAGCTGCACATGGTGCCATATCTGTCCACTTCCAAGGCAGACCAAGTCAGCTGCCATTTTCTGGCAATGCCATGTATTGCACTATTGCATTTAGTCCCATTTACAAGGCTCCACAGTATGTTTTCCACTATCCCATGGCTACTGTAGCCTAGCACGTTAGTCAAAGGAGAAGAAAATGGGGGAAGAAACGCCCCACAACTTAGAGTGGTTAAGGTTTTCTTATTTCTTCCCCTTTTGCCATTACTGTACCCTGTATGTGCTGAACATCTGCCAGGTTTCTCTGCCCAAACTTAGTGCTCTCATGCATCATTCACCCAAGCTTTTCAACACTTCTCTTGGGATTCTCATCCCATTGTTTCTTTTCAAATTTCATTTTCTTTTCTCTTTTACTCTCTAGCTTTCTTTACTTTCCCCCTCTATTTTTCACAGTCCCTCTCACCCCTGCAGGAAAGAAAGAAAAAAAAGAAAGGAATGAAATGAACTGCATTTTAACAATCAGAGTAACAGCAAAACAATGCTCTTGAGATCCCATCTGTTGCCAACACATCTCCCAAGACAGCAAATGATGGGCATTCCTTGCTAAATAAAGAGAATTTCCCACACCCATTAAAGATCTACACAGCAAAGACTGTTGCTTAAGTATTTACTTTTTATGGCATACAAGAAAACTACCTGGAATTGTAAATACCAATGACATATTGTTCACATCTCTACCAAACATGTGGTCAGTGGCCATATGGATAACTTCTGGGTGTGAAATGTCCTTTCTCTTTTTTACAGTGCTGCAATATCCTTGTGCCAGAAGCTTTTCTAAAAGTTTAATTGCATAATTCCACCTCCGGTGCATGAAGTTAAATTCTATTTACAAACAAAACCCACATCCTTTCCTACCTCAAAAATCTACCAAAGCAAACTGGCTCAGTTCCTACATCCTACCTAATAAAGAGCTGCCTTTTTTTGTTTTTTTTTTTCAATTCATTCAAACTTTCTCTGATTAGGATTTCACAAATCTTGATCCGAAACAGAAACATTTATGCACACCATTTATATACTCCATCTAATTCACAAAGAATAGCAATGATTTATATTATGATTGGCCTGGATTTATAAAGTGGACTTATCAAAAACAACAGTCGCACAACACTTCTCACAGTTATGCAGTTTACTAAGGCCTTAAATGGGAGCATAGCAAAGCTACAGCAGAGCATGTTTAAAGTGTCATTTCTCATTAACTTGATAATGAACTTTTTCATTAAAAAAGGAAAGTGACAGACTTTTTAAGAGATATTGTGTGAGTTCTTAAGAATTTTCTGGGGAGTTGCCTTGACATCCCTACTGTTTCAGCTCTAGGTCTGCACTCTAAAGAAATGCGATTTCCATATGGTTAAGCAAATGTTTCTCACCAGCATATCTCCAAACCCAAGTTATTTTGTATCTCCTTTTTCATTAGAGTTGTATCCCAGATGGTGCTTCACAACAATAGGTGTTACTGTGAAAATACTGAGGCTTCAGAAATGTAAAACCACTAGAGAAAATCTGAGGCAAGGCTGGGAAAAAAATGGTGTAAATTAATATCACTTTATTTTTTGAAAATGGATGGAAATCCATGATCCAGAAAAATGAAGTAAAGAAAAGGCAAATATGGAAGAGTGTAAGAGCAGGTAATGGACCTCTATTAGCTGAAGAGATGAAAGGAGACAAAGATGAACTCGAGCAATTTTAAAATCAAATAATCCTTTTTTTGAAGCAGTCTGTGATGTGAGTGAGGAACCATTTGAATTGTTTGAGGATGTGGATAGTTTGGTTATTTTCTCTTGCATATGAAAGAATCTAGGCAGCACTGCTTTGTATAAGCTAGAACCTGGAGGAGGGAAAGCATGGAAAGCCACAAAGAAAGAAACTGCATTAGGAAAGGTGAAGAGACAAAACCAACCACAGAGAGGATTATAGCTAAAGCAAATCCAAACCCTGACATACACGTTTGGTGTTTTGGAGGTATGATTGATGTGGTGAGGAGGAATTATTCAGTGTTCAAGCAGAAGGCTGAATTTCAAGGTAAGGGAAGTAATCAAAAGATCTGAGCAGAGAAGGGAGGTAGATGACATGGAGTCATGTTAAGGAAGTTGCTCTGCTTTTGCAAGATTTTTAGCTGAAGAAATAAGCCAAAATATATTTAGTGAAGTCTCTGAACAGATTTACAGTTGAACCTGATTAGGATGAAAACAATGACAATGTAAGACACAGTTCATAGGCAGGGATAGGCAGGGATAGCATCCTTTATTTCTTTTATTATATATAAATGATGTAGACCTTATTGATGTAATTGAAAAATAAAGTCTTTCAAATAGAGAATTTCCTCTTCTCATTCCATACAAATACAACAGAAACCATATTTTGTAATAACTATAGTTAAGATGTCTGAGAAAATAGTGGAAAAGATAGAGGCCTAGACTACATAAAGGTATGTACATACCTTAGCAAAAAGTATTGCCGTTACATACAGAAGGGAAGGGAAGACAGCTGTCTGGATAATGTACTTAAAACCTTGGAAGGAGGAGGACAGCTGAAACAGTTCAGAGGGGTGAATATATTTGAAAGCAGAATATATGCACTGCCATTATCTTCCATATAACAAAATCCTTCGTTGAAAATTATGGATGATAAAAAGAAGATCTGTGCCAAACTATAATGTATTTCTCCAGCTGAGTACAAACATCTCTGAAAGCTCCAGGTTTGATCCTTCTATCTAGAAAATGCTATTTCCAAAGAATATTCTCTCTCTGCAGTGATACAATATCACAGATAGAATATTGCTGAATTGATCATCTGGTGCTGTGATAAACTATTTTGGAAATATAGTCTTTCAAGAAGTAATATAAAACCTAGCTTCTGCCTACACATAATATGCTGGGTTTAGTAATCCATTACTCAGCAAGTGCACAAACTGCTTGTGTCTCCTCTATGTGTTAAAATAACTACAGCCAGAAGTAAAAAGTCTGAGTTTCCTCATACGAGGAGGAAACACGGAAAACATGCCAGGAGGAAATGGTCACACCTGTTTAGCAATGCCTGACTGATAAAATGGTGTGAACACATTTGTAAATGAGCTAAAATGCCTCAAGGATTTGACGCTGTGGCTACATTTATGCTTGCTTGTCTATTCTGGCAAAGTAACAGTCTCTCACATTTCTAAAATACTGCCATAAAGACGCAGGAAGCACATGCATCAGGTNTTCCATCTCTTCTCCCTCTGTGAGATAAAGAAATCCACAAGCAATTTGCTACTTGAAAAGAGGAAAAGACACAAGGAGCACAATTCTCTCCCAGATGACGACGGCTGAATTCACAGCCTTTACTCTTTAGCATCATTAATACTACCTCGATTATGTTTGATGATGATGATGAAGATATAGTTAGTATAAAGACCCATTATGTTTTATTGATGTTAATTGTATGTTGATTATAAATGGGACAGGATGTATTTACATGAGCTTCACTATTCGAGGAAGGTTGTGAAATCAGAGTCCAATTCTGCACCAAGAATAAAACCTGCACCTTCTATAATTGTAATAGTATCCAGATGTTCCTCTGTAACATGAATGCAGGTGGTGAAAGCAGTAAACTGGTATGGAGCAGATGTGCTCTTAGCACAGGTGGGACTTGCTCCCAGTGCTACAGTGAATTTTGCACTCACTGATGTAACAGAAGAAGAGTCCAGGAGATAGAAATGTAAAAAGTGAATTTAAAATGTAAAAAATAGTTTCCATTATGGTGGTGCACCTTGATTGTTGAGATTTTAGAAAATCCAGAGCAAAATCCCTGAGTAAACAGGGATTTTTTAAAACTGAAACTACAAAAACCCAAAGTGGCCAGCAATGGAGCTTGCTCAGGTACAGAAACCCTGGAGGGTGTAGTACTTCCACTTTGTGGGATGTGCATAATGTGCATCAATTGCAGAGATTGTTTGTGTCTCATACTACCATAGAGATAATCACAATTAAAATGATTTGGNACAGAGATAATCACAATTACCATGTTTTGGCTGCATATTAATCACCTGACACTTGAGAATTATGCTCTTCTTTACTGTTCAATTGTGGTAAATACAGGAAGACTGATTTGACTTTGTCAGCAAGCTGGGCCAACCAGCCTCATTCCAATTTACTTTTCAGACTGCATCTAAATAACTTTAACAAGTCTTCACTGTCATGTAGAACAGACTTTCTGAAATTTTACATGAAGACTGAACGCTATTTGCACTTCTCTGTCATTATATAACACCTACTCCCAAAATACATGCACCATTTAGGCCCTCTCTGTGCTAGGTGTCAAACCAATCTGCACCAGTCTAAACAAGGATAATCTGTGCCCCAAAAGTATGTACACTGAAAGACAGGTCCCCTGGATATGAAGAGACAAAATGGTCTTGGAAATTGAGAACATAATATCACCTGGATAGGATTGCAATGACCATGTTCTCTGTAGACATATAAGCAAGGGAATATACTAGTTGGTGTAGAAGGGATAGAATGAGACATTGTTGTGGATGTTATACTGTGGAATGCTTGCCAAGTGTAGAAGGCAGCACTGGAGTATATTCAACAGGTTATACGATTAAGGATCTAGATACCAGAGACAGAATCCTCTGGATACAGAAATGCTGGGCTGCAAAAGACTGTGAAAACAAAATCTAAGATGGATGGATGTCCTGGATTACCTGAAGGATAAGAAAGAAACCCCACAGCATCACTCTGAGTGGAACTAACAGTGCAAGACTATGGCAATAAAACACCACATAATAAATGAGGACAGTATGCCAGTGCAGTGTCCTTGGCCTGCAATGCACTCTCAATAAACTGCAATTGTTCGGGCACCAGTGCACAGATTTATGTCAGGTTAGTTTTCATTATCTCCATGTTGTTATTTATGCTCCATGCTCAGGGACACCACCCAAAATAGGTGGTTTATAGGCAAATAATAAAGAGCCTGTTTCCTATTCCAGGGACTTTCCAGTCTATAAAAAAACATCTCTGCTATTCCTAATCACATCAAGCTGAATCTGGCCATTCACATTTGGAGCCCAGATGAGAATAAGATTTCTAAGGCATGCCCCATGACTACTTCCCCTCTGCGAGTTGAGTAATCAAGTTATAAACTATACCAAGATGGGCTGGGCAATTAAACATTCTCTAGCTCATCTGAAGAGATTGCTATGGTAACAATTTCTATACCAGCTCTATTGTTGGTCCCATTTCTTCTACCCTTCTTCTTTATTTAGTAACAGTCATTCTTTATCTTGTACAAGGTGGTTATCCTGTTAGCAGCAGACACACATAGTGTAAGAATACTGCTATATAAGGAAAACAACATGGCTATATGTCTGGATCAAAGATATAAAAATATAACCTACTTAAATTGTGATAATAACTCCTGGTATGAATGAGAAGCTTTATGATGGTATGCTGAAAAAATTAACAGTGAGACAGCACATCTCCTGAAGCAACCTCCAAATAAGTACTTTATGGGACAATCACAGGATAGCAAGTGTTCTTCCAGACTGCAGTGCATAATGGTTTTGACATTGATAGTACCTATCAATGTACTATTGACGGCTGCAAGAAATCTTACAGTAGCTGCAGTGCACCGTGGCCATATTTAAGTTAAATTAGCCAATAGGAATACTAACCACTGGTCAAAGGTTAGCTGCTTTAAGACTTCCAGACCTGATCCATACATTAAGATTCATCCCATTCAGAGAAGAAGGAAATTATCTGGGACAGAAGCACAGATATCAGACTTACCATGGAACTACTCCACAGCAACACCGCACAAATAGATCAGAAGGTGTAATGATGAATACTGCATGTTTGAAACACCTTGTTGCACAAAATAGGATAATTATAAACTTAAATAAAAATAACTCCCTATACAGTTTGGGCAAAGTAATTCTGTAAAGGGGATAAATCCTTACATTACATCTCATCCAAGGGACAGGTAAAAAAATTATTATATTTTGAAGTTTGAAAGATCACCATTTTTACATTTTCCACTGCACTCACCTCTACCATGAGCACACAGCACATTTAATGGAATCAAAGTTCTTATGTATGTCTATAATACCTCAACTTATCTTATTGAGAGGAATAAGCATCACAGTCTAAAGGTATTGGTCATAAAGTATTCCTATGATTTCAACCTTTTCCTATGACCAGAAGAAACCAGCTCACAAGAGGAAGGTCTATGACCTATGTGTAAGAGGTCTATGACCTCTATGTGTAAGTTTGGAGGAGAGTTTAAATCCCATTATGGGACAAAACTGACAGCTGTAAAGGCTCAGGGGTTTCTTCTCTTTCCTACTATTGAGTTAAGAGAAAGGTCAGATTAAAAAAGAGTTTGGAGTCTCAGAAAAGTGAGACAA
>VZTN01013230.1:246380-346624 GCA_013400515.1 Erpornis zantholeuca | reverse complement strand
GGGGGCCGGCAGGAGGGTGGGCGCAGGCTGCCTTACCTCTGCTCCCGCGCTACCAGGGATTCCCCGTGGTTCCGCCAGGAATTTTGGAGAGCCATCCTTCAAGGGTTTTTAGTTCTGTCTTTCTCTCTCTTCCTCCTCCTCCTCCTCCTCTTCCCGTGTTGTGACTGGGTTTATAAAAAAAATAAAAAAAGACAACTCCATGTAAGCTCGCAGCCAGGGCACGGCGAAGTCTGGGGCTCCGGGGGGAGGGAGCAGCGGAGGGAGGGTCACAGCTCCATGCCTTACAAAAGGCAACCCAAAGCCTGGATATTTTTTTAATATCCTACACAAAACGCCGCCGCACATATACACGTAACGCAGGCCCCAGACCTGGCGCTAATTAGGTTTTTGCCAAAAACTGTCGAGGTTCAGCCTATGACACGAATAAATGCGACGGGGCTGGGAGTTATGAGCCCTCACCTGCCCCGAGCCCCCCCCGACGCTCAACCCTCACCTGCCCGAGCCTCCCGGAGCGGGCACCCAGGAGGGCGAGAGTTTATGGGGCGCATTGAGAGCTCCCACGACGGCGGGGACCCAGGGTCAGCTGTAACCACGCGGCACCGACCTGGACTATTTCAACCCGAGTGCTATTCCAGGGGTATTTTTGCACAAATTAATTTTACTATTTCACAGCTCCACGCACAGTGGGAAAAAGGAAAAAAAAAAAAAAAATAAAAATCAGGGTTGTGTATCCCCTTGCAAATGTCACAGAAGCAGCACTGAGTGTGCCGGGACGGGTCTCCAGGAGCACAGGCCTATTGTTCTAAGGACACGGCTTTTGTGAGAGGGGCAGCACAGCCAGGCTGGAGCAGGAGGAGGAGGAGGAGGAAGAGGGGAGGGAAGCCCTTGCACAAGCACACCGTGCACCGCAGCCACCGTTTCACACCCTCGCGTTAGATGTTTGCTGCAAATACAAGGTGCACACGTGTGGCACTTTTTTCCAAACATGTCATTACCGGGAATGATTAAGGGCTTCGTTGCTTCCCAGTGCAAGGTCTCGGCTTGGATTGCTGCTGATGGCTGGATTCCCCTGTACACCTCGCAACATGATTTTAGTGCGACGATCTTAGTGCGACGATTGGGGGAAAAAAATGCACTTTATTAAATGTTTTTTTCGTACGTGGAATATTTACGAAAGAGTCAAATTTATTTTTGCAATTGGCAAAAGCAAATTTGCTCCTAAGCTGTACGTGAAACACACAGGTCGTGTTTCACCCCGGTGTACATTTTTATGGAGCAGTTACAAACGCCTGAATTCCGCGTTGCCTGTAAAGGCTGGGATGCTCCAGCCAGGGCGGGCACGGAGCTGTGTGTCCGTGCACCAACTCCGTGTGCGCGGGGAGCTGAGGGGAGCGGCGGGGCCGAGGCAGACAATGGGAGCTGGAGGCAAGCAAGGAGGTAGAGGGGGGTCTGCCCGTGCCCCCCCGGCCAGGAAAGCAGGTCACTCCTTATCAACTGGGTAAGCAAACGCCGAAACAAAGCGTGGGGCTGGATTTTGATGCGCCAGCCACGCTTTCTTATAAAAAATAATTTCCCTGCCTTTGTTTCTCTTCTTCTCCTTCAAAGCAAGGGGAAGAGTGGGCTGCTGTGTTCACACTGGCTTTCCAAGGGAAAAAAGATGATTTTTAAGAATCTGCCCACCAAGCATGAGTTACTTGTCCTCCCCACCCCAAAAAGGAAAAAAGAGAAAAAAAACTCAAAAAGACTCAAAGGATTCCTGAAATAAAGAAGAAAGAAAAACATCCAAAACATTAGACACAGAAACATTATATTTCAATATTATCATATGAATTAAATGTAATCCTTGAAGCGACTCGTCCCAGGGGTCACATATTAGGCCATTTTTTTCTTTTTTTTTTTTTTTATTTAATAGAGGTCACCCAGGCTGAAAAGCAGAACCCAAATGAAAAGCATCTTCAATGTGGTTATAACATGAGCTGGACGAGGTCAGGCAGTGTCTTGTATGGCCTCATAAAAAATACATAACCAGACAGCCTAATAGTATTTCTTTGCATTCATTTTTGGATGGGAGCTGGCGGATGGGGGAGGGGGCTGGGAGAGGGCCACAACTGCCTGTGCATTTCCATAATGGGCAGCTTCTCCTACGTTCCAGTTAGGGGAAAAATGAACATTCATTTTAACACATCCCTGGGTTAGTTCACTTTAAAGAATCATCCTACAGACAATTCCTGTGGCCCTGAGAAAGTGAGAGAGGAGGGAAGCATCGCCCATCTCTCTCTCATACACACACACGCGCGCACACACACACACACACACACACACACACGTGTGTTCACTGCAGACATGCTACTGTCATGCTTAACTGGGAGTGCAACCACCTTGGGCTTGCTTTCATCAGCACTGGCTTATGGATGTTGGTATTTGTCCATACACACAGCCAGGCTGATGAATTTGAATTTTCTCTCTTCTGAAGAGAAGCAGAGGAAGCCCCCATTCCAAGGAGTCCCTCTATCCACACTCACTGGGGAGGGGTCTGCC
This sequence comes from Erpornis zantholeuca, assembly GCA_013400515.1. NCBI lineage: Eukaryota > Metazoa > Chordata > Aves > Passeriformes > Timaliidae > Erpornis > Erpornis zantholeuca. Next base: position 344,086 of record VZTN01013230.1, on the reverse strand, counting down.
CACTGCTGGGATTTACACAGGTTTTGGGTGGGAGAGACGGCAAGAGAAAGGCAAGACATAAAATGGGAAGGGGGTGTGTGTAAATAAAAATAACCAGTGCTAAAAATGCCGGGTGAGAAGAAAATCTGTAAATCTCGCCTCCCTTCCCCCTCCCCAAATGCCGCCTGGAGCCGGGTGACCCTGCGGGGAGCGGAGCCGCAGAGGTGACCCGATGCTAACCAGCCTGTTAGAACTAATAAGGTGTGCGCCTAAGCCAGGGGCTGACACTGGGGCATTGTGGAAATAACTCTCCTTGTTATTGCCCATCCTCAGCTTGAAATTTACTGCTCCTTTGCATTATTAAAAAGACAGCTTGCGTGCGCGATGGGGGAGAGGCTGGGCAGGAGGAAGAACCGCACAAGCTTTTTTAATGGTATGTTTGTGCTCTCTCTAGTCTTTAGATTCAAATTCGGAGCATTAAAACATGCTGGGTTAATAGGTTGTTATTTATTATTTGAATAAAATCTGTTTAGAAAAATGAAAAAAAAAAAAAATTCCCCCACTATGGCAAATGGTTAGAAAAAAGGAAAGGTGTGAAACATCTCAGAGAAGATCAGGCCAAGGCCTTGTGGGACAAACCCTGCCCCAAACGTTTCCAGTACCACTGCTCCACATTTACATCAGATGTGAGCAGAGCTTAGAACACCCAACAAGGTGGGTAACAGGGACTGCATGATAGAAACACAAAAGAACCTGCTGCATCGTGGGACCATCCTCAGCAGAGCCACCTGAAAGGGTGTCAGAGCACCTGAAATCATTCCAGGATTCTGCATTCTGTAAATACAGAGCCATTTGGCATCTTGGGGTTTTGTTTTTCCAGCAGTTGGGCAAATGATAAAACTCAGAGATGAACACGGTGGAAAAATATACTTAGTCTCGATCCCTGCTCTCACTGCTCCTCCAGCACCCACCCTCCACCCTCTGGGATGATTCCCACAACATTCCCAGGATAATGGGTGACACTCCCCAGAGAGGGTCCCCACCAGCTCCCTGTGGGGGGGACACACCAACCCCACGATGTACATTTGCAACTGAGAGATCAGATTTTACAGAAACTGAGCCAAGCCACTCTTTCAGATGCTTTTGCCTTCTCTGAGTCAATTTCTATGGACAGGTATTTTCAGCTTGACCTTTGAGGGGCTGCAGAGCCCATCTGGCACCAGCAGGGCACAGGCAGACCCTGCAGCTGCTGCTGACAGGGGAGCCCCTACCAGAATTAGGACTCAAGTATTAATAATTTTCTGCAGCAAAGCAGCTGAGGGCACATTGGAGACATTGCTGAGAACGGGGATCTATGATAAATAACATCCTCAAGGTAAATACAGAACAGGATTGAGCCGTTCATGGCAATTGGCCGAACCAAGGGTAGCTCCCATTGAGCTGAGCTGAGGGGGTGGGTGGTTTATGGTCAGGGGTTCCACAGAATCAGCTACCAGAGGGATTTGAGAGAATTCTTAAGAGCACATGAGAGCCACAGCAGTTCTTGAGCTGTCCAAGGCAACTGGGTTTTTCTGCATGTTCAGAGACATTCTTCTGAAAGGTTAATGTGAGCAGCTGCTGGGAAGACCTGGGATGACAGTGGGAATCAGTGGTGGAAATTTGATGAGATGCATGTAACTGCCATTACACACTGAAACAATGTAAATTAAATACATATATATGTGGTCCTGCACATTCAGGGACCAGAGGTGGGGTTTGAAACGAGACTCCCAGAGCACACCAAGCTCTCTCTCGGAGAGCCAGCACATCCCACAGCACCTTCAACAGGTGTGAACGTGTCCATCGCTTCTGTCCCAAATTGTCCTGTCCCCATCACAGCCAGCCTGAGTCAGTGACATCAGTGCACAGAGCAGGTTGAAATATGTACTAAACATTGTGGGAATAAATTACAAAGAAAAAGCTTCAGAGCAAGGGGTAACTGCCTGCTAAGGCAAGGAAACGAAATCCAGGTTTTTGAAAGCACCAAATATAAACAAGGAATTAAAGCTGAGACCTGACAAAGAGGTAGAAACAAACCAGAAGCCTCACTGCCCCCTCCCAGTTACTCTCTTTCCGGCATCCCGATTTCGTGAATCATGCAAAGCAGCCAGTCAGGTCCTATCTGCATCTGAACATACAGATATTTCCAACTCCTCCATCCCCAAAGGATAAAGTAACTTTTATCAACGCATTGTTACATGGCTGCGCTTGCCTACACTGTATTTGATCATTTTTGCATACACACGTATTTAATCCTATGCCTCCTATAAAGAATAATAACAGCAAGAAGCATGATGCTCCACATTTTAGTTAGGATATCCAAATGTTTTCAGGTAAAATCAAAGGTGTGGAGACTCAGAGGACTGTGTTAAGCAGCTCTTGTGCTCAGCCTTCAGGTGGTAAAGCTTAAGTAACAAGAGTATTCGAACCGTGACAACACTCTACCGGATTTAAAAATACAATTTTCAGAACTGATTGCCAAACTCTGATCTTGGGAGCATGCCCATTTTTTTCAGCTCAACCAACGGATCCCATAAAAAGTACTGTTTCTCCTTAGAAACCCAGGCAAAGTCAGGCTGCCAGAGAGGAACAGTTGGATTGGAGGGTTTCTCATCCCCCGCAGCTCTCACAGCAATGTCCTCCTGAATGGACATCAAAACCACACTTACAAAAACAACAGCCCAAATTACTCCCTATGTAACAGGCTGTATCAGTCCCCCACGTAAGGCCCTGTGGTATTTACGTGCCTCACTTCTTTAAGCTCTTCAACGATTCTCTTGTCATTTTGGATTCTCTGGATTATAATGGCATCATAGAATCACAGAATGTGTTGGGGTGGAAGGGACCTTAAAGCTCATCCAGTGCCACCCCTGCCATGGGCAGGGACACCTCCCACTGTCCCAGGCTGCTCCAAGCCCCATCCAACCTGGCCTTGGACACTCCAAAAGATGCAGGGGCAGCCACAGCTGCTCTGGGCACCCTGTGCCAGGGCCTCCCCACCCTCCCAGGGAAGAATTGCTTTCCAGCATCTAATGTAAATCTACCCTCCTGCAGCTGAAATACATTTCATTCATATGTTATTAATCTAAAATCTGCTTCTCCCGCCTTTGTGGTCTCTAATGTGCTTGGAATTGTTGGCTATGAAGCCACATTGTCTGTATGGTTTTGTACTGGGCAGAGAGAAGATGCAAGGTGCTGGGTGTCACCTGCCATTGAATTCTGCTCAGACTATCAGTACATGCAGAACAAGCATGTTCTCATTCCTAAATCTGTAATTCCATGGATGTGCCCATCCAAAGAGCCCCAACAGGCAGGACCACAATGAGTAGGAGGCCCTGAGCCAACACCCCCGTGCTGCCCTGCACGCCCTCAGGCTTCTGCCAGAACTCTGGTTCTGCCTTCCCCTGCTCCCAAACATCCCAGCAACCCACAGCCACCTAAAACAGCTTCAAAACAAGAGAAAATCATGCAACTAATCCTCTAACTTTATTATATCCATAACAAATATACAGGTGCATTTTAAGGCATTCTTTTGGGAAACAAATATCCAAATGTTTTGTACGGAACAGGACTCACCTGCTCAGTTTTCTAAGCTATATCATTCTCAGTTATTGAAAAACAGCTTGCAAAGCTTTTAGCATCCAAAACCTAATACTTAATTATATGAAGCCTCTGCATGTGTCCTCTGTAAAGTTCTGAAGGGGTTTGGGGTTTTTGTTCATTCTGGTTTTAGTGCAGAACTGGTACAGAAGACCGGGGTCCCTGTGGTGAAGGTGTGGTTCAGGCCCTGGACATGGCAGCTGCTGCCTCCTGGGCTGTGGATGGTTCCTCAATGCTCCTGCAGCGTGAGGGCAGTGATTCTCCTCTCCATGACTCATCTGTTGTAGCTATTTAAACTAAAACTCCACAAGATAGGGAGTGAAATTTTAGCTACTCACAGCCCAGTAAGTTTGGCTCACTCCTTACAAACACACAAACACACAGTTAAGTGAGTTCAGGTGTCTGTGTAGTGAAACCCTGATCTGGGCTGTGGTGTCTCAGTGCTTTTAGAGTGTTAAGAATAAGAATGTGGTGGCATATCCAGAACTACACTGCAACCACAGAAATGTAAGATCTCCACTTTCAGTCATCTGAACGCTGCCAAAACCATCTATGCAGAAAAACACACTGGCAGCAGACCAGGGCGAGGGATCAGGGAAATGCTTCCTCTTCTGCACTTACAGCCAGCAGTGCTGCATCCGTGTGGAAAACAGAGCAGGAAAGCAGAAATCACAACTGGGATTTGGACCCTGCAGAGAACTGAATTAGGAGTGAGAGCTGCAGGGAAGAGCAGTCTTTCAAATGTAGCTGCTCTGGAGGGAAACTGTGGTATGGAACTCTTGGAGGTGAGAACGGGGAAGTCTCGGGGTGTTTCAGTGTCTGCACCTACCTGGTTCAGGAGAATCCTCTGGCTTACAAGAGGCTACTCCATGAGCAGCTGGCAGCTCTGCATAGCATAGAGAAGGTCCTGGAGAAGACCCAGATTCCCAAAGGACACAAAAGGAAGCCTACGAATCATTAAATAAGTCACCACATCTGGCTACAACCGAGAGTGATATGGAGGAGGATGCTGAATTTCTCTGTGATGAAGTTTGCTTCTTTTTAGGTCTATTCCAGGAAGATATTTCAGAGTCTAAAAGACTTTGTTGTTAGGGGAAAATAAAAAATATTCAGCNCTTTTTTTTTTTTTTTTTTTTTGTTAAGGATCAGGCTACAATACTGAGCTGTCATAAGCATGAAAATATGGTTTCTGAACATAAAAAAAAATAGAATCTCACCCCCCCGCAGTGGTCAGTTGATGCAGAATAATGGCATTAATTTTTTTGTTGCTGTTGCTTAAGAATTTCTGAATCCCATAGTCAATATTGCAATTTAACTATTAAGAGATGGAATGAGTGTGCTTATCTTTCAAAATTAAAATCTAAAATGTTCTGCATCATCTCGATATTAGTGTTATTGTCGTTTCTTAAAGGGTGTGGGTGTGGCTCTGCACTGTAAGAGGTGCAGAGTAATTCTGATTGGACTTCCTTAATGAATTGGGGCCTATGTTAATAAAAACCAAGGCATGAACTTTAAACATACTCAGTTGTAACTCCCCAAATGCCCTTAACTTGGAATAGGGACGTCTTTATTTTATTTCATTTAACGGTTCTTAAAGTAGGACCAAGAAACCACTGCCACTAGTGGAATTCCTTTGAGTCACCTTGCACAACCACCCAGAGCTGACTCATTCATAAATTTTACTGTTTAATGGAGTTCTAGAGACTATAGTTAAAGAGCCAGTGGTTTGGAGAAATTAAACTAAGCCAAAAAAGCCAGTTGTTATGGATGGAGTGATCATGAGTCAAACTATACTGGTACAGGAGGTGTAACCTTCCTGTGTCACCAGGTCCTGAACAGCTCAACTCCTCCTGAAGCTCAATGGCCTTTGTGTTCCTAAATCAGATGTTTTTGGAGAGACATGCAAACATTTGAAAAATACCAAAATAAAAGTGAAAGAAATAAAAAATTGTAAAATTATCTGTGTGAAAATTTGAAGTATGAAGCCGTGAAACTGAACCTACATCCTTCTGTCTCCAGCTTGCTCCTCACCTCCCTCCGCCTGCCCAGGGACTGGATATATATGACACAGGGAATAAACAAAATCTCTTCCAGACAGATCAAGAAGGGCATTGTAAGAACAGACAGTCAATTAAATATTATCTGCAATTCTTGTGCCACATCTTTAAACAAGAAAGCACAAAGCCCATTCCCTTTTAGCAGCAGCTTACTTGTGTAAGTGCCTGCTGACAAGTCTCATGCCCGATGAAATAGATATTCCTACTAACTCCATGATTATTCCTGGAATTGTAAATACAGGGGGTGTTGGCACTGTGACTTTAACGAAAACCACAAACTGTACACGCGGCACAGACGTTCTGCTGCACAGTTTAGATTTAATCTCCAAAATCACGGCATATGGCTCAGGCGGTTTTTATACAAAGACACGGAAATGTACACAAAGAAAATGTACTCCAAAATAAGGCAGCGCAGACCCAAGCCCTGCTCTGGGTAATTTTGTGTTCATTAATTGAAACAGAATCAGCACAGCCCAGCTGCCCCTCAGTGACTCCCCTTCCATGGAACTGAGAACTGGGGCAGCTCTGGTGCGGCTCCCATGACCATGGACTGTACCTTCTGGATCCGTATCCATGACCTCAGTTTGGAAGTGATCTTGGAGGAAGAACAATTCAACTGGCTCCAGCTAATTATAACTTAACAAAGCTTAAGAGAAGTTTTTCCTTCAGAAGAATTAAAAACCTCAGTTGGTTTTCAGCAGAACTATGGATTTTGCCAGGTGAGCTGAGCTCATCTCTCACTCAGTCTATCACAAACCCTGTTTGTGATTCCGATCTCACCACCACCACTGACTTCTCTCTCTGCAATGCCTCTGGGAAGGAATTATCCCAAATGTCACCATTGCTCTACTTGATATCGCCAGCTCGGTCTCTCAGTGGGAGGCAAAAGCAGCTGGACACTCAAATAAGATTTTGAATTAACAAAATTTAATTATTTGAATTAAAATTAGTCTCTTCACATTTTTCTACTCTGCATTTCATTGTTAAATTCAGATCTGAAATTATAGTTTCCTTTGCTAGTTTTATAACCTCCTTTTCTACCCTAAAGTTAGGATAAGCTATTCGGAAAGGAGAATGAGTTTTCACAGAAGGCACACAGAATAAAGGACACATGGGTTTAGCACCAAATAATTCCCATCTGGAAGTCTGAAGCCGGGGCTTCAGGAACTTTCACCTTTTATTTAACCTGCTTATGCCGATCACTGTTCCAAAGTATGTGGACATGGTATTTCCTAAAGCTAAAAAAAGCACTGAAAACTGATCGTAAGGAAGGATTTAGAGGGAAAACAACCCAAACCACAAAAGAAACATATTAAGGGTCCAAAAAGACAACTGGATAATGAAGAAAGGTGACAACTTCAGCTGAAAGGAGTCTCGGTTTATCAGTGATATAAAGTCAGCAATTAAAATAGAAAACCCAGATGACAAATGGAAACGAGGGCAATAGGTAACAAGTAAAATAAACCAGAAGCTGTAGGCAGCAGGACATGAGGTAGGGAGGCTGAAGAGAGCAGGAAAACGGTTCCAAAGTTGGGATATTCAGCTTTAAAGTGTAGTAGAACACACAGAAGTCATAGCTCTGATGTAAAACCACAGTGAGATGACAATGGCAGAGTGAAAAATATAAAACAGAAAACCTAGAAATCTTCACAGTTCTTACTTCAAAGGAAGGATTTTGAGGAAGTTACCAAAGAACAATGAAGCACTTAAGACGTTCATAGTGCTGAGCTCTGGTGAAATTAAACAAAGCTTTAGCAACTGGGAGGAGAATTTTGGTCAGTTCTGGGCAGAACAGGTGTTCTCCAACACCCACAGCTGGCTGAGGGTCAGGAGGTTCTGGAGGGTCCACCTGGGAGCAGTGGCTGGTGGGCAAAGAACTGATCCCTTCATGAAGAGCGTGGACCAGAGTCTGTAGGACTGTGCCAGGCACAGCCTTGGGCAAGAGCTTAAGAATCCTAATAATAATATTAATACTACTACTACTAATAATAATAATAATAGTAATAATAATAATAGAAGAAGAACCATTATTGATTATAAAAATGACACAGAAATCACAGAATCAGAGAACCACAGAAGGGCTTGGGCTGGAAGGGACCTTAAAGCCCATCCAGTTCTATCCCCTGCCATGGGCAGGGACACCTCCCACTGTCCCAGGCTGCTCCAAGCCCCAATGTCCAGCCTGGCCTTGGGCACTTCCAGGGATCCAGGGGCAGCCACAGCTTCTCTGGGCACCCTGTGCCAGGGCCTGCCCACCCTCCCAGGGAACAATTCCTTCCCACTATCCCATCTAACCTCTGGCAGTGGGAAGCCATTCCCTGTGTCCTGGCACTCCAGGCCCATGCCCCTCTATGTCTTGTATTTTACAGTGAGAAAACAAAGATCTGGTGGTGAAGTTAGAAGACAACTCAAATGAGAATCTGAAGATACATTTCTTACCACAACTGTGTTTAATCTGTGCAAAAGGTTCAGGGAGGAGGGCTTGATTCTCCATGGGACAATTTAAACCCCAAATTCAGTGCCGTTCTTGAGCAGAAGCCCAGTAAATATCTAGTTTTGGACTAGAAACATCAGTAATTAAGATAAACTTAATTTCTAGAGAGATCGTGCAGCCCAAGACTTCTGTGGCTTTACATTCTAAGGTGGAAAGAAAAATTTTAAAAATAACCCCAAAAATGCCCTCAGAGCACCCTTCTCAACCATTCCAGTGTCAGCACTCTCTTGCACTCAGGGTACTTTTCGGCCCTTTTTCTTGGCAGTAAAGTACTGCTGGCCACAAATGCAGGGTCTGGAGCATTTCTGCCATCTGAAGGACGAAACAAGACTTTTAACACATTATTTTGAAGCACAATTTACAGCAAGAATTTAAGCTGAAACCACATCCCCGTGCTGAAGAGGGGATGAAGGGCCCAGCAGGGCAGAAAGCTGTAATATTATTGTAACATCCCAAAGTCAATCACCGTCTCTGTCCGAGCGGGGCAGGGCGAGGCCAGGGGAGCACGAGGCACGTGTCCCTCCCGCAGGGGCACGCAGGGCCCATGGGCACCTCAGGAACACGACACAGGGCACAGACACGCCCCACATGCTCTAGCTTCTCTGGAGCCCTGGCTCAGCCCGGCTGTTGTCCTTGTCCCTGTCCCCACCAGTGCCCTGTGTCCTCCCAAATCCATGGTGCCCAGTGCCATCCCCAGCAGATTCCAAGGGCTTGCACGGGGGTCACCTGGGACAGGACGGCCCCTTGCCCAGTGACCCCTTGCTACCAGGCAGCTTTTCCATCCCTGCCCCTTGGAACTCAGGGAGTGTGAGCGCACAGATTTGAATTCATTTTCATCTTTATCAGCTCTGAAAGATGCAGAAAAAAGAGAATTGCTGAGGAGCTTTGTGCTCGCCGCCACCACGCGGGTTGGGTGAGGACATGCTAGTAACGTCTGCTGGAATATCTCTTTTTAAATGAGGGGAAAAAAGGTGGGGGGCTTGGAAAACAGGTTTTAGTGTCCCGATGAAAGCATGACAGCAACAATTTATAATTTTCTGCTGTCCAGTTCCCTCCATATTTCTCCCTGGCTGCGCATCCCTCCTCTCCTCTCCCCCCACATCCATCCTCCATTTCCAGCTGACTCCTCGGCACGCACTCCAGCCTCCTGTGAAATGGTGGCGTGCACAGGGAAGGGAGGAAGAGAGGGAGGAAGAAAGGGGCTACAGTGGGGAGGGCAGGGGAAAGAGAGAGATTGAGAGAGACAGAGAGAATGTCAAAGCTCAAGTCTGGCATTTGCCTATTTAAATTCAATCACGCAGCCCTCGCCGAGCTGGAAATGGATGGCCTGCGTTATGAATTTCTGATCAGACGGCTGATAGGTTATGAGCGGGGACGTAATCCCATTGAGGAAGGCTTTTTCCCAAGCAAGGGCAAGCAATAACTGCCCTTCCGAGATGGCTCTTTGCTTTGCCCTTTTTATAATTTTTTATTCCCTTTTCTTAAAAAAAAAAAAGCCCAAATAAGCATTTTTATGATGATAAATGTGTAATAATGATTCATTCTGCCTGCGTCTGAAATGGGAGATGTCTTGGTGAAGCAGACATGCGCTCAAAATAAACTGCCATATTTTTTCTTTTTTAAACCTAATTAGAATTCTTGCCTTCGCTCAGCTCATTTTGTACCAACACTAGTGATCTAAAAAGAAAGTGAAAGGAATGAACACGTGCATTGAGACTGGTATTTTTAATACCCTGCAGGGTTTTTAATGTTTTATAGTTTGCCTTTTTTAACACGATATGTTTACATAAAAAGATACAAAAATTTTTTTCTTCAACTGGCAAGAACTTCTGGCACACAGTGAGGCAAGCCAGAAATTAGCTCAGAAGATGATGTTTTCTTACATCTACCCATGTGACATGGTCATGTTGTATGGAAATAACTGAAATAGTTGAGGACACTGGCAGATTTGCAGTAGCCAAATTCACCAGGCAGGGAGAGCACAGCAGCCACGGTGGTGTGTGCCAGCCCCAGGGCCTCCACAAGCTTGCACACAACTTTTGTACTCATCAAAACCAGAAAACAGGGAGTTTGTTACTTAAAATTCAGGATCTATGTGCAGAAACAACACCCATCCCAGTGTGCAAGGACTGGAACCAGTCCCAGGGAGAAGGACATAGGGTCAGGACTGCACTGATGGGGCTGGAGCTTCTGAAAATAATCCACAGATAAAAAATACCTTCTGTGGGCACAGGGGAGGAACGGAAGAGCAGGGAAACATCTCAGTGTTGCTGCTAAGCAGGAACTTCCTGTTGGAGCTACATCTCTAAACATGTTTCAAAGTGCCAAGAACATGGAATCACAGAATGTCAGAATGGTTTGGGTTGAAAGGGACCTTAAAGCCCATCCAGTCCCACCCCCTGCCATGGTCAGGGACACCTTCCACTGTCCCAGGTTGCTCCAAGCCCCATCCAACCTGGCCTTGGCCACTGCCAGGGATGGAGCAGCCTCAGCAACTCCAGGCAGAAAAAGTCCCCTGGGACCTGGGATTTAGCAGTCACCTCCCACCAGTCAGGAGCCAAGTTTAATCTCACAAATACAGCTCATTCAGAAGATCACAGCTGCCAAAGTACAGACTTTTCATGGTTTTCCTCATTTTGTTCAAATCCAGGATCTCCAGCTAAAAAGCAGAGTGTTGTGGGGAGTATCGCAGGCGTGCTGGGCCAAAGCACCACGTCCTGCCATAACCCAGCCCCTCAGGTGACCAACATCCCACCTGTGCCACCAGCACGGCAGCATGGGCCCACGGGGGAAAGGCTGGGACAGCTTCTCACACAATAGCCTCATTTTCTCTTTTAGGACATTACATTGAGATGAATTTGCCCATGCTGAATTGCCAAAGCTCCAGGCACAAAGGGAAAACTGTTAAACAGCTATAATAAAGTGATTTTTTTACCCTCCTGACAACATAATAACTGCAGAACTTCTGAATTTACACATATCAAAAAGGAGGGTCCCAGGAAACCTTTGCACTGTAAAGGGCTCTTTTTCCTGAGGGACACAAAAGCTGATGATCCAAGTGGTTTCCAGCTTTCACACACCTCACATTGTTGATTTTGCTCAGTATTCACCACAAATGGGCCAGAAACCTGAAGCTGATAATTATGAAATACTGTGACCACAGGGGAGTTCCTTCCCCAGCACCACTGGTTAGGGATCATCTAATGTCCTGGAGCTGTCAAATTTTGATTATTTAATTGAAATTACATATATTAGCATGGGTTTTCTCATTAGCCATAAAATAAAACATCTAATATTTTCCATCTTGTTGCATCAACATCTGGTGGTGATGAACTCTGAGGGCTGCAAGCCCAGAATGTGAAAACATCAGTGTTCAAATTAGTCACCTTTTAGTGTCACTTCCTGGCTTCTTGCATTAGGAAAAAGGAAAACAAAAGGGAAGGAGTGGGAACAAAGAACTGCGTAGTATTAGCCTTCTTTATCTCCTTTTATATCATATGCAGAATAAGAAATTTGGTTTAACTGAGGTGGAATTGTCAATTATCCAGGATATCACAGAATTTATTTTCAATTACAGTTTCTAACTATCTTCCATTACCAAAACCTAAACCCAAGTGTTGATATCCTCCTTCAGTTCACAGGACTGATCAGTTCCCAACAACCAAGTGAAACTCCAGAAAGATTATTTTTTTTTATATCTGTGTTCTAATCAAATACAGGAATTCCTAAGCTGGTGATTACAGCAGTGCCACTTGTATTTGCAATCTCTGCTTTACATGTTTATTTAGTAAATCAAAAATAGAGCACAGATAAAGAAGCAGCCTACAATAATAAAGCATCTTTTTGCAAAAAGCTTTGAGTGCTTTCTCTAACTTATCATTAAATTTAAACTCATTTTTCCCAGTTTTCACTCCTGCAGTTAATAACTTTTATACAGCCATGCTATAATTACATTAACAAAAAAGTAAATTTCCCCCATTTCTCACTACATTACCAGTATTACAGCATTAATGGCAAATTAACCAGTAAACCTGCAAATTAAGTCAACTCATCTTCCACTGATAGGGCAGGAATCTGTAATTTAGGCAGGTTGGAAGTTTTCAGTGCTTTTTTAACTATTGTCGAGCTCCCGCTTTTCCCAATGTACCAGTAAAAGCCACACAGGAGCCATTGCCATGTTCTAATCACCACTCAGCCCTTTTTAGCTGTTTCCTGAGGTACGGCCAACATGGAAGTGCTTCAGTGGGGAGCAGCCCACGACATTCCACCCTGGACACCAGGACACGTCGGGAGCTGGAGACACAGCGGAGCCAGGGAAGCACCAGGGCTGTTGCAGGGACATTTGCCAAGTGCTGTCCTGCACTGCTGTCCTGCTCAGGCAGTGTGGCAGGCAGGTCCATGCCGTGGTATCCAGGGAACACAGCAGTGGAAGCACCACCTCCCCTGCAGCTTCAGCAACCACATCAGAGCCCTGAGTGCGGGAGAGCTTGTGCAACATCTACTGCATGGAATCGTAGAATGGTTTGGGTCAGAAGGGACCTTAAAGCTCATCCAGTTCTATTCCCTGCCATGGGTAGGGACACCTTCCAATATCCCAGATTGCTCCCAGCCCCCATGTCCAGCCTGGCCTTGGACACTGGACCCAGGGGCAGCCACAGCTTCTCTGGGCACCCTGTGCCAGGTCCTGCCCACCCTCCTAGGGAAGAATTCCTTCCCACTATCCCACCTAACCCTGCCCTCGGGCAGTGGGAAGCCATTTCCCCTTGTCCTGGCACTCCAGGCCCTTGGTACTTGTCTTGTATTCCAGCTCCAACTATGGTGTGGTGAGATCCTCGGCCAACCTTCCGTGCTCCCGAGCCAGGGAGCAGAGGGACAACACAAATGGCATAAAATGAACACAGTTTCAGTAACAACAGTCAAAGATACATCTTTGGAATATTAGATTTATGCAGTGGAAAGGAACCATCAAAACCGTTCCATTTCAAAAATATAAAAGCTTCCTGAGCTAGTGAAGCACAACAGAAACACTCAGTGCTAAAGGACATCACAGCTCTTTATAAACTGAACTGGTGGTTTCCCAAATTTAATATGCATGAACACTGCATGTGAGTCCTCTTAAATCCAAGTACCAAACCCTGCCTGTTTAATAAATCTCACCAGTCCTCCACTATTAGACAGGGGATTAGAACTAATCTATCAATCCCAAAACCAAGCACAGAGTGGATTAAAATGCAAAACACATGAGAGTATGAAGATGCTTAATGCTAAATAACAAACATTTCAATCACAGAAATCATTTTTATCTTCTTGTTTATGCTAAGTAGATACTATTAGGCTTAATATCTGTATTAACACAAGTGGGAGAAGAAACAGTTTTAAGGAGACCTAAATACTTGAATGCTACTGGATTGCTGTGAGCAGAAGCTCTCATGGTGGAAGTGAGCACACCCCGGTGTTTGAAATCATGTTTGCTCTCTCAGGTCATCTTAGTGGTGCTTGACCTTTTCCCCGTGTTTTTAACCTGAAGCAGAACACCCAGAGGGTCCTGACAAAGCCAGGACTTAAAGCTGTTATTTGCATCAGACATCTGAACATCCCTTTTCCCTCACTATGGTGTTGCCAGGACATCAGTCTCACACCTGGATGCTCAGGGCTCCTGCCACCCACCTGCTCTTTGGGTGGGGTTTTTTGGCATTTTTTAGGAGTACATGAAGAAAGCTGATCTACCATAGGATAAATACAGTAAGAGATGGAGCTATGTGTGCCTGTATCACACAGGGAATGACCAAATGTGATTCACACAACAGCTCCCAGTTCACCCAGTAATTCACTTTGTCACTGTCACTCTGAATTGCTGGCAATGGCATGATCCCCCTTTCTGGCAGGAAGTTATCCATCTACATCTGCAGTTGTCTATTTGCCTGGCAGAAGTGAGGATTTGGGAACACTGCACCCAGCTGTGGCAGGAGAAAGCACTCGGTGTGCTCCTTCATGACTCTGAGTGCTGGGAAATGCCCAGTGTTTGCTTGGATTCACCTGAGAGCATCCCAAAACTGCAGAGTTGGACCTTATTCCTTGGTATCCGAGCAAAAACTATGCACTGAATCAGATGAATCATAAGATTTGAGGTGAAATAATGTCCACCAGAGATCTGTGTGAAGCCACCATCACCCACATCTCGCTCACCAGCACATGGGGCTGTGGGGGAATGTCACAGCAGCAGATGTGAAGCTGGTGCACTAACCCCAGCTTTGTCCCAGCAGAATGGTTAATGAGGAGAGGGAGGGGCTGCCTGGGCTGGGGGAGAATGGCACACAAGCTCAGGCCATCCAGCTGGAGAGGGAACTTTGGCAACAGGAAAAAAGAAAGGAAGGAACAGCCAACCCCTTAACAACACTAACTTACAATGATGGTTATTTGTATGTGGGGCCTTGGGTTTGGTGTGGCAGGAGGCTCTGCTGTTACTTCAGCTGAAAGTGCTGATGACTTGCATTATTGTTTAACTTTGCCTTGGTCATGAGACAGTTTTTCTGATGTGTCTTCATTCAGTCGTGACTGAAGTCCTTCATTCCCTCAGGAACGCGTGAAATACAGAGGCAATACAGAAGCACACTACTTTTTCTAGGGTTGAGATACTTAAATAACAGATTTCTGCTCTCCTAAACTTTGAATTTTAGCAGAAATGACAAATTCAGGAAAGGAGGAAGGGAAGGACGCAGCAGTTTGATAGCTTCTCCAGAAACTGGAAGTAGGGGTATATAATTTTCCAGGAAGGAAAGGAACCCAGGGCAGCTCAAGCACCTCAGCCCTTCTCCCACAGGCAGCCCTTCACCCTGCCCACAGCTCTGCTCTCACCTGCCCGTCCTCGGCACGAGGCCCCAGCGCACCACAGATGTGCAATGGCACAGCAAAGAGCACCAGTGCCTCAGGTTACAAAGGAAAGCACGTACAGGCAGCACTTCTCCATGGCCCTCTGCCCTAGGGACAGTGCACAGGCACGGCCATGTGCCAAGTTCTCCCCATCCCTCACAGACACAAGTCTTTCCTCTGTCCCTCTTCCCATTCATGGTCAGCATCACTCCCCAAATGCCCAGAGTGATTCAGTTCTGGTCTTTCCTGGCATTCCCACTTTCCCTACTTAATCTAACACTCAGTGCCCAAGATGCCAATGAGGAGGTGAGAAATCAGGATCATCACACATAAACAGCTCACAGGTGTTAGCAAAAGCTGTCCAAAATAAATTATTGACTTTATTGTCAGTAATTGTGGAAGCACTCATTAAAATGTCATTTGGGAAGAGGAAATACCTTGGACAAAGACAAAATACCTGGGAAAAAATTAGTCTCTGGTAGCATAGGACTCAAAGAAACCTGTGGGCAGGAGGACAGGAAGGAAAACGGTGCAGAAACTATCTGAACTTATAGAGCAGCTCTGTATCCATGGGAGACATCTAAAGACCCATCCAGCTTCTCCCAGTCTGGAGCACAAGCACATGTGTCTGGGGAACAGGCATATTCCCCTCTCAGTCTCCAACTTCCATCTTCCTGTTCCTGCATGTGATTGGGGGCCCAGCTGCCCACCTGTGTGGTTTGGGTACCACTCTCAGGAAAGCACATCACCACTCAGGAATCATCCATGGCCTTCTCAGGACCCAGATCAGGCCTCCCTGCACTGAGCTGCCTCTCCCAGCCAGGGCTGCCCGGGAACAAAGAGGGGCAGGCAGGCCCCCGCACCTCTGTTCGGCAGATGAGAGCTCTGGAAGTGTGGAGAGGTTTATAAGATTAATTCTTATCTCTCTGGGCAGTGGGTCAAGTCAGAACCATCACTCAACAAACTCTACGGATAATCTCCCTTTATTACTTTCAATCAAACTAAGTGTCTGCAATCTGCAGCATGGTTACTAATTTAGTGAAAGAAATTACCTGTAGAGCTCGATTATATAACAGACGAAATATAAAATAGTCCAGGTAAGCAGCCATTCAGTTTGTACATCCCTCAGTGCAGAGCAAAGCTGCTCCAGCCTGGCTGCATCCACACCCACAGCTGTTTCGTGGGGGAAAACAACCAGAAAGGAGTGGACAGTGTGTTTGTCCACTGCCTAATTAAACTAAGAGAAAAAGAAACTTGTGCTTACGGCTACACTCGGCATCAAATCTAAAAATTTGCTGCTTGCGAATATTTAACAAATGTGTTTTGCGAGAAATCAGATTTCCAGCATATTCCAGTTAATGGAATTCTGCTGCAGCCCCTGGACAAAACAATGTAAAGCTGTCTGGCTTGTGGAAATCATTCTCCTCCAGTGATGGATAATATAGCATGAGGTTTGCCTTGGTTTGATTAATTTCAGAATATTGCAGAGAAGCTGCATAATCCCTAAGATAGCAGAGAGAAGGAGGAAGACACGATGGAGCGGGATAAAAGCGTGCAGTAACGAGCACAGGCAGTTCCATACATATATTATATAGATATTAGAGCAAGGCTCACGAACTCAGGGGTCTGAGCAAGTGGTGACCACAATAAGGGGCAGCACTGAAAGCAAAGACCCGCTAAACATTTCCATGACTATGGCTGGAGACAGAACACAAACAAGAAAATTCCCATTTCCTTTTTCCATTCACAACAGCCATTATTTATACAAGCCCTGAATATGAAAAAGGCTCTAACAAATTTACACTGGGGTTTGGATGGATGAGGATGACGAATGATGGATGAGGGAGGCAGAGGATTCCCTTATTAAAGCATCAAATCTTTCCCTAAATATCAAACAGACATCTCAGCCTCAACCACTCAGCTCAGACCAAAAATTATGCAAACCAAAGAAGCAAAACTTTGCTTCTTGATAAAAAATGGAAATTTGTCTTCCATGTCACCCAATTTTCACTACATAAGTGCCATTTTTATGCTGGGTTTTACACCTATTCGAAAGATTATTAAAAAAAAAAAGACAAACGTGACAACACAAAACCCCAAAACATCAATGAACTTCAGAACAAATCAGGCAATTGGCATAATTACAAAATTGCCCTATTTGGCAATCCAGGGAAACAACTCCAACACCCAGGCCCCAGCTGCCCTTCCCGGTGTTGCCAGCAGAGCCACTGCCACAGGAGCGTCTGGTGGAACCTGCCGGGATCCTGGTGGGCACTGGATGGGCACAGCCACGTGCAGGGCCTGAGCCTGCAGCCTATCCCATCCACACACAGTGGAAGGTTATTAACTTTGACTTATCTCTGTGCTGCCACAGCAGCTCTTTTCCTTTTCCTTTCCCTTTTACTTTCCCTTTCTCTTTCCTTCTCCACCTGCACACAAGAGGACACAAAAAAGGAGCTGCAATAACAACAAAGGAACACAGTGGTGCAAATGAGTAACAATCCCACCCAGGGGTCTCCGAAGTTCTCCAGAGAAATCAGCCCCAACAGCAGACTTCCCTTTTCACGATCACGGCTGCTGGTAGCCACGTAGCCCCGGGGCAGCTCAAACTGGGAGCAGGGTGAGGAAGGAGCACTGCCTTAAATCCTCCCTCTCTTCTGAGGCCAGCCCGCGGGTGAGCGGTGGCTGCTCCGACCTTCCGGCACGCTGCTGCTGTGCACACGGGAGGCACGGCCACCCCAGCTATCTTAGGAGACCTGATGAAGAAAGGAGAAGCAGCCCGAGTCCTTGAGTGAGAAGAAGCTTCCAGGACTGCAAAGCAGCAAACCCAAGGTTCACAAGGGAGAGAGAGGAAACAGTGCATGAGGATGAAGAGTAATACAGGAAAATACACATGGAAATGGAGTATTTTCAGCTGCAATGTACAGTAGTGACCATCCTACTTCCAAAATAATATTGCACAATTAGAGATGATTCACAGCAAACTGCCAGGAATGATCAGGGATGTGGAAAATCTCTTGTATGACCAGAGTGAAAGATTTTTTTTTCTAATCTTAACTAGGCAATAAATAAGAGGAGACGTAACAACAGCGATAAGATAATGAACAACCTACAGGGGGTAGATCAGCTGCTTCTGGGCCATCTCATAACACAAGTACCTGGCCATCCTCCATGAAATTAAAACGTGATGCATTTGAAACCAATCAGGGGAATTTCTTTCCGCAAATGCAAATTAAACTTGGGGACTCCCTGACACTGAACATGCCAATCAGAGCACAGTTGCAAAAATGGAGTGGACAGTTCTGGAAATACTAAAATAGTATTTTAAAAATCCAGAAATATAGTTGTTAATGATAACAATTAAGAAAACCCAACAAAATACCTCATACAAGTTATGGTTTAATTCACTTTCTAATCATAGGGAATCGAGATGAAAAACAGCTCCTTCCTCTCTGCAGCCCTGCAGCTTCCCAGGAAGGCTCACACTGCACACACCAAGCTGGTTGTAGATTTTACTCTTGAAAATGCCCCAGCGTTTCCCTCTTTGCTACAGAGCAAATGCTCTGGATGAAAACCCAGACAGCTCAGGTCCTGGGCTCAGCATCCCAGGAAATGGAATCCACATGAGAAAACATCCCCTTAACTGCCTTTTGATTAAAGCTTGTCACAAAGCGTTTTCTCCCTTTTTTGTGTGGGAAATAAACCCAGCCCAGTCCATTTCCACAAAGAATTGTTTGACTCAGTTTAATCAAAAATAAAAAACTTGGAAAAAAAATCTGCTTTCAAAAATTAGTTGTTGTTTTTCATGTTAAAGGTCCAAGATTTTCAATCAGGACAGATATTTAGGTGAAAAATTCCATTTCCTCACTACATCATTTTTAGCTGAGGAAAAAGGGTGAGTGTAGCTTTTTGCAAACATCTCTTGTTCCTCAGAGAATCAGAGAATCCCAGCATGGCTTGGGTTGCAAGGGACCTCAAAGTTCATCCAGTCCCACCCCCTGCCATGGGCAGGGACACCTTCCACTATCCCAGGCTGTTGCAAGCCCTGTCCAGCCTGGCCTTGGCACTTCCAAGGATCCAGGGGCAGCCACAGCTTCTTGGGATAATTAATTAGCTTTATGTTCTTCGTCCCCAAGGCGCTGCACAGGACGATGGCAGCCTCGGCCCTGATCCCACACCGCAGTCACTGCTCGGGAGCACACAGTGGGAAGGGGAACCACGTGCATCCATGGGAATGGGACACTTTGAGAAGCACCCTTGCACTAGAATTCAGTCAGAGCTTTACTGAGAAATAGACAAGAAAAGCCAGGCAAGAGGTAAAACCTACTCCCATCAGTTGCCTGATGGTCTGCAGTCTCATTTTTGCATCAACGTTCCTAGAATTCCATGCAGTGTGTGGGGGTTTTTTTCCAGTGAATGAAATTTTTTAGCCCCAAAAAAGCAATAAATAAATGAATTGTTGTGTAAAGCTGCATTGGCGTTTAAAGGAGAAGAGGATCAAAGTGAGGCAACACCAGAGAAGGCAACAGCTACAACCAGATTAGGCTGCAAACACCTTTAACTCTTCTTTTATTACTGCGCCTGTTAGATTCATTTTGAATGATTTTTAACCTTATAATTTTATATTTTAAGTCTCTAAAAAATCACATTTACTTCCCTTGGGTGATGTGTTTTGATATCTGGTTATTTATTCACTTTAGTGCCTGAGTGGTGCGTGGCAAGGGAGGAACTTGCTGAGGGCACAGGCACTGACACAGCAGCAGCTGGCACCAACTAACAGGAGCCCAGAGTCTCCTGGCCACTAAATTCCCCTTCTGGCCACTAAATTCTCCTTCTTTCCTTTTAGAAGTGGTGGGAGCTCAGTTGATGCCTCCTAGTCCGTTCCAATCTTTGTGTGTGATTCCCACAATCTCCTAAAGCTGAGGAGTTTAGTCTTCATTCAAACAGGTCCACATGACCACAGAGCGACAATCACAGGCTGATGTGGTGTTTAGGGTTTGGGGGAAAAACCTCCTAGCCCATTGGACTGCCCTGAAAACACAAGCTCTTCAGGACAGCCAACCCTCGACTGCAGTTCCATGTTTTATTCCGGATGTGCTCCGAGGACACAGCAAACCAATCCACCACAAGTATCACAGCTTTCTGACAGACAACGCATCCAAAAAGGCTCCTAAATGCAGGAAAACAAGTCTATAATTACATAATTGAGCAGATGCACTGCAAGTTTTCTTTTTTGTTAGTCTTTAGATTTTTCAAAGGCAACGGGACAGCGCTGTGCTAAAAAGCAATAAAGCACGGGTAATTTAATACGAAATTACATCCATATTGAAAAGTTTACATGAAGCTAAGAGCAGGCAGAGGTCAGGTTTGCAGTGGGACTGTCTTTAATTGTGGCCATCAGGTTTAGCAATCCAGATCTCTGGATCAAAGACAAATCGAAGGCGTTTCCTCACTACTGACTAGTGAAAGCCAACAGTGAGCACAGCACTATCTTGCACCAAAAGGTCATAAAAATTATTATCTGAGGGGGAACATGTCTTGCTGTTCAACACACACCTTCACAAAGGCACCATGGATTTTTCTAGCGGATTTTTCAGCAATTAGGAGCATAAATTAAAAATTTTACTATCGGTTTTCAGATGTAAAAGGGTTTTCTTGTCCTCTAAAAAATGTTTCATCTTTGTGTAGGTCTTTTTTAATATTTTTCAGTTGCTTTCAATCATCCTCTCAGCCCAGTGAAACAATTCCTCCCTCCTTAGGGAAGAGATGTGAGCTGAGACACTGTTTCCTTTCTAAGGTGGGGGGAAAAGAAAAGGAAAAAAAATCAAATGAGGAGTAAATTATCAGCAAATCAGATAGAAACAAGCTCCCCAGATCTGCAGATCCATTGTACAAATGAAGCAATTTCATCTCAGCTCGCTCTGGGGGTGGGATTTTAAGTGGCCAAGGGGGACTGGAGCGGGATGCTGGCAGCCGAAGCATCACAACATTTGCATGCACAGACCACTCAAATCTGCACCAGGAGACTACTTGTGAGAATCCATCTTTTTTCACTTAACAAGATACAAAATATAAAACACATTTGCCTCTTATTAAGCCTCTCTTGTAAGTGGTTCCAGGTCCACCATTTTTAAAGAGGGGGAGAGGGGAGCCTGGATGCTCTCTTGGGAATTTCACGGGAGTGACTGGAGATGAGGTACAGGCTGGAAGCCTTTATTACTCTTTCTTTTTTTTAACTTTTTTTTTTCCTTCTCTCTAAAAGCACAGAAGGAATAACATTTTAAATCATTAGCATTTACTTTAAGTAGCACTTTCTCCAACTCAGCTTCCCTTCCTGGCCCTCACCCTGCTTGCACGGAGGAGGTGCCCCAATGGAATTGCCTTCTGGTTTTGGAAGGCAGAAGGTGCTTTTTTTAAAGCTCTGGCCTCCAAACTGAGGCAGCTGTGAAAGAAACCCTAATCTTGTTTTTCTTTAAAGTGTACTGAGAACAGGGTTCTTGTGTTTATTAGCACCCGGACCTGCGAAGCATTTTGCCTCTTGATTCCCTTTAGTGCTCTTGGAGTGGTTTCTGGTTTGGTTTAAAAACAAACCAACACAAAAGCAACATCAGTCTCTGCAAAAAACAAGGATTTTTAGCAGCTTCAACCCAATTCACAGTCCTACGTCACACATTCCATAGCATTTTCATCGTTTCTATGCTTGTTAAATATTAGATGCAATATTAAAATATTGAAGAGAAGAAAGGAGGCTGGTAGCAACTGATTGAATTTACAACCCAGACAAAGAGATCAGCGTGGTGAGTTATGAAAGGAGTTGTGGATCCTGCAGGTTTGAGCACATTACAGAACAGGGTTATGAAATACCCCTCACTCGGTGTTCAGAAAGGAAGGAAAAACAAGTGGTTCCTTTACCTGGAAATTAGGTGTTAATGAGAGCTCTTCAGAGATAAAAATAGTCCGATTTTCCCTGCAAAACAGACTATGTGTTCTCAATTGCCATTTGCCTGCAAGGAAACCTAGGCACAGGTGCTTTGTCTTGAAAATTGAGGATTTCTAAGAAAATGGCCCGTATTTCGGTAATAGGGCAAGGACCGTCCTTCATTTCCACATAAAGGAGGAGGCAGAACCTCAGCTAGAAAACAGCAAAACGGATGGAAAACAGAGCATCTGTTGGAAGAGAAAAAACACCCAAAGCCGCTTTTCTACTGCATTTAGAATCTAAATCCTTTGGATATTTCCAATGCATCTTTCCCAAGTCCAGCAGTTGCCACATTTCCCCTAAATCACCTGAATTTGCTACTAAAGCACGTATTGAACAACCCCTTGTGTGGTGAAAAGTTCAATGAGCAAGTTCAGTCCCTGGGCCCCCTGTGGGAGCGAGCCCAGGAGGTGAGAGGGTCCCTAGTCGGATGCATAGCTCAGGGCAGGAGGTGCATTGGCACCACAAGGTCCTCGGGGTGAGGGGCCTGCCAGGGCTCTCAGGTCCCAGCTGAGCACCTCAGAAGGGTGGTGGCACCCCCAGCCCAGCCCCAGAGGTGCAGAGTGAGACAAGGATGGCCACGAGCAAAGCACAACATCTGTTTGCCACTGGTGACAGTGAGAGAGGACCAGGGTACACAGGTGACTTGAGTCTCACCACCTCAGCACACACATTCACCACCCAACACTTGGCCACCTCAGCCACCCTGCAGCAAGAAGGGACACCCACTTTTGGACTCCACACCTCTCAAACCCACTCCCCACCATTCCCTGTCACCACCACCAACCCTCTTCCAACAGCTGTCCCTGGGCTGACACTTTGGGGTAGGATGGGAGGAAAGCCCAGCTCTGACCCCCACAGCTCAAGAGGTCCCTGCTGAGAAGTGGCATCTGCACCTTCTGCTCAGTGAAGGGACCTCCCAGATGCTCCCAAGGAAAAGCTGGTTTCCTTAATGGTTACACCAGG
Source organism: Erpornis zantholeuca (assembly GCA_013400515.1). Taxonomy (NCBI): domain Eukaryota; kingdom Metazoa; phylum Chordata; class Aves; order Passeriformes; family Timaliidae; genus Erpornis; species Erpornis zantholeuca. The sequence continues at coordinate 321,102 of VZTN01013230.1, read as the reverse complement.
TCTCAAGATTTAATAGAGGTGAAGCTGGTTACTAATCCCTAATCCTGGTGGGACATTTCACCTCCTCTGTTTGTAGGTTTTGTGGTCTCTGTTATGGAAACTTCCCACTCAGACCATTCCCAAGATTCCCGAGCAGTCACACTCCTAAGGCCAGAGATTTTCACTGCTGGGACCAAAGCCCCTCCACAGTGCTGGCTCCATCGGGTCCCGCTGGATCTTGATGAAGGTGATAACTAATGAACAAAGGAACAGGCTCCAAAGACCTCAGCTGCCCAACAACTCTCTCCCATGTGCCATCCTCAAAAGTGCTCATGATGTGCTCTTGTGACTTCACTGAATCAACAAGGCTGGAAGAGACCAATCCAGTCCTACATTTGTTGTGTGCTGGTACATCCACAGGTGTCCAAGGGTTTGGGGAAGGAGGACCCTGACCTGGGTGGAAGATGCAGGGATGAGGATTTAATCCTTTTGTACCTCAGTCACCTAATCCATAAAACAGGGATAACAACACTTGCTAATCTCAGAAGGCTATAACTGATTATTTGTTAAGATCATCAAGAACTTAGAAGGAAGGCTTTAATAACCTGCAAAGTCTATCAATTATTTTGTCATCATTGCTGACAAACTGTATGATTTTCCTCCTTTACCACTGAGTCCTTTAGATTGGAAAGGTTTGAGGTGAATTTCATGTCTTCCTGCTTGATCGCCCCTAGGCCACAACCCAGCTGAAGTGTTGGGGTATTATTACAGCAGATAAGCAGAGCTTTATGGGTAAATTCTTCAGCCCAAGGTTTCTGTCTTTCTGCTTATCTCATTGCTATGGAGAAGGAATGAAAACAACCTGGCAGAGCCCAATGCTGTGGTTAAGGACAAGGAGTGAGGAGGTGCTGCACTAAAACAGGTACAGTGAGGAGAGCACAAAGTCAAGCAGTGGAGATCCAACCACGTCCCCAGGTGAATCCTAATGAGGCGTTGCCATAAAAACCTATGGCTGTTTATCACTGCTAACACCATGACAGTTGCATGTTTATTAACATAATATATGGAATCATATGCAAACCATATGTTTGTCTACACAAGTTCACTGGTAGGTTTTCTTTAACTCATTTGACCCAAACATCAGTGTAACCCTCTATAATAATGTTCATCCTTTACGCTCAAAGTCTCGTTAAAGCACCCATCAGGCAAGTTCCCTGTCCAAGTTATAGACAGTCTGAGACAAGGAGTTCACCAGCTTTTTTGGAAAATTCTTCCAGTGGCTAACTGGTATTGTTAACATATCTGTGTCATATTCCCTGTTGGAGTTTGGTGATTAGAAGCTGAACCCACTCCACAAAAAGGGCTGACTTCTCTAAAGTGCTTTAGGTGGTTCCTTGCATTTCTATGTTTTGCATTTTTTAGACCCAGAGAATAAGCAAATGTTGCTTGTCAAGCAAAGCCAACCTGGGACAGGACTATTCTAATGCTCTAGAGTAAAGATTTTTCATAGAAGCACAGAATTCCAGAATTAGGAGGGAAGGGCCCATTCCATGTGTATGGATAACCACGTGTATGGATAACCATGTGTATGGATAACCATGGAAGGCTGTGGCCAGGCAGGGGAAGAGCTCATTTTGTTATGGCCTCAGGACACTGAGCTAGAATCAGTCTAACAGGAAGGTGAAAGTTATTGAGCCACAAGCTTTCTCTCAGATGGTTTTCTCTTCAGAAGTTTACTTTACCTCCCAAATTAAATTTTTTGGTAATATTCAATACTTTAAAAAAAAAATTGAGTTGTAGCAGTGTGTCCACAGTTATTTATTACCTGCCTTGTGGTCTGAACAAATATGATTTTGTTATTCTATGTTGTCAATAGAAAAGGCACATATGGTTTTGGTTGACAAAATTATGATAAAATTCACTGTATCCTAAAAAATGATTGAAAAGTTTGCAGATGGTTTCTGGGCATACTAGGGAGGGGGAGGATTGAATTTCAACAAAAGACGTGCCAAATTTTTTTCTCTTCTTACTGTTCACCCTGTTTCCACATCCCAGCTTTTTCCTTATTAGATATGAGGGTAAAGCAGGTATCCAGCCCAGAACTCATCTGTTTCTCTTTAGCTTTTGGCATTCCATCACACTTGGTCATGTTCACATGATGTTATACCCAGGTCCCTTCACAGATAAACATGAAATGACATCATAAGTCTCAAGTCACAAACAGCAAAACCCAATTACAGTAATCTAAAGAATTTTGCACAGCAAAAATTTCATGTGACTATTTCTGATCTAAAGGTTTTCAGTTAATCTGAATCTTTTTTTTTCTTTTTCTTTTTTTTTTTTAAACTAAGTTTTCTTCTTCTCAGTTCTCCTACTCCCCAAGGGACAAAAAATTGGGGTGAGGGCCAGAATTGCTAATCCAGATCAGCGATTATCTTGTTTGGTTTGAACTGGTAACCCCCTTTTCCTCAGCACTCCGCTTTGTGCATTTCATCTCCAAAGCATCTGTGTAAAGAGATTTCACCTGTCATTGCAGAAATACATCTTTCTTCTACTTTGTCTTTCTGGGGAAAATACTTATTTAACTTTCTGCTTGTCCCTAGAGGCTGCAGTGACTGGGGCCCTGTGAATGTGCTGGCTGGGTGGGCTGGCTTCAGACCTCTCAGGTGCTGAAGGGAGCAGGGCCTGGGAACTGCAGGTTGGAGATCCTGAATTAACCCCCATGCACTGGGACCAACCTGCTCTGCTAAAACAACTGGTGGGGAGCACCTCTCACTTTCTCATGCTTTCCAGTAATTTGGGAACAGACTTCAACCTGTCATGGCCATTTTCCTCTATGTGATGCTCATGGTAGTTGATGATCTGCTACATCAACACCTCTAACAGCTGTTACCCTGGTGTGCATGCTCCACATGGTGATCAGTGGGAGCTGGAAGAACACAACCTGGGCAGGAGAGTCTGCTTTCCCCAGGAGAGGGTGGAGGGAGGATGTCCTCACTGTGTCTGAACAAGAGGCGAGCTCTGAACTCCGTCCCTGCTCTTTCTTTTGAGCCACATTAGTGACGGATAACCCAGAACACTCAGAATTTATTCAACTTGCCAGAATATTTCCATCCTGCCAAACCTGTCAGAGGCCTTCAGCGGCTGTAATCCTGCCTGCCTGCGATGTCCGGGGAGCAGGAAGCCAGCCTGGAGCAGATGGATAATTACTGAGGGGAGAACATCTGGAAGGTGTCACTGGAGTGTTAGTAGCTCTCCCTGTCTATGAACCATGCCCAAACATGTCGATAAGTTTCCCAACATGGAATTCATTTTTTCTAACAGGATACATGTGGAAGTTCATGTTTCAGCAGTGGCCAGAAGTGGCTTTTTTCCTCTTCAAAAAGATTTGTGACCTCTTCTTCAGGCTACTGTAATATGATTTATTCGGGGCTCCTCTCAGAGAGCACTTAGGGGGCCCAGTGGAACAGAACACAGGGGCACAGGCTCCCAGCTCCAAGTTACTGGGAGCTATGATCCATGACCTGCACCCTCTGCCCAGGAGCCGAGAGTGCAGTGACGCCTGCAGGGTCACAGATAGCAGTGGCAGGAATGCTCCATGCCAGGGGCTGTGTGTTCGGAGCCAACAGGATACCCCGGGCAGGCCAAGCTGGGTAAGGACAGCAAGAGTCCATGTGCAGAGCAAGTGTCGGAGTGCAGGACACAACAGAGTGATATTTCCCATCCCACATCTGCACCCAGCAGCTGCAGCCAGCTCTGGACACTCTCTGTGCTCCTTAAACATGTGGGACATGAAGGAAAATGGGACACGTGCGTGGTACGGCATCAACCACAGAAACGCAGGTACACAGCAGTGCCTGTGCCTTCTTCCTAGAGCAGCTTTGGAGAGGATCCCTGAGGCATGGAGGGTTAGAGCACTGACACACCTTCTCTAGGCAATTACTGCACTGTGCAAAGGAAAGATTTTCCAAAGCTTTGACCCGTGACCAAGGAGCAAGATGCTCCCCATGTCCACACCCACTTCCAGCAGAGAACCAAATCTTATCTAAAACTATTTTCTCATTCAGCATCTCTCCAAGCACGTATTAAAATAATCAGTTTAACAATCACAGCGACCCCAGACAAACACAGCATCTGGAAGATCCATAGCAACAACTCAAACAACATCCTTGCAGAACATGGCACATCATGTGGCTCTCCCAACACCACACCTCTGAGGATACTTTCTCAAAGCAACCATGGGAATAGCTTGGACAGAGAAGAACATGCTTTTATGCCTTGTCTGAGCGGCCAGCCTCCATCCAAGGCCCTAAGAGGCAGGGTCAGCACTCTGGATCACTGCAAGTCCTTGGTATGATGCTTAAACCTCTAACCCACCAGTTCAGAGGGAAGAATTGTACCCAATAAACCTTCCTGACATGCAATAAAATAACACATTTATTTACTTGCTTGAACCCACCAATGTGCTGTTCATTTCAGTGATTGATAGAATTGGGTTATAATAAGCATACTTTATTATTGAAAAATTTAATTTAAGGTTTAAACATAAAACAAATGGTATTTTCAAATCTATTTTAATGGAGACTATCAAAACCATTCCATTGCCATAAGGGAAAAATTCTGTCTCCATATCTGTTATGTATATATGCATAAAATCTTCAGCCTACAAGTCAAAGTCGCCTGTCCTTCCATCAATCCATCATTCTGAAAATAGAATACAGAAAGCCTTATTTTTTCACTTAATTTTCATTAGGTTCTTGAGGGAATTAAAATAACACAATAATGGGCAAATGCTGCCACTACAAATCCAAATGACAGCAATGAATCTACTTATGGTCAGAATTCGGCCAAAACTCCAGCTCAGAGTGCCAAGTACAGAGCAGACAGCCATAAAAGTACACTTAGAGCTCAACCGTGTCAGGTAGGCAAACAATCTACTTCAAATCCACACAGGAATATCATTCCTTTAATGTCTGTTGTTGCCTGGTGCACACAGTGATGGACTCCCCACATCCATCCTCATCCAGGGTTTCACTGCCCAGGGCTGGGCAATCCTCACAAGCACCGTGGCAAAGGGCCCAATCCAGCAAGCTGCCAGGACACCTCTGGCCTTTCAGCAGGGCTGGAGAGGCACCAGGTGTGTGGGCTGACTCTCCCTTTCTTTGCGCACCTCATGCCATTCACCTCTCCCCACAGACACACTTGGAAAGATATCTGAAAACATATTGAGAGAAGAACTTCATAAAGCTTTTCCCTGGCACTTTCCAGAGACCTCTCCATGGCCAGTGAAGACATCACCTTTCCCATATTTAAAATAAAATATTGCAAAAAGATATTGTCATGGCAGGAGAAATTCCTAAGCCCCTTGCCTTCTCCATCCTCTTCCCTTCTCCTTCCCCATGTCTGCAGGGGCCTGCTGTGTGGCACAGGTTTTTTCAGGATGGTCTTTCAGCCCCATCCTCTCAGCTGAGTGCCTGAAGATCTGCCCAGCTGGTGGCCCCTGAAATGCTCCCCTGCAGTCCCAGGCAGAGCCACACCCTGAGCTAAAAGCACTCAGGGCACCATAGCTCAGCAAAGCACCGTCCTTGGGTCGGGAAAAACAGATGCCCACAGGTGGCTATGCTGGCCCCACTCTCCTCAAACTCCTGCTCTAATCCTGTTGTTTATTTGTGAACATAGGCAAAACATGTTTTAAATTTGAATACATTTAAATAAAATGCCATGTGTCTGCCAGCTTGTTGTTCATAAGCGTGCACTGAAGTTCAGGTGGGAGGAATGTTCTCATTTACGTTTTCCTTATATTTTCTTAAAACACCTCAAACCACAGCAGCACATGAAAAGCACAGGCTGGACTCTCATTTGACAATTTTTTAAATTACTTAAATGATGGTCTCTATTCTAATGGGGTTTGCTCACTGCCCTGATAAGTCAACAGCTTCACTTCCTCAACAGGTCAGACCTTTGGTACATTTTGCCTGGCTGCAGGACAGAAATTTATCTTTTGCAATGACTTCTTCTTTCCCTGGATGTTGCTTTGATGCTGGTCTATTGTTTCAGGGAAAAACAAATGTATTCCTTCAGCAGGTTTGTGCCTTCAGTGGAATTTGTGTAAGGAGGTTCCACTGCACAAACACAAAAAGCCCTAATAGATGCAAGCTGGGGCTGCCGCACGCCGGCACATGTCAGGTTTGATGACTGATGGTACTTACACAGATTTACACAACAAAAAGTACATTAAAAGGACGTTAAGATTGTGAGCCAATGTCACAAAAGCATGGAAATTCACATTTCAGGATTTAAACTTCCAATATTGACATGGAATGCTGAATATTAAAACGGGCTCCCATTAGAGTGAAGGCACTGAATAATTTTTAATCTAGACTATTAATTTCCTGAAATTTGTTGTTCTCTCTGCCTCTTAAGGCTTTCACATTTTTAATTAACTTTTTGTTGTGTCCTTGTCTTGTAATTTCTGAGTTGCTCCTCCAGTATAATTACATAATATATGCGGCACGTGTGATAGCTTAATTGGAAACGCTAACCACAATACGCAGGGAAATCATAAAAAGCTTCATGAAACTTTGAGAGTAAATGCTTCTACAGCTTTAGCGACTGTATAAATGGTTGCTTCCAGTATTATTCTCTAATAAAAACAATTACACTTAATGGCAACCCAACCTGAAGTAGAATTAGGAATAAGGAGAACAATAATTAGTACCTACAGAATCCCTATCACCGCAATGTTATTGGTTTCAGGTGGAAAAACAGATTTAGGCACAGGCAGCCAACATTAACCCCCCTCTCTTTGATCCCCTGACCCCCTCCCCCTGGGTCTGGCGTTATTCCTACAAACCCCTTTTGGATCCAAAGCTTTCAGATGTTGAATTGCTCTGAAGAGATGGGGAGCACGAAAATAAATGGGAACTGAAGGTGCTTAGAAATGTGTGCAGCCTGAAGGATGCGAAGCTAAAAATAGGAAAGTAAATTGTATTTTGGTATTTTTTTGTAGCATTCAAAAAGATTATTCCCAGGTCTTATCCTGCTCTCAGTTCTCTCAGGCTATTTTGCAAGACTTCTGAGGAAAAGCGTGAGCAAACCCAATGTGCTGCAACTTTAACTTGCAGCCTTGCTGCAGGAATATGCAAGGTAAAACATCGGGTAAAAAACTCTCCCCTGTAATGACTACATGCTCTGCTCTGGAAAGGGGCTGGGACAGAGGGAGGGAGAGGAGGACAGGGAGGAAAGCAGAGTGCAATGAGATAATGCAGAAACTGCTATTTGGAATACAATTCATGTTTGTTAATTCCATTTCTATCCCTTCAGAACTGAGGCTCCATCTTACAGCACGCTGCAACCATTTTACCTTCACCAAGAAGGAACAGAAAATAGAATTCTTTGTCAAATTACTCAGAATATTGGTTCATGGGCTGATGGAAACTAAGCAATGGCTAATGGATGATTTAAGGCTGGAAGCAATTAAAAAGAGGAATTTTCTTAATATCTCAAGACAGCTCTGTAATTTCAAGGCCAAAGGAGCTGCCTCTCTCCAGAAGTGCTCCTACATCTCAATGTTAAACCTGGATCACAGTTCATCAGCTCTTAGGCCTGTTATTTCAAAATACAGTCATTTATTGGGTTCCATATTTGTTGAATTTGCTTTCCTGCCTGCAGCAGCTTCACTTCAGACGAGCACAAACAGTGTGTCCCATTCCCTTCCAAAAGCAGTGCCTGGGACGCTGCCATCCTGTCAGGGCACTGAGCAGCAACACCGAACACAGACCCTGGCATCAGAAACAGGGAGGCAACACATGGAAGAGGCACAGCCCGGGGTCAACAGCAGAGAGGCAGAGGTGGGTCAACATGTAGAATATGAAACATGCCTTGGAAAGAAATGAGTCTGTAATGCAGGACGTGCCAGAGGCTCTCCAAAGTGCCAGGGAAAGAACCTGCACCAGGCACATGCTGTCACCACAGAGAAGCATCCCTGGGGCAGGCCCCTCCTGATATTGGCTGGGGCTTGGAGAGGCGTTTTCCAGAGCCTGAGGAAAAGCATGGATACTCATTTGTCTGTTCCCTGAGTGGATAATGAATGGACAGGTCTGATGTGCTCCGGAAAGAGTCTCAGGTTCTGAGAACGGCAGGGAGCACATCAGAGCTAAGGCTCTTGCTGAAACAATGGGCTTTTCTGGCCATATTTCATGTCCCTGGATCAAAGTCCACTATTCCTTTTCAGACACTCCTAAAACTGGGGTTTGAGAATCAGGAGAAGACAATTTCTACTGAAGGGAGTTGTCAAAGGAGTATGTCTCAGGTGGCTGACTATTTTTCTCCCACCAAAAAGTAAAAAGAACACAGGTTTTTAGAAGGAGTTGTTTTCCTCCTCATAGACAAAACCACACACACTGAAATTTGGACACAAGATAATCCAAGATGTGACAGAAGAGTCAAAACACTCCAACTAGACTGTCTCAGCACTGTACAGCCCTGTTTACTTGCAAGCAACCTCGGAATCCTGACCTGAGCAGCTCTCAGAGCTGAAGCCATTAAGGGGTTGAAATTTGGGGTTATACAAAGAAACAGATTTCAGCCTCCACTCTGACTAAAGCCAGCGTTACCAGAATGGTGGCAAGTGCTCGGCATACTAAGCTTCAGCAGAAGACCACTACCAGTACTACTAAAAGCCATGTTGTAGCTGACCAATTGTTATGGCAGAGCACGACGGCGTCTCCCAAGCGTCCCCGCACTGCCCAGCCCCGAGTTCAGCTCCTTTCCCACTCCGCCTCCATGTCCCGGCCAGCAGACACTGAGTCGTCCTCCCCTGCAAGGCTGAGAAGGGCACTTTATTCTTTCCAGGTGTCCTGCCCTGGTTTATTTATGGACTCACTTTCTTCCCTAGTGTGAGAAACCCAAGCTTTTAGCCAGCTGGGAAGGATTGGCAAGACACATTTGGAAGGTGAAAAAAATTAGTGACGCTTTTTTCTCTCCAACCTTTGCTCACCTTATCAGCAGGAATTTTCCAGAGCCTCAGCATCTGCCCCATGAACAACAATGCACAAAGGCACTGGGTGCTGAAATGTGGTCACATCTGATAAATCTGGGCTCTGGCTTAGGATAAACCTCCCATGAGGAACACAAAGGAAGCCAGACTGGTATTTCTGTTCTCCAGGGCTTTGATAAAATCACAGTAAGCCCTACACAGCCCAGGAGCCATCGCATCTCTCGCAGATCTTTTCCTGTTCCCAAGCCAGTGTGGGACTGAGAGGAGAGGTCCCCTTGCAGCACCACATCAACCCAAAATTACATCCCAGCATCCCAACAGCCCAGGAGCCCAGTAACTCTCCCGCTGGATGAATCTTGTTTTTCAAATGGAAATGGCACAACGGAAAGAGCCAGTTGTGCATCACCAGTGCCTCCTCCAGCTGTAAATTCACACCAGCAGCAGGGGGTCTTTTTTTTGCTGGAAAAGGGACACAGAGAATGTGTTGCAGCAGCTTCATGAAGCCCAGAATCCCTGTGGGATGAAACCGAGGCAAAGTTCAGCAGTGTTGGATGGAGCCCACGGGGCCTGTCTTTATCACCGAGCTCCTGCCCTTGGGCGCTTGGTCATTGGAAAGGTGACATGGGAAACGTGCCAGGAGCTCAGTTTTGAAACACAGAAGCATGAAGACCCTAGAGAAGTTGTTTCTTGAAAGAAAATTAATCTTGGGTTTATCAAAATGAAGTGTCAGATACCTTTATGCTGATGTGAGAGAGATCCTACCCTGCTTGGTTAATGGCAGGTTATTCTTTTTCCTACGCTGTCAACTATTGTTACTGATTGTTAATAGCATTAATATTTCCATCACTTAATTTATTTCATTAATCCCATTCAGGTTTACCATTCCCAGCATATGAACTGTAAATAGCAATAATAATGCCATCAAGGTTAATATCAGTGATGCTGAAGGGTATTATGTAAAACACAGGCTGTGAGCGGCAGCGAGACAGGCGCCTATAAAACCTGCCCGCGCTAGCGGGGGGTGGGTTAAACAAAGGTCTCGCGCAGATTTACGGAATTGCGTTATCTTCTGGAAGAGGTGAAGATTTAATACCCAAAGCCTCCTTTAAATTTCCTATAATGTTCCTTTCTATCCCCCGACTGTGAAAATACAGCCAGAGACATCCATAAGGAATGGCATTTTTAGCTTAAATTATTAAAAGTCTAATAGTGGTTTCAGTTTGTTTCTAAAAGCAAAGGCAATGGTAACAGACAGTTTGTCCCCTTTTAAATCCCAGTGTGCAGGTGTTGGGGTGACTGCAGGCAGTGCAAGAAAAAGGTCTGTAACAGAGCACAGGATAAACAAAATTATGGATGTCCCCTGAAAGCCAAATGCCAGGTGGGAAGGGGGAGGCAGCGACCAGGGGGCCCTGACAAGACACCCACTGTGCTGGCCAGGTTTCTGGACACTGTTCCCAGACAATTGCACTACACTGCAAAGCCAGGGTTGCCCTGAGCACGGCACATGGTTGACTGAAAGAAGCAGGATCCCATCAGCACTACCATACCTGCAGTATTTATTACCGCAAAAATAAAAATACACCTGCTACCTAAAGGCTTACCAGCAATTAAAAGGCTAGAAAACCTCTACGCAAACAACCATTCTCACAACTGGAAGGCTCACAGCTCCGAGGGCACGTGGATCCTACATGTTCATCACCTTCATATCCAGGTAACCCAGCATGTCAGTGCCCCTCTTCCCATGGGGGCCAAGGTGGGAAGCAGAGGGGTACCCCCCAGGGACATCCCTGTTACAGACCCAGCAACCTCAGGAAATATTTGCTAACATTGCTTTGGAAAAAAAGGGGCAAAAAAGATTCAAGAATGACAATTTAAATCCTACAAGAATTTGGGGAGAATAAGGGAGCCAGTGGTAAAGAGACCACTGAAAACAGGGGCTGAGGGAAAAGTGGGGAAAGGGCTCTGTTTGCCCCTCTGGGCAAATCCATCCTCTGGGATGGATTTCTGAAGATAAAGAACACGTTGGCTTCCTGCGCCCGGCCAGTGGGATTGAGTATTCACACCACTGGATTTGGGAGGAATTTGTAAAAGAGCCGGAGCTATAAAATACCTTTCTGCTCTTTTTTCACGGATGCTGCTGCTGAGCGTGCAGGAGTCTGCCAGGGCAGGGAATGGAAAAGGACGTTTGCCATGGAGGACGGCTTCGTCCTGCGCTGGGAAGTGGCCCATCCACACAGACCCTCCTTTCTTTGTTACATCTGCCATGCCTTGAAGAATTAAATTAGATATACAAGGGGGAAAGAGAGAGGGAGAGAGGGAGGGCAAGGGAGGGAGGGAGGGAGGGAGAGAGGGAGGGAGGGTGAGAGGAGAAAAAAGGCTCAGGCAGGAATATATTTCCTATGTCTGGATAAGGGGAAGGATTCGAGGTAATTGCTTGCTTTTCTCATTGTTCTCAGCTGCCAAGCAGAGATTCATAGAGTGTCTGCAAAGATCTCTCTCTTTTTTCTTTTCCTTCTAATTCTTCACCCCCTCCCCGAACCCCCCATCTGTCCCGATCCCTATCCCTCCCCTTCATCCTGCTTATTCCACCCTAGGAGGAAAAAAAAAAAGTAATTTGTCTGTTTTATTTATGATGCAATGAAGGTATGCTGAACGCATCGGGATAACCTGACACTGGTCAAACTATCTGTCAGCAAAGAAGAACTGCCTTCATACTCCAGCGAGTGCATAATTTAACCATTTCTCTCCCGGAGGCCAACGCCAGCCCATCCATTCCCAACACAAGGGTTTGTCACTGCTACCTCCACGATCAAACCCGGGGTTGTTGGCAAAAACCAGCATTTGACATGTTTTCAATCAACCCTTTATCTTCTCATTTTCACTAGTCATATACAGATTGTCTGCATGTAATAAAACTTCTCCTTGGAAAAATAGAAAATTATTTGAGATATTCAGATGAAAGCCAGATCCCAAAACAAGATGGAACACACAAATCTGCCAGCTAGGAAACCAATTCAGGATGGATTTAGGACCCAGATAGAGCCAGACAATTGGATGCTGAGTATGGGGAAGAAATAGTAATGCCTCAGGTCTGAGAGAAGTACAGCTAATCCTTTCCTCCTGATGCATGGGGAGCAACAGCTTCAGCTCAGGGAGAAAATGCAACCCATCCAGTGAGCAGGGTGAGAGGAAAACAGAAGCTAAAGGAGGGAGGAAACCAGAGGGAAAAGAAGAAAATATTAGCAAATAATATTCTGGAAGATTTGAAATGTGAACCCAGAATAAAAATAATAAATAAATAAAATTAACTGCCTAAGGTTTTGTTGGTTCTTTTTTTTTTAATTTTAAAAATTCCAACCAAACAAAAATAATTCACACAAGCCCTGTTGAAATGGGATGGAGGAAAGAGGGGAAAGGAATTACTAGTTTCATCCCACCATTATAAATTAGTCCCAGTATCTTTCCATGACTCCCAGTAAGGAGCAGGGGGGAGCACGTGTGAGCACACTGGCTGAGCCAGTGCCAAAGGGGCAATTTTCCAGCAGGGACTGTGCCGGTGGTTCCCATCCTCACCCAGGGCACAGCGGGATTGCCAGGCAGCTCCCCAGATCCCCAGGAGTGAGAGCAGCTCCTGGTATAAGACAGGAAAGGACCGGGCGGGTTTGAGCAGATTTTGATATCATAAACACGGCCCTCAGGATTCGGCCCTGGCCGTGCGCTCCCGCAGCGGGAAGCACTGCCAGGCAGGACTGCCTGAGCCCCGGGCTGAACACACCCGCAGCATTCTGATGTTTAATAAACGACAGAAGAAAGTATAAAATAAATAAGAAGAGATTTTGCCCTCTAATGCGATGCATGCAAGAGGGATCAGGGCAGAACTCCAGGAAATGAGGGCTTTGACGAATAGCTGCTGCTCAGGATCTTATTTATTCCTGATAGACCCCAGCCCTCACTGCCACAATCAGGAAAAGATTTTATGAATGGGAGTATCTGTAGCAAGAGGGAATGTAACATGGAAGGGAGATAATAGGAAGGGTCAGGTGAAAGCCAAGAGGCAGCTCCTGGGCCGGGCAGTGACACCACAGGACACCCTGGGGCCACTGTCCGGGGCCACTGTCTGGGGCCAGCTGCTTTCCCCCTGGCCAGGCTGTGCACACACAACCGTTCGGGAAGGAGGGATTGCGGATTTCAATTCTGGGTTTATCTTGCATCCCTAAGAAACCAGCAACTTGAATTCACATATATTTTCCTTTGTGAGATTATTTAGGAGTCGGTCCTTACAGCTAATTGTGTACTTATCTATCAATATACAGGTATGAAACAACATTAAGATAAAAACAAATATATCTGGCAAAACATACGAATAAAGACTTAAGTTGTATATGGAGAAGCAATTTATAAAGAATAAGATTCTGTAGCAAATCTATCAAAAACAGGCACATGATGCTGTTTCTCCTGTCATTCAGGAAATCCCACATCCACACAAAAATAATGAAAAATCACATTTTTCACACAATAATTACTCCCTAATAATTAGTATATTTGGGAATAAAAAGGAAGTCCTTTTTACTTCCTTATTCACCTGCATTTTTTTCACTAGGGAATGAAGGAGCCAGACTCCTTTTCATTCATGACAATTTTTAATATTAAAATACAAGTAGAGGTCAACCCGGCAGGCGCAGATTTTGTTGTCAAATCACAACTAAAATCAAAATTAGTTAAAACAATTTAATTTTGTTAAGAAAAGGTACAATGAGACTGAAATATTCTGTGCCTGCTTTTAACTTGTACCAGTTCTTAAGGCTGAGTCCTAAACCTGCGAACAGGACACCCATATCTAGAACTGTTACATTAATATAAAGGCAGGAGCCCAAATAACATCATCCTAATTCTGAACAGGTTGAGTCACCTCCTCAAACCAACAGGTAAAACCTACTGAAATAAAATTCCGAGTCTTCGATTGACAAGGAACCGCACAGTCCTGAACGCTGATTTCTGTTCGGGATTTGGAAGTGTTTGTAATTTGTGTTTGCCAAAGCAGCGGGGTTATTCCAGTGGGGAGATGGGATCGGCTTTCTGTCTGCCCGAGATTCCCACAGAAATCTGACAACCCTCCTCCCTGAGCCCCTCGTTCAGTAACTGCTCTGCCATTTGGGCTTGCTTCTTTTTCACCTGACTTGGCTCCACAGAGTCCAAACCACACATTTAAAAATGGACTGGAATGTCCCAAAACAAAATTTGTTATTAACAATAATTCTCCCATCCCTCCTCCCCATAACACTGAGCACGGACATGCTGATAGGAAGGAATTTACTCAAAGCAGTAATATTTTAATCAGGGACTTAGAGCAAATGAAAATCATACTTCATAAAAATCGTAATTTGTAAATTATGTTTGTTAAAATGCGTTTTGTAAAAAATCATCCTTGATAAAATAAAACAACTTCCGTTCCATTTCAAAATTATCAATTTTTAAAAGAAAAGTAGAAAATATTTGCAGAGGAAAAAAAAACTAAAACCCAAAAAGACTAAAACAGTAGCGAAAAGAAACTTTAAAAATAAATTCACAGTTCTCATCAGCAATGTAAAAATTCTCTGAAATATGAATTTCTATGACATCCAGACCTACATTTGCAGAGCCAGCTCTGAGGATATTTTTGTTTACGTGCTCCTTTGCTGTAATAAAAGCAAATAATAAAACGCTAGTGCTATTTACTGGAACACATCCATGGGGATTTTTCCACCTCAGATGAGTGACGGGCATAGACGGTGCCAGACCATTTCTACCCGGGTTTAAAATAACCCTAAACAATTTCTATAATCTGTTTTCAAGGGCAGCTTGTCGGTAATATGAGATTTTTTCCACAAACTCCAGAATACGTAATTCCTAAACTGTTTTATCATTTGGCTGCTGAGTATTTCTTTCTCAGAGATGTACTTAAGAGCCTCGCACAGAGAGATCCCGATACTTCCCTGGCCGAGCTCTTTGTAAGTCTGTCCCTTTCCCATATATAAGCATGGAAGAAGCACACAGAATAAAGGCTGCTTCCCAGCGCTGTGACAGCCCACGCTTGGGGCTGCAAACCTAAAATAATTCCCTGTATTTGCCCCACTCTGTTAGCTTTTCCCTTTTTGGGATGGTGCCTTAATTAAGGATTTTGCCTCTCTCATCTCCATTGCTATTAAATTTTAACCCAGACAGGCAGCCTTTGCTTTTTCCACCCTTTTTATGATTCCCGTTAGGGCAGCCCCCGGCCCCCCACGTCCCTCTAGCCTCTCGTTCCCCACATTGGATTTTTTCCTCCTTAAATCGCGGGCTCTTCCCGCTGGCCTTGTGCACTACCAGGGAATCATTTGCTTTCATAATTTACATTTTTTTCTCTCCATCTCTCAGGGTTTGGCAGGGCACGCTGCCGGACGCAGTCTCGCTGCGGGTGCTGTTCATGGATGGCGAGTGCCCTCTGCAGGAAAACATCCCCAGCCAGGAAAAACGCTTGGAAATCGGGGAAAACAGGAGCAAAGAAGTCCTGCTTGATTATGATTTTTACTCATTTCATTCTTACACAGACCATCAGCACTGCTGCTTCCTGAGCTGAACTTTCCCAAGCTGCTCCATCCCTCCCAGCCCCACGGCCACATCCCAGCCCATTCCATATGGAACCAGATCCAAGAAGGGTTTTTCTTTCTCAGGTAATGTTTTCTGGAAGGCTCTAAAATCTCAGCCACATTATTTCAGAGCACAGACACACAGGGTTCCTACTTTTGCTGCAGCAAAGCTGTGCAGGACAGAGTTTTTATTAGTTTTCCCCAAAAAATAAGCTCTTTAGGAAATTCCAAATCAAATCCTGCTCAGACCCCTGTCTGGAACAACAGCCTTTGCTGTGTGTGCCCTGCTCACTCTCCTTTTTAAACACCAAATTCTGATTAAGTTTTATATATATTGATAAAACCAATGCAGAACATTGGTTAGGAGAAAGCTAAAGTGGCAGATTTAAATCAAATAAAAAATAAAGTAATTTTTAAAAACTAACAAAGAGAACACTTTTAAGGCAGGTCTGTAACCAGGGCCTCCTGAAAGCTTTTCAAAGGCCAGGTCCCTCGCAGGGACCCCGCTGCCATGGCCATCCCCAGCCATGACTCCATCACCAGCCACAACTCTGAGCCCTGTGTCTTGTGGCAGAGGGTGGGATTAGGAAAAAAACCCTTCTCTAAAGGAAAAGCATTTTGAAAGACGTCATGAAATGCGAATTTACTCGTCCTTTCCAAGAGCTAATAATGCCTGTGCAGCACAATAGGCATCGCTCACCATGCCACGGGCAGACTGCAAGGCTCCTTTCTCTGTCTCCCCCTTTTTTAAGGATATCACTTATGCAAACCTCACCCGGCCTCTGCCTCGAGATTGTATATCAGAGCAGCAGGGGGGCTGATGAAGTGCTCATTTTTTTACATCAGTCTTATAAATTGCTCTCCCCATTAATTGTTTCCATGGAAACAATGCATTTGGCTTAGATGGGGATCCTGAAAAATTTTTAATGGGATTCTTAAAAATGTGCAGGAAGCAGGTGGGGGGTAGAGGAGGTGCTCTCAAACACCCTCAGAAGAGATCCAGCCTAAGTTCTACCAACATGTGCTGTTAATTGCTTGTGGCCCAAAGCTGCCAAGCCTGGAGTCAGTCAAGGATCTGAAAACATTATTCAAATGACCAGGGAAAAAAATCACCAAAAGGGCAAGTACAGATTACGTGACAGCAGAGATGAGAATTTCCAAACACCTCCTGGCAAAACACAGCCATGAGACCATGACCAAATAACAATTCTTTAATGTCACAGCCTGAACTAATAATTTAAGCATGAGCAGTCCTTGATAACCCATCAGATCCTCCAGCGAACGCGGTGCTCTGCGCGGAACCGCCGCGCTGACAGGGACAGCAGTAGCGACACGGCCGTGCACACCCACCTTCCTCTTCTCCACTCTTCTGCGCCTGAGAGGATTTTTCTTTTAAATTTTTTTTTTCCCCAGCAGGGAAAGTATTTGTATTACAGGGTATGAAACTAGTCCAACATGCAAGCTTATTTAATTTGGAAAATGTGTGGCTAAATGCCACTTGTTATGGGATTAGTTAACAGCTGCAAGTCTGCTACTGTGGAAAGAATTTTTTTCAAGGAAAAAAAAAAAGAAAAGAGAAGGATTTAACTGCAAGCTGCTATGTGTTGTCTCCCAGCGTTCTGTGAGGATTTTTGAGTTGCATCAGATGTCTCAGCTCCCGGTGGGGTTGTCTTCACTCCACTGTCAGCTGAAGCCATCTACGCTTACACTAGCTCCTCCCAAGTAGCTCCAAGTGTTAGCAGCGAGCCTGGAACCCAGCCCTGGAGCTGCCCGGCATGCTCAGAGGAGCCAGCCCAGCCCCACGGCGTGATCAGCAGCAGCTCCTGCCTCACTCCCGCTCGGCCCAGCCACCCTCTGCCTCCAGTCACAGACACCCACAAGCGTCAGGTTACTGGCAGCTCTCAAATTATACCTCCAGCTAATCCCGCAGTGCAGACAGGCTCTAAATTACTTGTTAAAAATCCTGTCCTCGTCCTGAGTGTCCTCTGGTGTCCTCCATCACTAAGTGCTGCTAATGAAGGAGCAGATCATCTTTAACACATCAGTCACACAAGCCAAACCCACCAGTCACTTTATTTTCCATGACCTCCCTGCATGACCAGAGCAGATATTTCCTTGCAGATGCCAAGAAGCAAGTTCCTATATCATAACTTGCTCCTCCCAATCCCAAAGTGCTTCTCATTAGTATCCCATTGCTGTCCTCTTTCCTACTCAGGAACACCTTATCTTAGAATCATGGAATGGTTTGGGTGGGAAGGGACCTTAAATAATATCTCATTCCACCCACTACCATGGGCAGGGACACCTTCCACTGTCCCAGGTTTCTCCAAGCCCCATCCAACCTGGCCTTGGACACTTCCAGGGATGGGGCAGCCACAGCTTCTCTGGAGCAGAGGCCCTTTGTCAGCCTCCATTGTTGGGTATTAACCACAAATCTGGTGCTTGGTTCCAGGCTCAGGGATGGACACAGAGCCACTCCAGGAGCTGAGAGGAGCAGCCACCTCCCAGGGAAGAAGCCGCCACAAATCCTCACCTTGGAGAGGCGTGAGGAGGAGGAGGATGGCTGGGAGGGGAGGAAACGCACTACTGAGCACAGCGGAGGCTGCTCAGACAGTGTCGCTTCCCATTCCAGGCTCTGCATCTCACTGCTGCTCAACCTACAGCACAACAGTCCAAAAGGTTTTCATGGCAAAAGCCGTAACAAAGGAAGTAAATCCGTTTGTCACCCTCTATGACAGATGCAACCCAAATTATCTTTGCAGAAAATGTATCCTAGTGCATCTACTGCTCTGGGGAGTAGGAGGACTTTGTGCTTCCGGGCACAAAATGCTTGAGGCATCCTAGTGAGCTACAGCAGGGAGGGGGACAAAGGGGCTGGCATCAAACCCCTGAAAAATTGCCTGTGCCTGCAGCTGTCTCAGATCAGTCATCTCTGAGCAGAAGCCAATGTGTGCTTCTCCCAAAGCTTTGGGGGGCTTTTTCCAGCCCTCGGACATCTGGAAGTCCATCTCTCCACCTCAGAGCTTCTAACAGAAACCACAAATGGGGGTTTCTTCAAGAACAACTTGAAGAAGGTGCTTTGCAGCCTGTCCTGGAGCAGAGGAGAGCCTGTACAAGGCCTGAACTCACCAAACCCCATGTATTAGTTCCAGCTGGTCTCTGCAGAACTGAATCCTAGCTGAATCCTATCTATCCTAGCTGAAATTTTGTTTCAATCCTGTATTTATTCCCATAATTTAGAAACAACACAAAGATAGTCACATCGCATGGCAGGAAAATTCCCCTTTGGCTGTTTCTTTCGGATACTATAACCTGATTACTTTCATGTCACATGCACGCAAATGATCACACTGTGCTGACATGCACCCCCCAATTACAAGGACACAGATGGATGTTACATGGCATTTTTCTGCTGGAAGTGATACCCTGAAAAGGGGAGGATGGAGGTAATTGGACCAAGTTCCTTAAAATCACATTTCTGTTATAACCAATGCCAATTCTTTGGCCACAGCCTGAGCCAGTGTGCATCTGCTTGGCACAACCAAGACCTGACTGTGGAGAAACAGCTTTTTCCTTGCTGAAGATCACCAAACCAGAGGTCACAGCCAGGCTCCCCTGTGGCTGCACACCCCTGGAAAGGGAGTGAGTGCAGGGCGATGGGGTGTGGTGGCTGCCCCCACAGCAAGTGCGGGCAGAGGCTGTGCCTGCAGCTTTGTGCTCAGTGGCCCCAGTGGACTTGTAATACTGATGAGCACGTGGTGCTGAGACAAGGTACCAGCACAGGGGCTGGTAAAGACCTTTGAAAGATCTTTTAAAAGCGCTGAAGATAAAAGCTACACACACACTTTTAAAGTGTATCAATATCTCACTCACAGTGATGAGCAGCAAACCAGCCCAGGATTCCTGGTAGTTTACAGGGCTGCATAAGCTGGATTTGCCATTTCGGTTAACAAATATAATCCCCCCCAATAAAATTTAAAATAAGTGGGGCATTATAACTCTTTTCAGCAAGCAAAACTCCAGAAGTTACATGTGAGTGCTCAAGCCAGCACTCCCAACCCTGTGTTCCTGGATACATCTTTGCACAGCAACAGACAGGGATTGTCCCTGTCCTGGAAAAAGCATCAGCACATCGAAACTTCAGTCACATCCCCAGCTCCACTGGGACCTGCACACTGCAGACGCTACAAGTGGAAAGCAGTGTGCAGAAGAAAGCTGTCATTTCCTTCATTTCCTTTATCTTAAAAGGGCCCGGACTGGGTAAATTCTGTTTCTCACAATGCTACAGCAAAGTTTTTGTTTTCTGTGATTCCTTTTTAAAAATGACAGAACAAAAATTCTTGTTTCCAAAGCTGGAGGTTTGCAGCCTCCCTAACTGCGGGGAGGGTGGGATGGGGCTAGTGAAGGTTTTTTCCATTTGTCCACATTTAAAGCTGAGTCCACTTTAAGAGAAACAAGTGAGAACTGGGTCTTACCATTTCAGAAATGAAAGGTATTTACCCTCAAGACAGTAAAAGATCTTTTAAACCTTGCTGAAGCAGGGGAGGAAATGGGAAGTTTACAAATGTTAATGTTGCACACCCAGCCCCACTCCTGCTCGGATGTGGAGTTCAGTGAAATCAATACAATTTCTCACCAGCACAGTCGCACATCAACAGTTCCACATTTTTATCTTTTATCAGTGCAGAAGTTGCTTTCAAGAAGAAAACATTTTTCACAGCAAATTCAAAGTTTGCCCAGTTTAAAAATTATTTAATAGACTCAGGGAGTGGTTTGGGTTGAAAGGGACCTTAAAGCCCATCCCACCCCTGCCATGGGCAGGGACACCTCCCACTGTCCCAAGCTCCAAGTGCCCTCCAGCCTGGCCTTGGGCACTGCCAGGGATCCAGGGGCAGCCACAGCTGCTCTGGGCACCCTGTGCCAGGGCCTGCCCACCCTCACAGGGAACAATTCCTTCCCAATATCCCATCCATCCCTGCCCTCTGGCAGTGGGAAGTCATTCCCTGTGTCCTGTCCCTCCATGCCTTGTCCAAAGTCCCTCTCCAGCTCTCCTGGAGCTCCTTTAGGCACTGCAGATAGCTCTGAGTGCTCCCCAAAGCCTTCTCTTCTCCAAGCTGAACAATCACAATTCTCTCACCGTTTCCTCAGAGGGAAGGTGTTCCATCCCTCAAAATCATCTTGGTGACTCTTTTCTCCCACCTCATGAAGTCACACAAAGCAAATCCCAACTGCTCGCCAGAAAAAACAAGAGCTATTTGCTAGAGCCCTGATAATGTTTAAAAATATATAGTCAAACATCATGCTAAGTGGAGGCCTGATAAACTAAAGTCCATCTCTTACACTAACCTTCAAGGTAAAATTAATAATTAATTAGTAAAGCCAGGACATGGAATGATTGCTATCAATATTTTAATACTTTTACTGCTAATTTCATTCTCCCTCCGTATTCTGCTGCTGGAAAAGCAGACACCCTGTGTGTGTGCTTTCAGTGCAGCCAGGGTGGAGGAGCAGTGTCACCCACCAGTGTTCCCCAAACATCCCTGCTGCCAGAACCCAAACCCAGCATCCACGCATTGCTACGTGTGCCCGGCACTGGCATGCTCCAGCCTCCCACGGCATCAGCTCCAAGCCAGGGCCACTCCCATGGAGACAGCAGGCAAAACTAGGAGAGGTTTCATGAAGATGATCAAAATGCAACTGAAATCTTCCCCAAGCATTAGAAATATGTATTCCCTCTCCTGCAACACAGCAAGGAAAACTTTGGCCCAAGAGGAAAACTGCTGGCAAAGTTGTGATTCCAGGTGGGTGCCACAGCCCAGGAGCAGGGAGCAGGTGGGGGAGCAAAGGAAGGGAGATGAGTGCTGCCCTCACTACTGGAAGGCAAAGTGTGTCCTGCCTGCTTTATTTACTCTTTATTAGTCTAATGAGGCTGTTTCCTGGGAGTTTAATTACCATAATGGAGACAATTCCTTTCTTAACCCTCTTTACAACCTGGAAGAGAAAGAGCCTGTGACAGGGGAATGTGGAACACACGAGCAACACCATGTTTGCATGAGCCCGAGCAGAGCCCCAACACCTCGAGCATGTGGCCACAAACCTCCCCTGGGGGGGGTCCCTGCTGTGGGGGGGTCCCAGCTGGGCTCCACCACCCACCCTCAGCCTGCATCCCATGAGTGGCTGAGCTGGAAGGCAGCACCACAGATCTCTGCTGCAGAAAAATTAAGAGCACATGATTAATGCTACATAAAATGTGTGGGTTCCCAGCCCTTTGAAATTGTACCTCTTCATCATTTCCATTTACAGTTTACTAATGAAATTAGATATGGTAAAGGGGTCCTTTCTTTCTTTTTTCCCTTAAATTGAGTGTACATTTTTTTAGAGTTAAATCAACATATTTTCCATTCCATATTCAGCAAGAAATCGGACAATTAAATGTGAGGGGGGTTTTCTGGTGCTGCTAAGAGATATTTCTATGGTATTGCCATAATACATACAGCACATTACTGTATTAGACTTACGTGTCTGTTATTCTGTACAACAGATATAACAGACCAGATTAGAACAAGGGAAAGAGGCAGTGAGGATGAAAAGCACCAGATCTAAGAGGAAAAAACACACAGGCTCTGAAAAGCCAAAGCAGAGCTGTGCTCACCCAACCGGAAGGCTCACACAGCCCACTTCATCCACGGCTACACAATCCAGACAACACCCTACAAAAGCAATTGCCAAACCCGTAATAAACGTGTGCCAGAGTCCAAAATCCAAAACAAAAAATCCTCGCCTAATTTTCTTCTAATCCCGCCTCACAGAAGGGATAAGCCACGATGTCCTGATTCCTGGGCACCACAGTGTTGATGACAGAAAGCTGTTAAAACATCACTGTGAGGTCACACTCAAATTAAATGAGGCCGGATACAAGGGTCATGCTGGTGTGACACATGCATGGTGTCCAGGTAAGATACATGCAGTGTGTCCAGGTGTGTTACAAACATGCACTGTGCCCAGGTGAGCTGAACACACACCATACCTGGGTGAGTAACACACATGCCGTGCCCAGGTGAGTAACATGCCATGCCCATGTGTGTTACACACATGCCGTGCCCACTGCAGCCCCAGTCAGTCCCTCCCAGGACACCTCTCTGGCATTGCTGGCCTCTGGGACCACTCACTGAGCACTGTCCAGTGGGTGTTGGGAGGGAATTCTCAGATTCTACTCCTTAAAAACACGGCGGGGAACAGGTGTTTACACAGCTGTCAGCTTAACACTGGAACTGTAAAATGCAGGTGAAATGAAATAACTAAAGGCATTTCCCTCAAAATTCTGATCACAGAGTTACCCGAAGAGCAACAGGATTTGGGAGCCTCACATTCCAATGCCACATGTTTAGATGAACACTATCTTTTCTGCAGTGCAGTTTGAAGGTTTGGGCTTGACAGTAAGAAACTGCACTCTCACTAAAATTCATCCATGGATATCCCCTTTGAACGCTTCTTGGATGGTTATTTTCACTAACATTGTGTTTATTAGCAGAACAGAGGGAGGACTGTAAAGCAGGATCACGGGAGAGTTTGATTTCCAGGCAGTGATGAATGGCGGGGGAGGCCAGGTCACCCGGCTGCAACATCAAAGGGGCGACTGAACCAGCAGCACACTTGAAGTTAGTTAAAATGCCATCACCATTTTCTGAGTTTTGCTTTTTTCTTACATTTAAAGAAATTATATTCCCTAGTGCTGGCCTCAGCCATTATTTCCAGGTCTCTGATGATACCCAGGACTCTATAAAGGCATTACTGGCTGGCGTGCCAAGGCGGATTTGCCACATGGTTTAATTGTGATACGACGCGCTCCTGTCCTCACCGTGTCATTTAAAGAGCTTCAACAATCCACTTTATGCACCTTCCCATGGGCCCGCCCCATCCTAAGGCACCAGAATTAAACTGCCAAGGAATTTTTGTGGGTCTGTGTCTCACACTGGGACAGTCTGGTTCCTTTCAGGCTAAAACTGGACAGGTACTTTCAGAGCTCTGCCCTCCTTTTGTGTCAAAAGGGAGTGAGGAACCAGGTGTTCTTGGGGTGGCACATGGCAAGAGAGGCAAGTCCTAAATCCCTGGAGCTGAACCAGACACAGACTAAAGAAATAAATTGTGTACTATATGCACACTTGCAGTGAGCAAAGGTAAAAGCAGTCTCAAACCGACTACTAAGCACAAGATATGCCAGACTCCTTAGGATTGAAAGGGAACTTAAAACTGACCCAGTTCCACCCCCTGCCATGGTCAGGGACACCTTCCATTGTCCCAGGTTGCTCCAAGTCCCATCCAGCCTGGCCTTGGACACTGCCAGGGATCCAGGGGCAGCCACAGCTTCTCTGGGCACCCTGTGCCAGGGCCTCCCCACCCTCACAGGGAAGAGTTGCTTCCCAATATCCCAATTAACCCCATCCTCTAAGTATGTGTATTCAATATACCTAAATAGTTAATATGTTCATTGAATGAACCAAATCTTCAGTCAAGACTTACTAAGGGTAGGAGGAACACAGAGAAGACCTGTGGTAGATAACACACACCTGCTGGAGCCTCTCCTGCGACCGGCACCTTCGCTGGCTCCATCAGCCATCATTCAGCAGCGCTTTGGCTCTCCCTGGCATGTCCTTCCTGCAGAAGTTCTCCTCCCATGGAGAAGCAGACCCATCCTTAATGTGTCCATTCCTTCCATCATTACGTTTAAACAGTAAACATAGGTGATATTTGTAATTAACCGGGTCTCGTCTGAGCCACGTTCCCACTGCGCTGAGCCCGCTCCAGCACCAACCGGTTCCGGCGGCTTGGAGCTGGGGTGTGCTCCCTCACAGACTCCGGCAGGTGTGCGCCTCGTGCTCCCTCACAGACTCCGGCAGGTGTGCGCCTCGTGCTCTCTCACAGACCCCGGCAGGTGTGTGCTTCGTGCTCCCTCACAGACCCCGGCAAGTGTGCGCTTCCTGCCTCCTCACAGACCCTGGCAANACTCATTCTACATAAATTCCTGCTGATACCACTGGCACGTGTTCTGGCAATTTTCAGACAGACTTCCAGTCTGCATGTGAGCAGCCAATAGGAATGAGATGGGTTTTGGTAGAAGTCCTGAGGTTTTTACCTCCAGAAACTGATCCTGAAGGATAAAGGTATACTATGGGTGGTCCTTAATCACTTCCTTTATGTGAAAATTGATGTTTAGAGTAGAAAAAGAGCCAAGGAAGGAAGTCTGCAGCTCCCCTCAAACACACACACACACACACACACACACACACACGCACGCACGCACGCACACACACGCACACCTGCGCGTGCCCCCCCGCCCCGCTGCGCGTGCCCGCGCTGTGCGCTGGCGCGGGGGCACCAGGGGGCAACCTCGGCCCGGGAACCGGCGGCGCCGGGCCGGGCCAGACCCGGGTGAAACAGCGCGGAATGAATAAACACGCAATAAACACCCACCCCCCGCGGCGGGAGGCCGGAACGCCCGGGGCTAACTGTGCTCACAGGCACGGCCGAGCCCCGGCGCAGCGAGCGGAGCACTGATGGCCGGGGGCTGCGGGGACACGTGTGACACGTGTGTGACGCCTCAGGGAGCGAGGGCAGCGGGATCCCGAGCGGGGGCGGCGGAAGCAGGGGGAGGCTCGGCTCTCTCCCTAATAAATATTACCTACTTTTCACACATCTTCAATATTAGGAAGAAAGAAAAAAACAAGTTTTTAAAAACTCTATCTTCCCTAAAAAGACTTTGGGAATCCCAGAATCCCAGAATGGTTTCGGTTGAAAGGGACCTTAAAGCACATCTTATCCCACCCCTGCCATGGGCAGGGACACCTTCCACTGTCCAACCTGGCCTTGGGCACTGCCAGGGATCCAGGGGCAGCCACAGCTGCTCTGGGCACCCTGTGCCAGGGCCTGCCCACCCTCACAGGGAAGCACTGCTTCCCAATATCTCGATTAACCCTGCCCTCTGACAGTGGGAAGCCATTCTCCCTTGTCCTGTCACTCCAGGCCCTTATCCACGGTCCCTCTCCAGCTCTCCTGGAGCCCCCTTAGGCACTGGAAGAGGCTCTGAGGTCTCCCTGGATCCTTCTCCTCTCCAAGTCAATGCAGCACCCACCCAGAAACAGGCTGGCTTCCCCCCGAATGCCCCACTTCACAGCAGGTCTCAGAGCACGACAGATACATCCCAGGGATGCTCAGTCCCTATGGATCACCAGCTTTCACAGATCACAAGGAGAACACAAAGTCTAGAAGACGTGCCCGGGCTGTGGTGTAACACTGGACATTCCTGTGCGTCATGCTTTCCTAAATTATCTCCTGGGTAAACAACCTAAAACCAGCCTCTGTGCTCTGACGTACACTGCCTTGTGTCCCTGGGCATTTTGCCTGGGCGAAGAACCCGGGCCTTTGTCCCAGATTTTTATCTGAAGAATTGCATATATTTATCCAGGCTGGTCCAGCCTGACCCGGACTGCAAGGGCCCAGCCCTGCCCCTGCAGCCAGACCTTCCCCCCTTCTCCTCCCTCTCTGCAGTGACAACAAATCCATCGCCACTGTGTTCACCCAGCGTTATCTTATCAAACAGAGAGGGGGGATAGTATTGATCCTTTTCTCCGATTGTAAAAAGAGGGTGAAGGGAAAAAAAAGAAAAAACCCAAGAAGGGGAAAGCGGACAAAGAGAGGCGAAATCAAACCCCTGAGCAACAAAGGAGGAAAACCAGGTGGAAGACGGGAATTGTTTTCTGAAGGCCAGCTAAGTGGAGAATTGAAACGAGGGAGGCTCCGCGAGAGGACTGGGGGATGAAAGGGAGCGAGGGTAAGAAACACAAGGGCTATATAAGTCTGAAAATGGCTAGAAAGAACAAGGGAGAGAGGAGACAAGAATGGAAACCTCTGATGTTGGCAGGAAATGTTGTGATTCTAAAGATGAAACAACTTGCGAGGAAAGAAATTGGGAAAAAATACCCCTGTGTATTTCCTAGGGTGAACTCAAGCAGCAAATGAACCGTGGCAGAGGCGGCTGCCGGACAGCGCTGGGCAGGAACGAGGCGGCGCAGCGTCCTCTGAAGGAGAATTCAGTGCTAGGAAATTACATCCCTTCACAAGACCAGGAGTTTTCCAAGCCTGCTCCAGCTGCAGATGCAGCTTAAAAACCCGAGCAGAAGGCCCATCCCCTGTGGCAGGACTATATATTCTATGGCCATAAGGTTATGGCCATGAGGGGAATAAGGAGAGACGGGGCTGGAGAGATCCTTAAAACTGCCAAACTCATCTGAGATGGGTAATAAGGGACATACGTGGAGTCCAGGAAGAGAAACCCAATGGCTTTCTTACTTATCTAGGAAATTATTACAGAAAAGTTTATCGTGTGTATTTTCACTGTCCCCTGCATGTTGGGGGCTCTAATTCCTTTGGACAGGCGCCAGTGTGTTAGGAAAAAAATACTGGGGAGAGGGAAGGAATAGATTTACTAGAAAAAAACCTGCATTCCTTCCAGCCTTTCTGCAGCTTCTTAAAAACATACAAAAAGCCTCCTTCAAGCTGCTCAGTGCCATACCAATTTCCTGTGTAGACCTGGATATTAGTATATGTTTTTCTGTGTCTCCGAAGTTTCCCAAGTTACCTAATGCACGCTCAGCATGGAGCATTTTTAAATGAGTTAGTCTTTATTGAATTATGATTTCCAGCAGTCACTAATAACAAAATTCAAATTGCTCCAGCAGACGAGGATTTGAAGAATGCTGAGAAGAAACTGAGTTTTTAAGAGACTCTAGAAGAGCCACCCACTGCTTGTGTATAGTAACCGTGAGCCTCTCGATGGAATACTTCAAATAGTTAATTAGATTTGCTAAAAAAATAATAAAAAATCAGTCATTAGGCATTCCCACTCTGGAGACGCTGAATAAAGGCTGTTACTGGCACACCTACGGCTCTGGCAAAAGTGAAGCTAAAAATAGAGGGGGTTTTAAATAAAGTTTCAGGTTTTCACCACACTGTCCCTGCAGTGGGCACGATGCAATTAGCAACACATCTAAAGGAGAAAAAGGAACTTTTATTCCATTAGGACTTCTTTTTTGCCTCGGGAATTTCTTCAGGCTGCTAAAGAGGCATTTTTCAAGCAAGGAATAATAGGGAGGCTTGGAGCCCATCCACAGCACGCGGGGCTGGGAACTGCAGCTCACCTGCAAACTGAATTTGCTCTATTTTGTTAACCATTTATTTTGTCTTTACTGGCTGTTCAAAGGGAAGTGTGATAATCCCACTGTTCCTCACTCGCTCAGCAGGGAGTTTAATCTAATAAAGCTATTACAGCCGAATGGATTAAAGCAACGTGAAGCATTAGTAATTTGAGGAGCAGTTAAAGAATGTTAACGCTGAGCCTCTGCGCGGATTCTTCTCCAAACATGATCCCAGAGATGAAAGTAGAGCTGCTACTCAATATGTCATTTTCCAGGCACAAAATTTAATTCTTTCAGCCTCCTCATCCAGATGTTTATAGTGAGGAGCAAGAGGCTGCCCATTACTGAACAACTGCTGAAACCAGAGGCTGACCAGAATGGGCAGGCTTTCACTCACCCCAGTTTTGATTAATCCTTCTGTTACAATAATATCTTTTTTAGAAAGAGAGATACGTGACCAAAGTCATCTGATATAATGTATTAGGATGAGCAGCAGTAAAAAATCTGAATAAATAATGTTCCCTGTCTGACCCCCTTGGTGCAGCAGATGTGGAGCATCACTGCCAGGAGGGCTGAGAGCCATGGCATGGCTGGGCAGGGATGGGATGGAGGGATGGATGGATGGATGGATGGATGGATGGATGGATGGATGGATGGATGGATGGATGGAGGATGGATGGATGGATGGATGGATGGATGGATGGATGGATGGATGGATGGATGGATGGAGAGATGGAGAAGGACTGCAGAGCCACAGTGTGGCCAGGCAGGCACAGGATGGATGGATGGGTGGATGAATCTGGAAATGGAAATTAATACATTCAAAATTCCTCTTCTGATGTTCTTTACTGTATTTCCCATGAAAAAAACCAGCTCCATGCTGACATATGCATTGATACATAGCAGCAAGATAATTTCTAGGAAATTCAGGGGGAAACTTGGAAACTGGACTTGAAGCATGAAAGTAGCTGGCAGTTTAACAATGAAAAAATCTATTGTCTCTACATGATGCAAGTTCCTCCACTTAATTCAGTCACTGGTTAATTTGTTTCTTTGTTTAATATGATAGAAACCCCAGGGATCGAATCATTCATAATAAAATTATATTAGTACTTTATTTTTGTCATTTCTGATTGCTCTGAGCAAGGATTATTGAATAGTTTGATCGTGGGATACAGAAAGTTACCATTTAATTAATATGAAAGGTGCCTAAATTTTGAATAATATTGAAGAAAAAAGCCTTAGGACGTGGCAGGAGACTCGGTGTGTTATTAACTCTCTTGCTTTCTGTGCCACGTTGGCTGTCAGCTTTGGGTGCACTTCAAGTTAGGGATTGAATCTCTAAAGCCTGGAGTTGCTCAGAGTGCTGTGGTCAGCACTCAACAGTTGTACTGACACCATGGAGGGGATGATGCCTGTGCCTGTGCCTGTGCCTGTGGCTCTGGCTCTGGCTCTGGCTCTGGCTCTAGGTGGGTGCCAGGGGCTGGCTGCTGCCCCTCGGGGTTCTGGGGTTTAGGGGTCACTCATCAGTGATAAGCAACTACCAACTGGATGAGCTCAGGAACCATCAGCTTGTTACTGACACCTTGACAATAACCACCAATGCTGGCACCACGGGTTCACACAGAAAGAGCCACACAAAAAATGTGAAATTTGTGACATGTGAAAAAATGTGAAATTAAGTGAAATCAACAAAGTCCATCTGCCTGACACTACCATAAGGCAAAAAGAAATTTAAGGGGCTCTGGGAGCTCCACAAGCAAGAAAACAAAACAACAAAAAACCAAAACAAACAAAAAACCCCAAAACAAACAAAAACCAACCAACCAACCAAAAAAAACCAAACCAAACCAAACCAAAACAAAACAAAACAAAACAAAACAAAACAACCAAAACCCACAAAAATCCAACTTGTATGGAAGCAGGAAAAGTAAAACCTGCTCTACAGAACCTTTAGCCAGAAGGTTTCACAGCATCCCTAAATCTGTGCTCACCTTTTAGCACTCTGACAGTGGGAAGCTTTGTGGGACACGCTGGCCCAAAAATAAGTGGGACACCTTGGCACAAAACTAAGTTTATATTCTTTAATATGGTTGGTAGAAAAGGTAGCAGTTAATTAGCACAGGAGAGGATAGTGAAGAAAGAGAGGAATCGGCAACACAACCGGCAATGAAAATCTATGTTAATAAGCAGAAGGAACTGTATAGTAGAGACAAAAGCTAATGTATTTATAGACTGAGTGATATCCCTGATCAACAGGGTCAAAATAAACCATGTTTCTGTAACACATCCTCTTGGAGTATCCCAAAGGAAGTCACCACAGACACCAACACGGCCAGGTTAAATCAACAAGCTTTCCTAATTACCTCTAAGAAGTTTAAAAGGATATTAAACCTTGTACCCCAGGGCTTCTGTCAGTCTTTTACTACAGAAGCAAAGTAAGAGACAGATTTTGGGGCAGGACTATACAGCACCAGCATTCTCTGAGGTTCTTGGCTTCTCCCCTAGAAGATGCAAGAGCCATTAAAGCCAGGGATGAGGATGAACCAGCAGAACAAAACAGGCTCTGCTTTCCCTCAGCACAAAGTCACTTTAGTTTGAAATTCCAGAGTCTCTGATTCAATCTGGGAGCTGCAGTGGCGTCCCCAGCAACATGGCTCATCCATCTTACCCTGTTTATGCTGCTTAGCCTCTTTGTGGCTTGTGAACCACCCAGCTCAGCTCTGCAGCTTTCATCTCGCTGTGCATGCTGCCCAGGATTACACCACACAGGAATTTTTAAGGTACCTGTGTCTTTCTAGTCATAGGTCTTTAAAACTGAGGCTTTCTACACACACATCCAGATACTGTGATTTGACGTTCCCACAGAAAACTCAATTTTCTCCCCACAGGAACAGGCAGGCCGCTGAAGGTATTTATAAAGGCATTAGAGCTCATTCTGCTGCATTCTGTAAAGACATATTCCCGTTTAGTGTAATAATTTTAAATGCAAATTATTTGGCTTGAGCTGATATGGCCACAGAGTGGGAGCAGGGATGGGGAGCAGCCTGAGAAGTTTGCACAAGTTTCTCTCTGTCATCACTATTTCCAATATGCAAAGGTTTTTTCATTGCTGGGAATAATTGAATAAACGTGAAGGTTATATCTAATCAACTCAATCCTTTTTTTCAGGTCTTAAGTAGCTCTCCACTGCATTGGCCAACAAACACAGGACATTGCCATTCTCCAGCTTTCCCACCAGATACAGAAATGCTGTTTGTTGTCAATCAGCTCCCTAAAGAGAGGGTTACAACTATCATCATTTTCATTTCCAAATCCAGCTGAAGCATTTTAGAAAGTTCCCGGTGCTCATTACCCATCACTACCCAGTGGCCATGGATGTCTACTCTTCCCAGACCCTCTTTCACCCTGACCTGCAAACAGAAGGTACTGGAATGGCACCATGAGAAAACCCAGGACAAGCTGGTTCATTTAATATTTCTCTTAGGACAGTTTATCCAGTACTCCCAGTCGATTAAACAGGAACACCACCGAGGGAGTTCCCATTTGGCTGCTCCTTTACTGACCCCAGCATTCCCACAGCCTCCCTGCAGCACCCTTGCACTGTCAGTGTCCACAGAGAGCCTCGGGAGTGCCCACAGCAGTGCTGGAGAACTTACCAAGGCACATCATCTGCCAGCTCCTAGCACTTGATAGCTTGGTTACTTCCTGAAGCATGAGATTTGGGTGCCTTGGGATGTTTATTTAATGTATTTGGGAGCATTTAAGTTATTCCTCCCAACACCTCGACTTTCTTGCTTTGCTGAAATGTTTGGCTCCAAAGCACTGCAGGACACATTGCCCCTCGGCAAAGAGGAAAGGTGAGAAAACATCCGGGGCCGGTTCCCTTCCCCGCTCCTCCCAGCCCTGCTATTCCTCTGAGACCTCCAGCATTATCCAGCAGAGTGTGGAGTCAGACATGAGCTAATTCTCCACTTACTGCTGGCTCATTTAATCGCTCCATTTCCAGCCGTGTAACCAGAAGAAAGTGTTTGTCTCCGCTGGAATAACCTTCCTGCTCGGGCGACACTTGCCGGGGTGTCCCGGCAGCAAGGCAGCCCCCGGGCGAGCAGCAGGGAGCAGGAGGGAGCCTGCGAAGGGATGTCCTGCCAGGCTGCCTGCGAAGGGATGTCCTGCGGGGGGTGCCTGCGAAGGGATGTCCTGCCGGGGGGGCCTGCGAAGGGATGTCCTGCCGGGGGTGCCTGCGAAGGGATGTCCTGCCGGGCTGCCAGGGATGCCCTGCCGGGGCTGCCTGCGAAGGGATGTCCTGCCGGGGCTGCCTGCGAAGGGATGTCCTGCCGGGGGTGCCTGCGAAGGGATGTCCTGCCGGGGGTGCCTGCGAAGGGATGTCCTGCCGGGCTGCCAGGGATGCCCTGCCGGGGCTGCCTGCGAAGGGATGTCCTGCCGGGGCTGCCTGCGAAGGGATGTCCTGCCGGGCTGCCTGCGAAGGGATGTCCTGCGGGGGGAGCCTGCGAAGGGATGTCCTGCCGGGGGTGCCTGAGAAGGGATGTCCTGCCGGGCTGCCAGGGATGCCCGCGGGCTCCCGGAGCAGCAGGTGGCAGCGGGAGCGGGCTCGGGCCGCACGGCACTGGGTGTCCCTGGGCACACACGGCGCAGGGGGGGCTGTTTCAGCACCTTCAGCATCCCAGCTCGAATTCCTCTGCCTCTCTTTGGGCCTGGAGTGGGCAGAACAGCTCCATCTCCCAGCTCCAGCTGCAGCAGGAGCTTTGTCTTTGGGCTGTGCTCTATACGGTGATCATTTAATACAAGACCATGGGAAGAACCCACTGCACTGCAGAACGGGCACCAAGAATAAACCTGCCAAGTGTTTCACTCTTTGCACTTTCTCCTGCTCCAGAGATACCTACAATTCTCCGCAGGGGGCGAATGCCTTGATCTTCCCTAAACATTTATTTTGCCACTTTCATCACCTTCTGTAGCTGTAGACTCGTTTGGCAAGTCCCCATTGCAGCTTGAACAAGTGCAAAACCAAAACTAACCAAGAAGCACCTGCTGGGAAAATAAACAGAAACTGAATCTGTTTGTAAAACTTTTATCCTCTGTTTTGCAAGACATTCACATCGGGAGATATAACTATCCTCCTTGCAGGTCCAGTGTAAATAGTTCTTTTCGTTAAAATTGAAATAATCAATGTTTTTAATGCCCGTCAAGGCCTTGCAAATACAAAATGCTGGAGGCTACAAAGGACAAAAAATAAGTCTACAGATGAAAACATATATTATAACTGGTCCCTTAAACCCTGGTGTGGGATCCTTTTATCATTCCTTCATTCCAGGGTTAGTAGGTTATTAACCTGTATCCTGAGGGAGAAAAGATGCACATCAATTATATCAATTGAATAGACAAATGAAAATCAAATTAAAAATTTAACATGTGCCACCATAATTACAATACCAAGCTACTACAAGGAATTTCAGCTGAGGAATGAAACAGAGAAATGCTTCCCAAGTGCAATTTACAGGACCAGGAAAAGTAGCCAGAGACAGGAAACCTACTGAAACTAAAGCCCATACAGGAGAAAAATAATTTTCTAAATCTGCCACCCACTGAGAACTTTCGATTGCAATTTTAGACTAGGATGCAAAAATATTTAGTTCATTTAAGCAATTAACCGTGTTTATATTGTGTAATTATATGTATTAACATTGGCATATTGAAACGATTAAATAAACAATCCCAACACTTCAGCCTTTCCTGGTATTTACACATCCCAACAAGTTGCAGCCCCATGAAGCTTCCAGCTGGCAGAGTCCTTCAGGGAACACAGGATGCACGAGGGGCCCCTGGCCACAGCCGGGCTGTCACCTTCCATGCGGGAGGCAGCTGCTGCGGGAAAGGCAAAAGGCACAGTCAGCTCATTCCAGGAGCTCCAAGGGATGGCAGAGGGCAGGGAGGAGGCTGGACAAAGTAAAGCACCTGGAGGAGGAGAGGAAGGTACCTGCGGAGAGGCAGAACCTACATGTTGATAACGCACGGTCCAAGGCAGCCTTCGCCCAGCGTTCCCAGGGCGTGAGGATAACAACTGCATACAGGCTCAAGGGCTGCTTTAAAATGCTAAAGAGCCATTTTGAGGCTGTAGAGAAGTTGCAGCAGTAAAGCTCTCCAGGCCTACCGGGGGCAGCCAGAGCCTTTCCCTTTGGGGAACAGGCCTGGCCAGGCCCCTGCTCCGCCGCTGCTCCCAGCGCTCGCCTCCTCCTCCCTGTGCCAGCGGAACACCTTCCTACCGAGGGCTCCCAGCAACTCAGCACCGGGGAGAAGCTGCAGGCTCCGCTTCGCTCTGCACGTCTGCCTGTATGTACCTTCAGCACTCCGTCACTTGTGGCTGAGGCCAATTCCTCACAAGCAAACGGGGAACAAAGGCGGCGCCACACTGCAGTGGTGCCATTTCGATGCTATTTCTGGCTGTATAAAATCTTCTGTAATTTGTTTACGGCTACCAGATTCAACAATAGTGTGCAAATGCAAACCCACTTATGTTAATGTCCTCTCTCGCTCTCTTTCTCATATGAGATTCTGAATAAAAATTAGGTAAATCCTCTGTTTGAAAATATATAAGATGAGAACTAGTTGGAGAGGGAGCAAGAGAACCTCCAAATGCACGGTCCTATCAACCACTTTTTTTTTTTTTTTTTTTACTTAATAACTTAAGTGTACTGTTAGTGAAATTACAACCTGCTTGTGACACAATAAATTTACAACAAAACTCATTCCATAAATTATTCAATT
Source organism: Erpornis zantholeuca (assembly GCA_013400515.1). Classification (NCBI taxonomy): domain Eukaryota; kingdom Metazoa; phylum Chordata; class Aves; order Passeriformes; family Timaliidae; genus Erpornis; species Erpornis zantholeuca. The sequence goes on along the minus strand of VZTN01013230.1, from coordinate 286,543 downwards.
CGCTGACTCCAACGATGCTGGGAAATATCACCATGAGCAGATGATTAGCATGTGAAAGGAAAGCCATCTCCAGCCTGAAACAATCACTGTCACACCTCCATTTGAAGATGCCTGGTGGAGTTTTGTAAAATTACCATTAGGAATACACATTTAAGGCTTTGTAGTTTCTATAAAAGCGTTAAGTATTTGATTTACATTAGATTCATTTGTTCTTTCTTCAACTGTCTCTTTTCCTACAAACCATAACTGTTTGGATAAATGCTGGCTCAATCAAGTGTGCATTAAAACAAAAGAATTTAAGTTTAATAAAAGTGATGAATCAGAACTAGAAGCCAACCTTCCCCCTCCCTTCTCTTCCCAGGCCACAGGATTGTTCCAGCAGGAGAAATGGGCTGCTTTGGGAGCCTGGAGGACAGAATAGTCTTGTCCCACATGGACACATGTTCCTGGAGGATAATCCAGGCCCTGGGCCATTGGTGTGGAGCTGTTGGATCGGATGTGAAGTCTTCCTGAGCGGTAGGAAGGAGAGAAGGTTGGGGATGAAAAAACATTTCTACACAGGTAAACAGTGCGGCTCTCAGTGGACAAAACTTGGCATCTCCCAGTCTAACCTGAACCACAGCTTTTTGGGGAGCCACCAAATGAAAGTTTTAGGCAAAATTCAGCAGTGAGGTCAGCATGTTCCCAACTACAGAGATTGAGACTACTCAGTGTAACCAATGCCCAAGTGGCAGCAGCAGCTACCACAAGCATGAGCAAAATCACTGGAAATGTTCTTTTGCAGCCATCCCTTAAAACTGCTCTGATAGAACATGGAAAAGATTAAACCCTCCCTCTGTGCTCTGCTTTTAGCCCAGCTGTCTGAACAGTTCTCTTTATTTCACTCTGTGGCTCTGCAGACATGTGTGCCCTCGCTGATGAACAACCCACACCCAGCCACTGCCACGCTCCAGCCAGGCTGGATGGAGGAACTTGCAGCACAATTTTCTCAGGTGACCTAGAAGAGTTATCAGAATTCCTCCACACAACAGACCCTTCTGATCCAGGCCGTGAAATATAAACATCTTACCCGTTAGAAGTATTGAAAAGGCTTCCAGCATCTTCTGCCTGCTGGATTTCCCAGGTAGAGAAATTAAAGGGGTGTAGGTAAAGAATTTATTTCCCTGGAAAGGAGAAGGAAGAATTCTTCTTGTTCTGGGAATCAAAATGTTACATTTTTATAAAATACTTTAAAAAATAAGAAGTCCAACAGTGGCAACCAAAAGATTCCAGAGTCAGTGCCATGAGAAAATCCTCTTTCACAGACAGTGTTTTGAAATAAGAGCTACTGGTTTTAATGACACCACTGTGTCAACTTCCTCACCAACCCTCCCACTCATATTACACAAACCAAAGATTGTTCCAGCAGTGGAGACTGCAAGAAAAGGAATTTTTGCTCCTTTACCCAGAAACTTTATTGGTTCTATGTGAGACTGCACTGCCCCATCCAGTGACAAACTGCTGGATCCCGAGTTCATTACCAGCACTCAGACTCATTCCCTAACTCCCTCCCGAAGCCTCTCCCATCTGAAAGCAGGAGCTTACATTATTCATAAGGATAATCACAAATATGCAGGGAGCTGTAGACATGTAATGGAGAGGCTGGCTTGCATCCCATCCAAATTCCACGTGCTTCATGGAGCTTACGACATTCCCATAAATTTTGCAGCATGGGACATACCTCCATTCTGAGCCACTCCAGCGGTCCCAAAGCAGGGACAGCTTTGGGAAAAGTTCTCATGCTCCCCCATGGAGTTTTATTACTTTTGAAGGAAGGAAATCAAGTGGAAATCTTGTGCCACCTTCCTGTGGGTTCTCCAAGGGATGTGTTTGTTTACACATGCTGACTGTGCAGACTGAAGGTACAAACAGTGTTTGTGCTCTGAAACAGAATTCTGGAAATTCTGTGAAAATAAATATTTTCAAGACCACAAGAACAGCAAAATTGAGTTACTGTTGTTTCCACTGCCTCCATGAAAAAGCCAGGGAAGGCCAGCGCCCTGCTTAGCATGGGCAGCTGGCAGCCAACAGGAGGGCAGGTCTTCAGGTGACTTCTTTAGGGATGGTAACATGGAGACATTTCTGTCTCATCTGCCTGCAAGAAGCACCTGAGGCAGCCACAGTCCTGTGGCAATGGCTGTGTGAGGCAGAAGGGAGGAGTCAAAGTCCAGTCAGCCTAGAAGAAGAAAAGAATTAGATATGTCTAACTCTGGGAGTTGGAATGATGTTTGCAGGAGAGAGTATGAAATGAGGACAGATAGGAAAGGGGTGGGACCCTCATAGCATGTGTTACTGGAAATATCCCAACTCCTTTTAGACAAGATTATGAAATATCAGTAATAAAGTAATAGATTAAGAAAATTAAATCCCTCAAATCAAAGACCAAAAAAGATTCTTTTCCTTAAGCTTCAAGCCCATCCTGTGCAGATCCATGTCATCAGATGCAGTCCAGTAAGGAATCAAGAGCTGAGGCATTCGCAGCCACATTAACAGTAATAACTGTAACTTCAGCAGAAGACAGAATTATGGAGACATTAATAAGTGATGAGATCACAAAACATCTGGAGAAACGTGAGCTGATACAAAAAGTTGCCAGCAGAGTCTTATAAAGGGCAAATCTTGTTTGACAAATCTGCTGGAATTTTTTAAAGAGGTAACACAGACTCCAGACAGGAAGAAAACATGGGACATAATCTGTTTGGATTTTAAAAGGTTATTTGACACATCACAGCCCCCAGGCTGGTGTATTAAAGTACATCAATCAAAAAATGCACCAACTTGGAATGGACAAATGAAATGAGGGAAGTTCACAGCCCGGTGGTGTCAACAGCACAAACCAGAGGGAGCAAAGTGGAGCCAGTTTTGTTCTGGGCATGTAAGATGGAGAAGAAATACCATAACACAAACATCCCTCCAGGTGGATCCCATCGACCTGTGACATGGAGGACATCCATTAACACACTGCAAAGGCCGTGGTAGTCATTTTAACTGGGAAAGGAGGATTTTTAATATTAGAAGCCCTAGGACAATGATGCCTTTGGAAGACACACAACAGGAGAAAAGGGGAGAACCTCTAGGAACAGCTACAGAAGGTTTCATGATGGACAGAAGGCTGACAGGAATGATGGAGCCACACATGACTCCACACACAGGGAGAACTGGCTGAGCCCTCCATGAACGGTGCGGTGGAGAAAGAACAGCCACCACTCCTGCATGGATGGACAAGCCAAGGGCTGAGCCAAGAAACAGCCCAGATGTAGGTCCTTCTGAAGCAGATCCCTGGCAGAAAAGGAGATCTTCTCCAGCCTCTCTGGAAGCTGCAAGTCAGCAGTGAGCTAATCACTGAACAGACAGCAGCAAGGAGATGTCCCCTTCAGCAACATGTTCCACATTTATCTCTGGCAGTGGGAAGCCATTCCCCCTTGTCCTGGCAGTCCAGGCCCTTGTCCAAAGTCCCTCTCCAGCTCTTTTGGAGGCACCTTAGGATGTGACCAAACTGGTCCAGGAGTATCGTAAGACACAGCACACAGTAGGAAGAAAACATGACAGTAAGAATGTGCACCCTGGAATGGGAGGCAGGAGCTTATTGTCAAGTATTAAATGTTTTCTAACTGCAATATGGAGACTTAAAATAATTTTTACATAGGCTTTCTGGGTAAAAAGCACAGTCAGGGAAAAGTTACACTAATTTAAACAAAATTAATAAAGAAATGTTCTGCTTCTTTTTATCATCTTTCTACCTCTCATCATTTATCATGCAAATTAAATTGCAGTAATAGAAAATGTAAAGAAAACAAACTCTGCAGTATATTGAAACCTCTATCCAGCAAGAGATAAGGTTGAGTATTAGAAGGAAAGGTGCAGAAAATTAGCTGTCCAGACAATAACTGGGAGGGAAACTGGTTTATTTAGCCTGGAGGGATTTTTTGTTGCAAACTGACTAAATTAAAATCCAGACTATTATACCCAGTATCACACCAGAAAACGCCTTTTCCTTGCACTTTTAGATAAATTTTCATTGATCTCATTTTATGCATGATTACATTTTTAATGAGATGTACAGTATTTCGAAGCTAATTTTAAATGCCTTCTCCCTCTCCTTCCTCTGCTCCCCTCCCTCCTCCCACCACATACACACTTATGCTTGTTGGATTAACATTTCTGATAAATTGCTTGGCCAGAAAGGAACATTACCAAGAGGAAATAAATTACTTCCATCTTTCGCAGCTCCAGCATAGTAAAGTAACCTTTAAAATGGCCACTGTCTAATTCTGCCACCTTGCAATTCATTCCAAAAGAGATCATTTTACCTCATGGAATAATTGTATTTGTCATTGGTTACGCTGAACAACATATGGAGCAAGGGAAGAAGTCACTTTCCTCCTCTGGCCGTTCTGGCCAGAAGAACCAGCAATGCCTTGAAACTCAAAACTCTCCTGAAATAAAGAGTTTTATCGTCAGGATCTTTAACTCTTGTGAATAAAGTACAAAGCAGGTGAAGGTGGGTGAACTGGCCTAATGCCAGAGCATGGGGGTCTCACCTTGAAAATATTGGGCAATAATTGATTTTCAGTATGGAAAACCTGGCTTGTTCCCAGAAGTTTTCAATTTTATTTTCTTCCTTTGACTATTTTTGGTAAAGTCACACCCAGTAAAACAAAGGGGGAAATTGCAGGGACAAAGTATGAAATAAAATGCTGCCTCCAGCCCATCATTAAGGACCCAGGAGTTTATTTCCCTCTTTGATTTCAGGCTGTTTTTTGTGAAGAGGGGCTGGTTTGTCCATCCAGCTTCTCCCCAGTCCGTGCTCAGGAAGGGAAAATAAATGAATGAATACGTATGGAGGCTTGGGTCTCTCCTAACTGAATTTCCCCTCTGTAATTTCCAGCCGTTTTGCAAACTTTCCAAGGTTGTTCTGAACTGCTGCCTTGCCCTCGGAGGGGCAGCAGCTGCTCTGCTCCCTCCCTCCACCAGCCTGCTTCACATGTGGGACATGGCAGCATGCTCCTGGCAATTGGGGTCACTGGACACAACCTGCATTTACCACTGTGCCCTTTTGGGTTTCTCCTTGAGCCTGACCCACACCAAGGGCCAGGAGCACCTCTGGCCCTGCACCTGCAGTGGGAACTGCTCTGGTAGGGAGCAGGGCCAGGTCGGGAGGATGGGAATTGGGCACTGCGAGCTGGGACAGCCCAGTAAAGCAGCAGTGGAGAACAGGAGGAAACTGGTGAGGATTGCAGAGGAAGGGAAGGGGGCTGAGACGGAGCCTGGGCTCTGAAAACCACGGAAATGAAGGAGTAACGGAGGAGTATCAGCTCAAGCTGAAGCATCAGGAGACGGGATTAGGAGTTTAGACTTGGGACAGTGGAAATGAAGCTGAGTAAAATGTCCCACAGACAATGGGAGCAGGAAAGAATCTTAAATGCAAATCCACGTTTCACAAAGGATTTCTCATTATCCAGCAGTGCTTTGAGAATTAAGTGTTTCCATCAGAAGTCTTGTCCCAGTGCACCAACACAACAGACGGCGTGAGCCTTTCCAGATGTGGGAGTGCAGATGGGCTTACGGGCCTGCAAAGCAAAATCTTCCCACTCTCCCCAAATGGATGAATGGGGCTGTTACACAGGCTGTGAGGAATTATCACTGCCGAGAAACCAGTGCTACAGGAACAGACAGTGGGATCCCAGAGCAGAATCCGTGTGTGAAAACACACAAAACAGTTCCAGAAAGGTAAACAGCTGAAGAGAGGGAATATAGATCATGGAGCAAAGTCTGGCCCTTAGGCTGCACCCCCAATTTTTATTATCATAGAAACAGAGAATCCCAGCTGGTTTGGGTTGGAAGGGACCTGAAAGCTTACCCAGTCCATCCCACCTCCTGCCATGGGCAGGGACACCTTCCACTGTCCCAGGCTGCTCCAAGCCCCATCCAGCCTGGCCTTGGACACTGCCAGGGATCCAGGGGCAGCCACAGCTTCTCTGGGCATTCTATGCCAGGGCCTCCCCACCCTCTGAGGTGGTTAAATTGTGTTGTTATTAAGTTGTAGGTGTGAAGGTTAAACAGTATCAGAGTTTTCCATGAATAAATAACAGGTCTTTGTGATGAAATTAAAAGTGTAACATTTCCACAGCTAAATGACAGCAAACAACTGTTACTCCAGGTCAGTGGGTACCTCAGGGGAGCACAAACCTTCTCCAGACACAAAAGGCATTTTACTGTTTCTCCCACCTAAAAGGCTTTTCTGGCCCCAGCTGCATCCAGCGCCAGCATTTTACCCCATTGCTGGAGTGGATCTTGGGCTGGGGCTGCTTTCAACAGAGCACGTTTTCCAAACAATCCCAGACGTTTGGCAGGGAAATTGCCAAAGCTGCTTGTAGGCTGGACGGAACTTTTAACACTTTTAACACAGCAAGCAATTATTGCCTGGGTTTCAGTGGCTCTCCAGAAGGATCCCCCTCGGTGTGCTGGCAGTGGGAGAGCCTGCGCTGCGCCGGCATGCAGGAATGTGCCTCCTGGACGGCGCTGGATGGCAGGCTCATCCCTGGGCTCCCCGCACGGAGGGCAGCCCCTGCCTGGGCACGAGGGGCGATATCACACAGGGAAACTCCTTTGGACCAGGCACAACCAACTCCCCCCTGGTATTGCTGCTACTGCTTTATTAAAATGCATAAAGCAGCCAGAAGCAAAGACACCAATAAATTCTTCTGTAAAAGCAGAAATGTTTTTTTCAAATGGCTCCCCTAACACTAATAATCGCAGCTCTCTTATGTGTACTTGACTCTGGTTAACCTTTTTCTGGCACTTTTTAACTTCTCCAAGTCAGGTACTAATATGGAACTAATGTGGGGTTTATTTTCCCTATAGGAATAGCAGAAAGAGCACTGCACATTAGCGTAATCACGCCGGCTCCTTCCAGAAACTGCAGGACTTTACATCAAAGCAGCCGCATTATGGCACAGGAAAAGAATTTAATAACAATTGGGGGACTAAGCATTTTTTTAATGTTAAGGGGGTTTTATTGAATATTAATCCGATAAAATGCTCCTGAAAGTTGGCAGAAGGAAAACTGATGTCCCAAATAGTTACCGTGGCCTTCCACAGTGCTGGGATGCAACTGCAGTGTAATCAGAATTCATCATGCCATTAGCAGAAGGACAACAGGAAAGGAGACACTTCCTCCCGCATCCTGGGGCTCCAACAAGCAGAGCTGTGAGAACAGGCTCAGCACTGAGAGCCTCAGCCAAGCTCTCAAAGTTTATGTGGCTTTGGGCTCAGAGCTTGCAGTTTCTTTCAATACAATTTGATATTTGCACTCTCGGTTTTATCTTCTGCTAAATATTTCCATTATATTTTCCCCTCCAAGGGGGTCGGAGGTACCTCAAACAGGTCTGCAGTGAAAAGGAACAAGAGGCACCCAGAGTTTTTTTTCCCATTTCTAACTGCTGGATACTTTCCTTTTTCTTTTCCTTTTTTTTCCAGGAGGAGGTCACTCCGCTGCCCAGCACGGCTGCAGCCATGCTCCAGCCACATTAATCCCTGCCCTGCTGAGCTGCTGGAGAAACAGGAATTCATCTGGCACCAGCAGAGGAAAGACAGAAGGAAAAATGAAGGGGGAAAAAATGAATAAATAAATAATTCAGGCAGAGGATGAATACTTGAACAAAGCAGGGCCTGTGTGCAAGGGAATGCTGGGCTGCTCTGGAACAGAGAAGAGCACCAGCCCACAAAGGTGCACATTTATCCGAGCAGAGTCAGTGCCCTGCCCGCGCTGAGCGGAGCTGTCCCCAGGCACCTGGACACACACAGCCGTGCCCTGGGTGGGACCTGCCCCCACCTGGAGCTGAGAGCCTGGCACGGACCCTCCTGTGGGCACACACCAGTCAGGTCAGCTGCTCCTGGACAGACACTCGGCACAACTCCTCCTTTCCGAAGTGTCTCCTGGCCCCCATCCCAGGCCTTAGGATTCTCAGAATAACTTCTGAGGGCCCCCCTTGAGGGCTGGGTAAAGGACGCACAGGTGGAAAAGGCTCTGTGCTTTAACCTCCATCTCAAATACCCTCTTCTCTCTTCTTCCTGAGCCAAGCTCTGAAGGGGTGGTTTCTTCCTGCTGCACATGCCAAAACAAGGTCAGGAACACAGAAACCACTTGTGCAGAGCCTGCTGCTGGAGGGCAGGGCAGCACAGAACCCACAGGGGTCCCCCACACTCGGACAGTGTCTTAAGACACACTTGATGTTAGTTTCTTGTTCTGGGATGCCTCCCTTTTTCTTCACTGGAAAAGGAAACTCGTTCGTTGTGTATCACAACAGTGTGTAAACAACTCACAGCCTGAAATGAAGCAAGTGCAGAAAACACTTCCATCACCATTTCCCTCTCATCAGCTGGGAGTTTGCTGGCACTCAGTGGAGATCTTTTCCCACACATTTGCCATATAGATACCCCAAAACAAGAAGTGGAAGAGTGACTGACCAGGTACAGTGCAAAAGATCAGTTGTTCCCCCAGTGCTACGAGCCATGGTCTGTGCCATGAGCGCTGCTGTCACCGTCAGTCACTGCCGTGGTGCCTCTGAGCAGCCCCAGCCCCGCGGCGCTGGTACCTGACTGACCTGTCAGGAGCATTGAGGCCAGGGCTGAGCATAGAACACATTAATAAATCTTGATATCGCTGTTTTATCAATGTGGTCTTGTAAGTTTATGAGCATTTGGCTTTGTTTTACACCAGACAGCTCCACACTGCTCCAGAGCAGGCTGCCAGATGTGCAGCATTTCCCTCTGCAGCCTCACTGCTTGTGACGGGTCAAGTCCAACAGGAACCTCCTGGGGAGCCTAACTGCTCCCTGGCTGCCCCACAGCTCCTCTGGGGGCTGCCCTTCCAACAGGCTGACCACATTGTGACCTCTCTGGGAGTTACCGTGCAGACAAGGTGCTGCTGCCGCCCAGCATCTGGGCCTGGGATGCAAAACTATGGTTGAAACATCTGAAAGCCCAAGAAGGAGGGTGCTGCAGTAGGCAATGAAGGCATGAACTCCATGGGGATCACGAGAGCTGCAGAAGCAGTTTCCATTCATATCCACGTACAGGTTTCTCAAGATAAAAAAGTTGAGCTTGCACATATGCAATACCAAAAAAATCTATGTGCGATCAGGTGCCCACAGGAATCTCTGCACATTTGGCATTTGGGAATAGTGAGAACATCAAATGGTTGTGGACATCTCAGCAGCATCCAGCATTTCACTGTATTCCACTCTCCGCCATCACCTAGCCTTGCTTTAAAACTCTCTAGAAACTGAGTTTCCTCGCATCTTTGAGAGACTTTTACTTAAGGATTTCATTACTGGCTGCTTTTTAACTACTATTGCCTAAACATTTCTTTTGTTAAATTCAGCCCCTCCTGTTCAGTTTGTAGGGTGGGCGTCCTGCTGGATCACAGACCCATCCGTGGTTGTTCACAGCCATGGGTGCTTACGTGGCTGCTGAGTCACTGCAGAGCCAGGTCAGTGACAATTGACCTCTCCTAATCTCTTCTCATAAGTCAATTCTTCAGTTCTCCTTGTTGCTCTTGTGTGAACTGGTTCTCACTTGTGAACAGAAAGGCACTGATGTGGTGCCAGAAAAGAGAGCAGTCTCCCAGCTGCAGCCATGGGGCACTACCGGGTCACTACGGTTCTCCTGCTCTTTGCCATGATGGTTTAGTGCAGGCAAATCCAAACTGCTCATCTTTCCTGCATGACACTGCAAACTCCTGTCTGACTTGGTGTCTGTTGTTACCCTGAGACACTCCAAGCACTGCTACCACTCAGGTTCTTTCTCATGGAACATATCTGTGATGGATTATTACTTTCATATGCAGGCAGCTACATCATCTGTATTTTTCAAGGCAGAATTTCATTTTTCCTCTTTCCTGTCTCTAACCTCTATAAGAAAGCTGGCATTGTACCTGTAAAAAACCACTTACAACTCATCATTCTCCAGAGTTAGTCTGATGAGGTTTCCTTCATCTCTCAAATTTTTAGATGTTATTAAGAAGCTGTTTCCTAGAGCAGATGTGGGTGCCCCATTCCTGGTAGTGTCCAAGGCCAGGTTGGACGGGGCTTGGAGCAGCCTGGGATAGTGGGAGGTGTCCCTGCCCATGGCAGGGGGTGGAACAAGATGAATTTTCAGGTCCCTTCCCTCCCAAACCATTCTGGGATGCCATGATTAAAGGATATGCATAGAATTAAATCAGGACCAGCCACGTGGCTGTAAACAACCCTCCACCACCACATTACACATTCTGCCTTTACTGCTGTTCTTAGTCTTCAGTCTTTAGTTGAGTTTTCTCTTTGGTAGACAGAGCTTCCACCTGTACCACCAAAATGAATTTTCAAACATGAGTCCATGGGAAGACAAGGGCTGTGTCAGTCAAACCTGCCATAGGGAATCCACTGCCTTCACAGAACCACAGAACCAGCAAGGTTGAAGAGACCTTGGAGATCATCAAGTTCAACCATCGATCCAGCACCACCATAATCATCCCTAAACCACATCCACAAGTGCCACATCCAGATGGCTCTTGAACACTTTCAGGGATGATGACTCCAACCCCTCCCTGGGCAACTTATTCTAAGGGTGAAGAAATGGGAGTGACCTTTGGAGAACTTTATTACCTACATTGCTAATGAGGCTGCAAGCTCCAATCCCCAGCACAGGGACAATTATCAGGGCCTGGGCCACCTTCTGAAGACCAACCTGGCACTGTTGCCACTGTTGCTGTTGGGAATTGTTTGAAGATTGGGAAGGCACTTTCAGAAAACATGAGTCTGGCTGCTGTACCTTCTGCCATCACCTAATGAGTCTGCATCAGTCTCATCAAAACTGCTGGGGCAGGACTTGGATGAGGTCAGAGTCTTTTGCTACAACCCCCACATCTGTGGGGCTGCTTTGAGCCTGCCTCTCAGTTTTATCACACTGGCATCTTCTTCCCATCAAAGAGCACTCAGGAAACCTTGAGATGCTGGTGGAAAGCTGATCAAGTGCTCTCTTTGCAGCCAAGCCCAGCAATCTTCACACTGCAGGAGTCATGCACACCCTCCCCAGAGCCGTGCCCGTGGGCTTTGTCTGGATCAGAAGGAAACCAGCACGTTTAACCCTCCAATTTCAGGCTGAAATAGCTCTTTATTATCTTATCTATAAATCTGAGCACCTCTCTTTTAAATATCCAAAGAGAAAACTTCAGAGCAACATAAAGGTAGGGATTTTATTGTAGTGGGAAAAAATTATCCAAAGGGAAATTGCCATCTTGGCAATCTATTACAAAAACCAACCCAAGGGAGAGTTCTTGCTCAAGTCCCTGTTTCATGTGCCACACAGCCCAGCTGAGTTACAGAAACAACAGACCCTCAAAAGCTGCCGACAGCTGAGTAGTTTAAAGCTGCTGTAAGGCAATTTTTTGGCAAGTGCTCATGTAATTGTTAGTTCTGGACATGTGCATTGACTGGAGTAGTGAACACAAGATTGTAGGAGTTTTGCTTGAATGTAGAAGGCAGTGAATGGTCTCTGTTTCACAGCAGTCTGTGAACAGAAACAGTCTGTCCCAGCTTGAGCTCAACTAAAAGAAATCTCTATTTTTAGTCTTACAACAGATGGGTTAAGGTAAAAGCAGGTGTTGACTATTGCCTTTTTCATAAGGCCTTTGGAGATGCCAAATCCCAGGCTACTGAACACCTCAAGGACAGGAGGGGGATCTTGGACTGGCACATCCTGTGAGCAGACCCTGGAGATGGGCATGGAAAAGCCTGCATGGATACATGCATCCATGGAATGTCAGCATCTCCAAACTGCCTTTTCCGATGACAGCTCCAGACCAACTTTTGTTACAAAGGTATATCTTTTGTTATACCTCCTTATGATACAAGGAGGGAAAGGAAACAGGAATTAATAGAGTTGTGGATGTTTCAAGGTGTCAGTCACTGACAGAAGAAGGCAGATGTCAAAGTCTCAGCTGTCCAGACTTTGGACAGCAGGGAATGTGTTCAGCATATTAGTTCCAAAAGAAATTCCAAGAACTGGTTTATTGTTGGGTGGATATGATTATATTATTAATAAAGAAGCAGACAGGGCAGAAGTGGTCAATAAACATTTTGTTAGGTAACTCATACAGTGCACTCAAATCAGATGAATCCATCTGAGGATTTCTAGGCACAGAAAGCATTAAACAATCTAAAATTTAACAGCCTCTAGGTGCCTTGTGCTCCTACACTGTAAGAGAATTGCCAGGAGAGATTCCCTAATCTGTCAAAAGGAATGGAGAAAAGTTACCAGAGCAGGGAAATCATGGAACTCTGGAAACGCTGTAGATTGTATCCACACTCACCCAGGGTAAGCAGGACTTGTAACTACAGGTTACTTAACCTGATGTCAATCTCAGCAGAAAGTCGTGGAAGTTAATATAGAATTTGATCAATAAAATATTAGAGGATGGGAATAAAATTAACTCAAGTCACAAATGTTTTGTTCAGAGTCTTGTTGAGCAAACATTGATTTTTTTTTAGGTTTCATAGTGTTGTTTCAATTGACTGACTCAGAGTCAGAGCCTCTGGGCAAACAGGGCTGCTCCCGGCAGCAAAAGCCTCCCAGAACTTTCCCTGCCCTGGCCACAGGTGACCAGTGACAGCAGGTGACTGTCCCCAGTGCAGGGGCTGAGAAATGTCCACCAGACACCACAGAGGTTACCAGGGCCCAACCAGACCCTCACTGCCCCAGAGAGCTCCTTCCCATTGGTTTGGGGGCAGCAAATGCTTCGGGAGGAGCAGAGGGGTGATGCTCACTCGCAGGAGACTGGAGCCGACGGAGCCGGAGAGCTGAGGTCCCAGTTGCTCAGGTAAACCCAACTTGAAATGAAATTTTATTGAAGTTAAATGCTCCTTGTACAGACTTGCAACACATGACCAGCTCGAAATTTTAATTGCAAGCAGAGAATGATTAAGCTGCTTATTTGAAAGGCAAGGCAGAGGGAGTCTGGTGGCCCTCGGGCAGCACTCTGTAACGGGACAGAGAGCCTGGGCTGGCACTCGGCTCTGCAGCAGCCTCACCTATGGCAGCAGAGGAAGGATAATCATCTCCTGGAGAGGCTCCACTACTCATCTGGGCCCCCAATGCCATGGCTGCCTGGAAAACAGGGAAAGCTGGGAGGCAGGCAGGGAAGCCCTGCAAACAACAATTGTGGGCTACCACAGCTCACCGTGCCCTTCCTGGATGGGAGAGGAGGCAAAACTCAGCAAGGGCTGAGTTTTGGGTGGGTTTTCCTATTTAAGAGCATTTTCTGGTGCTGCAAGGTCATACAGTTATTTAAACCACGGCACTTTCACTGCACCCACTATTGCCAGTCTATTTGTAGATTATTTAATAATAAAAAATTAAAACACCTCTGCAATCACCATCCCTTCATCCACCCCCTTCACTGCCAGCCTGACACAAGACACTCATCCCCAAACAGGCACAAACCCCCAGAAAATGAGATCCAGCAATTGTAAGATTCAATTTCAAAGATACTAAGAGATATAACATTTTATTTGCCTTCTGCTTTTTAACTTTTGGGATCCACTCAGGTAATGCCTTTGAATTTTTAATTAAAAATAAAAGCAAGGCTGCTTCTGCTGTCATTTTGCTTTGAAGTTGGACATTTAAGTATAAAATCTGTTACCTGGAGACTCCGGTAAAGCTATGAGTTTATGAAAACTGTCCAAAACATATGTCTCAGCAGATCTGGACACTTATTTTGGTTTGAGCTAGTTTTATTTTGCCTAAAAGTTTTCCCGTACATTCTTTCAGCAATTTTAAAGTAATTTTGATTTCCATGCAGTTTTTCTTTTGGCATTTCAAATTTAAATGAGAAGCATGTAATCACAGAATGGCTTGGGTGGGAAGGGACCCTAATGCCCATTTCATCCCATCCCCTCCATGGGACACTTTCCCCTGTCCCAGGCTGCTCCAAGCCCCAATGTCCAGTCTGGCCTTGGACACTTGCAGGGATCCAGGGGCAGCCACAGCTGCTCTGGGCACCCTGTGCCATAGGAAGGGATTTCATTACATTTAATGCATGCATGTAGTATCATGAGGACAATTTGTCTCCGTTTCCATCCAGTCCCAACCCCCTCCTTGCTCAGCCCCTTCCTGCTGTCGCTGTGACAGCTCACATGTCCAGATGGACCACTAAGGAGACAGTTCCACTGACACCTGGGAGAAGAGCAGGGCCAGGGGCTGTGCTTTCCTAACACCTTTGGTGCCAGGTGGGGATCGGTGCCCACCTTGACAGAGCCCTGCAGTTCCCATGGGCCCTTCCCCAGACAAGCAGCGCTGGGGGCTGGGGCTGCGAGAGCGAGCACAACCCCCAGTGTTCCTGCTCCCTCATAACCACACCAGCACCCAACACTGCTGCTGTAATGGGATCCAGCAGCAAAGTGCTCTTTCTACTGGAGGACTGTTGTATTTCATTGCTGAAAGAACTCAAAACATTTGAAGCCTCTCCTTAATTTTCAATGAAAAGCATTTGGTTCCAGGGTGACAGACGAGGCTCTTAAGAGCTGTTACCACCTCAGGTAATTATAAAATGACGGAAGGGAAAGGGAAAAAAGCGAGTGAGTGCCAGATTAACACTCAGTGTGTTTGTGCAGGGCTACAAAGGCACTTGCACAGCTGCCTGTGCTGAGAGCTGAGCTACAACAGCTTCCAGTTGGAAAGAAAAATTGAAGGAGGATGGAAGTGAGGAAAGAAGAAATTGCAATTAAAAACTGAAATGAATTCCAAAATAATATATTAACTGGAATGCTACAAAATACTTTTGGAAAAAAAAAAAAAAAAAAAAAAGAAAAAGGAGACTTTTGTAGCAAACTGAAACCAGCCCAGATTGGAAAGAAGAGTTAAAAAACTCTTGTGCAAGCTTGGGGCTGGCTCAGGCCCCAGGAGCTGGAGGAGGGCTGTCCTCTCCCTGGGAAGCAGGTAAATCTCAGCAAATTGGAATTTCACTTTGACACTTCACTTAATGTACTCTATGTATAACTAGGGGAAATAATTAAAGCAAGACAAAACCAGGCAAACAGACTGAGCAGAGCCCTATGAAATGAAATGGTTCCAGCAGTAATAATTTACAGAATCCCAGAGTGGTTTGGGTTGGGAGGGACCTTAAAACCCATGCTGTTCCATCCCCTGCCATGGGCAGGGACATTTTCCACTATCCCAGGTTGCTCCAAGCCCAACCTGGCCTTGGACATTTCCAGGGATCCAGGGGCAATATGGTGGAACCCAGTGATGTAAGAACACATAGACCATACACAAAGCACATGTGGAGTAGAGGCACAATCCCTTGGTAAGAGATAAAACACAGCAGCTCTCAGTGAGGAGAGGTGAGCCCCGAGGTGGGACCAGGCACTGCATGAAGGAACAGGGCAGAAGCAGCAGACAAGGGGCATCACCAAGTTCAGTAGCCTTCAACTTTGGATACCCTGCCCCTAAATCTAAATTAAACCAGAATAAAATGCAAGATTACTAGCCTATAGGTCCACGTAATAAATTCCTCCTGAATTCTGCCTCCAGCCAGCAGAGTGTTTATAGCACTACGTGGGGAAAAGCTTGGAAATGCCTTATTTTGAGTGGCTGCGCGCAGTGCCAGCCACCAGCGCCCACAGACACCAGCTGTGCCCACCCATCCCAGCCTGGAGTGGGGCGCACAGGGGCCAATGCCAAAGAAAGGGCCTTTAATAAACTAGCAGCATAATCCAGGACTCTGTCCTCTTTATTTTTTAATAGAAGCCTTTCATGATATGGAACTAATTATCGCCATCTGCCGTCCCCAGTCTTATATTTCCTCTCTCACAGCTCATTCTTCAAAAACTCAGTAGCTTCCTCCCTTTACATTTGTAAATGCTGTTGACTATGGATAAAATCCATGTTTACTTTGTATTCAGGGCCCATAGGAAAGCTTGTTTTAATCATCAACAGATGTTACATTCTGCTCTGCTGTGCTTGGCACACAACTTCAGAGGGAAATAAAAGAAAAATCTTTATTTTAAATTTAAATTGTAGATTGTTACAGACTAAATAAAATGCCAAATTGTTATTGGAAACAACATGGCCACTGTAATAACTGTAACTGACATTTACTTTTTACAATTAGGGTTTTTTTCTGTTGCTGTTTAACACAAGATGGTTTCCACATTTCGCAAAGGACCTTCTTTCCCTTTGCTCTGAAATGGTTTGCAATCAAGCCACAGACATTTGTAATTTATTTTTATTTAATACTTTCCTACGAGCTTATGAAATACTGGGATTATTATGCTATATACAGTAGATAGTTTTTGAATACGTACTCTCCCTCCGGACTCATATTTCAATACACATTATCCCCTTGAACTCATTTATAAACACCCATTATTCCCCCAGACCCCGCTATAAACATGGAATATCTCCACGGACTGTTCCAGCCTTATGGTCCTTTTTATCTCTGGCTTCTTTCCTATTTATATGCATCTTTGATGTCTGATCCCGCGCTCCCCCCGCCGCGCGTGCCCGGGGCATGCGGTGCCCTCCGGAGCCGCTGGCAGCCGCTGGACCCGCAGGTACGGCCGCTCCCTCCTACTCCTTTCCCAGCTGCTAGAAAACCCGAGCTGGCGGCAGCGGCTGGCTCGGGCACCTGCTGCACGAGTGGGGATTGCGGCATCCCGGCAATCCCTGCCCACGGCATTCCCTGCCCACGGCATCCTCGGCTCCTTTCTCAGTCGCTGTGCGAGCAGTGGCAATGTGATCCTCAAGCCTCCCGAGAGTTCATTCCTCACCCAGTTGCTAAAACGGTGCTTTCTTGGAGAGTTAGCTTCTCATTTCAGTTTTATTTCCACACACTGCAGAAACTAATTGCGAAGTTATTTAGAGGTTTGGTAGTGCTCAGAAGCAAAATGGAATAAAATGTTTGAGCAGGAAAAACTGAAATATTAGGCAGGATAGCTCTTCATTATACCTGACTTTGAGATCAATTGCGAGGGGACATCTTCCACTAGACCAAGTTACTCCAAGTCCTGTTCAAACTGGCCTTGGACACTTACAGGGATGGGGAGAATGGATTTCACACCAAAAGATGTTTTAAATACAAGCTTTGTGCATCCATGAGCTTATGCATCAGAGTGTCCAGGAGTTTTTAGAGTTCCCATAAGGGAGCAGAAGGAGCTGTGCTAGACCTGGATGACATGGTGACACTGCTGGGACTCTGAAGGATCTGAGGTGGGGGTTTAGATGTAAGAGAATTAATTTACAAAAACACAACGATGCACACCATGGTCAGATGTTGCACATATTTGGGCAAATATTAAGCACAAACAAGTTAAAAAAGTTTTCCTTATGAAATTTTGTGATCTAAAAAAGAAATCTCAGGAGGAAATAAATCCTCTTCTTTTAAAAATTGCAAACTCCAGCACAATGCAAACCAGCTTGGAAAGCACCACCAGACAGCTATTTTACATCAGTGAATACTGTTACGAATTAACAGCTCATTAAGGAAAAAACCTTTGCAAACCATGAATCTCAAAAGAAAGTCAGAGAAACTGTCATCTGCAATCTCCAGTGTGTGAATAAATCTAAAATCCATCAAGGGACAGAGTTCTTCCGAGAGCCAAACAAACAGGTGTCCCCTGGCCTCCCGACCCCGACATCAACAGCGCAATAAAACTCTTCCCAGTCCAGGATGAAACCATTTGGTACCAGTACATGGGATAATGCCTGCTCCTTAAAACACGGAAACGCGGATAACAAATGCCTCTAAAGCCCCAGAAGAAACAGAGACGAGCACTGTGAAGTATCCCCCCAGGAATCCTGTAAATCATACCCAAATTTCACTTGTCCTGGAACAGGTTTGAAAATCTGTTTGTGGTTTCTCCTACATATTTTAAACTGTATCTGGTCAGTTAAGAAATGAAAGAGTCCTTCAAACTCCAGTGGAAAGATCTCTGTATGTGTTATTTTAAAATAGCCTTAAGCTGCAGACAAATTTGCTCTGCAAACTCAATTATTTTTATGGTTTTAAAAAATTTACCCTTTTTTATCACATTTGATTGATCTGTACAGTAAAGTGCCATTACTTCATCCATTCACTGCTCTGTGTCAGATTTGTTCCTGTTGGCACCCAAAGGGCAATGCTATGATCGTCCTGTGTTACTGTTCCCTGAGTTCCAGCATTCCCAGTGCAGCTGGGAATCTCTGGGCACTCATCTCATCTTGGGACAGCTGAAAGCACCACGAGCTTCTCCTGTTGGCTTCAATGAGCCTGGTCTTATCTCAGCATCAGAGGTGTAAAAACCTCTGCTCATGCAGATGGTGACCCACATTTAATTTCTGTGACTACCTTTCCACCCATCCATGGATTCCTCTGCATTTGAAATGTACCATCAGCTTGGAAAGCTATCCCAAGATAACCTTCAGTGTCACTTCCAAAAGGCCCCTCTGACTGAGGCTGGGAGCCCAGCCCCTCTCTGGGGTCACACCTTTGGCATTACAGCACAGCTCAGCCACAGGAAGATTTTTACCTGCACAAGTTTATGTGCAGTTTATTAACATGAAACCTCTTGTCTCCAGTGTCACCTCTCCAGCTCCTTGTGGTTTCTCCCATCACTACCCTAACACAATGTTTACACACAGATATGGTAAACACCAAATACTAAAACACACAAGCCAATGTTGTGACATGCACAGGAGGCAGCGAAATTAGAGCTGGGAGAGTCACTCCAGCCCTGCATTACACCATGTGTGACACGGGATGCCACTGCCACATAAAGTATGGGAGATTTAAGAGAAGAACAGATAGGAATACACAAAAAGGCAGAAACATCAAGGATTCTTTTATTATATTTTCCTGACACCTTCTAACATTTATTTTCGGTACTTTGTTTCACCACTGGAGAAATCCTTGTTCAGACAATTCATGATGATGGACTAAAGCATCATGAAAAACTCAAGCTGCTAGGACTGAATTGTTCAAGAAAAAGGAAATTATTAGAGGTCATGTTTATTCAGAAACAAAAGTGCCTTGTTAATTCACAGGACTCCAGATAATGTGATGATTTGATCTGACACTTTGCATAATACAGGCCGCCGGAATTTTCTGTATTATTTCCAGTTTAAAGCTCAATAGTTGCACTTGAACTGCAGGTTTAGAAACTCATCCACTCTCAATGTTAAAATATCCACCATAACGGCCATTAAGTTGTTCCAGTGATTAATCACCTTCCCTGATTAACACGTAGATTATTTCTAGTCAAATTTTTGTCTACCTTTAATTCAATTCACTAAATCTCATTGTATTTTTTTCTTCTACTCTTAAGAGCCCTCTATTCGTTAATCCTTTTTGCCCATGTAGGCACTTACTGACCAAGTTCAACCACCTCTTTAGTGCCTTTCTGATAACAGAAGAGGCATGATTTTTTTATCTGTCACCATAAGATAAATTTTTCACTTATTAAATCACCTTTGTGGATTTTCAGTGCATGTTTCAATGCCTTTTTTCAAGTGTCAGGCCAAGAAATGGACAACAGCACATGAAGGCACCAGAGGAGCTGCAGGGACTCCCAAGATTAACTAAAGGGAAATTACCAGCATACAAAAACCTTTCAGCAATTATTTTTAATTTTTCAAAAGAGCCATGTACTTTTAAAGTGCATTTCAACAAAAGGCAGTATCGTTTGTTTTATATAACAGACAACTTTGAAATGCATTCTCTTTAAAAATTACACCACTTCTTCACATCTTAATTAATGCCAAAACTTGATTTTCTTTCTTAGCAGTGTATTAGAAAACTGCTATTAATGTAATTTAATTTTTGTAAGGAGCAGCATTTGTTTTCTATTTAAAAAAAATAGGCGGTTCTGAAATGTTGGTCTGTCAACATTGCTTAGAACATTCCCATTCCATGCCGCTATGTAATAAATTAAATCAGTTTTAATTGTGCCCATGCTTTGTGGTTCCTGGCAGTACAAAAAGATCTTCTGTGAATTCACGTCCCAAAAAGTCCTACTGAGTGATTAATTACTGGTCTGGAAGATATAAATATGCTTTTCAGGCAAGTCAGTATGGACTGCTGGAAGCTTTGGTCTTATATATGGCTGTAGGTGTCTCTCGCCCAGCAGACATCACACTAATTCAAACAATATTTTTGCTTCCAGTATTTACTGGCAGTACAAACCCCTTCCCTGCCCGCTTGCCCTATTTAAATAATACAGGGTCTATAGATTTGAAAGTGAGGAACACGAGATATGTTTATTCATATTTTAGATTTCTCTGAGTTTTCCTCAGCCTGGAAGAAGCCACCAGCACGGCGTGTTCAGTCCTGCACGTTCTGGACAGCGGAGCTCCTTCAGAACATGTTCTAATCAGCATGGGAGTAAAGCCCAGCCCAGCTGTTGGTCCCAACCCCCTGGATTACTTTCCTCCCCACGACTCAGGGCTGTCACAGCCAGTGGCTTTGCTCTCTTCTCAAACTCTTTCTCTGCTCCAAATCAATTCTCGGGACAGCTGGTGGTATTTGCAGCCTGTTCCCAGCATGTCATATGATAAACAAACAAGGAAAGGAGCTTTGTTTTCCTTCCCACCGGAGCACCGTAAATATTGAAACTGAAACCATCCCGCCTGCGCATCTGGAGCAAGTCAGTGCCACCCCATCCAGTCGATGGGTTCAGCTGGAGCTTCCATCACCCCAGGGGAACATCTCCTAGCAGGGTGAGGAGCAGCAGGCAGGAGATCAGTCAGCAAAAGGAAAACTGATCAAAACCAGCAGCGATTTGAAAGGACCTGGAACCAGTAATGCAATACTGAACTTCTCACAGTCGGGCCACCAACAAGCCAAAGCTACCCGAGTGGAGATTACTGCCTAATGGCCTGGCAGAGGCGGCTGAGGGGTCACAGTCCAGCTCCTTGCCGCAAGGAACACAATTTATGTCACTACAAGCAAGAACATGACAAACAAAGACAAACAAAGACTAACTCTATCCTTCCTCTTTGAAAAGGTCTGTCCGTAGTCAAGGAACAGAGTGAAATGTGAAAGAGAAATGTGTTCCTGTTTGGGGGATAGAAGACAAGAGTTTTGCAATCCTCTGAGCACCAAAATTCACTGAAATCACCGGGGCCATTGTGATTGCTCATTAACAATACACATCTTCCAGCTGACATTTTTCATTTGGACCTTGTGAAAACCACAAATCAAACATACATAAGAAGGTAGCCAACTTCAACCGAGGAAAGGTCTTTAAAAAACAAGAAAGAAAATAAACCTTTGATAAAATAATTGCTTCTACTGTTATTTTTTTTGCTATTGCTTCAAAAACAATTTCTCTTTCTTTCTTGTTCATCTATCTGGTGTCCTGCTGGTGTGCAGATGAAAGGTCCAGTCTCTTTAAAATTTCATGCAGGGCTCTTCAGAACATCTCAGTTTTAAATGCCCATGGCAAAGACAACAAAATGTACCAGTAAATGGGAAGCAGATGAAACCCTGTTTATACACCCCATAAAGGTAGTGTGTGCGACAGGGTCTGCTTTCACACCCACGCAGACTGGCAAGAACCATCTGTAAAATCACTAAACCACATCACTTCCATCCACCCAGTACTGACCACAACTCCACACCCCAAAAACTACCTGGGACTCAGCAAACCCAGGTAGATACAATTCCATCACCTGGTAAGGAATGTTTTTTTCCTCTTTCTACCCTTCCAATACCTGAAGGAGCCTACAAGAAAAGTGGAGACTATTTACAAGGAATGACAGGACTGGCTTCACTCTGCCAGAGGGCAGGGTTAGATAGGATATTAGGAAAAAAGTCTTTACTGTGAGGGGGGTGAGGCCCTGGCACAGGTGCCCAGAGAAGCTCTGAGTACCCCTGGATCCCTGGCAGTGTCCCAGGCCAGGCTGGACGGAGCTTGGAGCAACCTGGGACAGTGGAAGGTGTCCCTGCCCATGGCAGGGGGTGGAACAAGATGTGCTTTAAGGTCCCTTCCCAACCCAAACCATTCTGTGATTCTGTGGTATCACTGAAATTTCCTTCAAGCAATTTTGCCACTCACTAAGAGCATGTTTTGACCAAATTCAAGACAACAGATTCTCACAATGTACTTCAAGTTTCTACAGCTCATGGGCCAGGATGGTAACCACCACCATCTAAGGCTGCAGCATTCAATTCTGACAGGTTTGTGTAAGTTTGTAGCACCCTTTTGCATTTAATAAGTCTAAAGTATTTTTCCAGAACAGTCACTGAATTTCCAACCGGAAGCCACAGCATCTGTTTCCTATATCTCTGCCATTGCTGCTCTCATTTACAGTGTTCACAACTCTGAGCACTCTTGAGAAGATATTTCTCAGCTCACTGTGGAGTTGAAGCAGACGATTCACATCTGTGGTGCTGAAGCAGCTTGGGAGGGACCACTGAACTCCCTGCCTGAAAGTGGGAATATGTATAATTTAAAAAAAAAACAGAACAAAACACACGAAACCCATCAGAGGAACCAGCTGTCAAACACTGAGACACTTGAGGAAGAACAGAAATTTATGGACTATTTTTCAGAGAAATATTCCAACATCTAATGGCAATCTAAATTCCCCTTAGGAATAGGGTAGTTTTAAGTGCATAAACTCGTTATGAGTGGAGTTATGTTTTGTACAGTAACAATGAAAAGAACAAAACCTATCAAAGCAGGTGAGATGGAAGGCTTGGACTCCCAGTGTGCTGACATAGAAAATGTCTCCCTGCAGGAGACACTTGCGTTACCCAAGCACTCTGGTAGTGAACCGCACATTGAGAACAAGGCCCAGCCACTCGGTGGGACCAGGTGTGCAATGGGGATGGCTCAAAGTGGAGATGATTCACCCACAACACATCTCTGCTGCAGTCTAGAGGTCAACTTTAGGGAGCACTGTGCATCACCCACGAGGAAACTTTTCAGTATCCAAAATCACCAGATGTTCAACAGAACAGCCTTGTAGATGAAGGATGGGATCACAGAGTGGCACACGAGTGAGTCATGGGCTATTCCATGTGCAGAAGTGAGTCATGGCTCAGTAAATAGGCTTGCTCTGGCCACATCCCTTTGTCACATAGTGCTAATTAGACCAAACACCCCTAATTGCATCAGCCATGGCAGAGGCAACAATAAAACTCCTTCAGTCAAGCCTGAGCTCTTGCAACCAGAACAACACCACCCCACGGGATTTTGCAGCCAAGTGCTGTGAGGTTATGAAGGGGGATATGAAGCACAAACCACTTTCTATATTACCAAGTAACTACAGAGGTGAAAAAGCCCGGAGAGCCCCAACTGGGAATGAGTCCATTGTGATTTGCTCCAGATAATTTAATACACACAAGTCCTGAAGAACCCTTCTCAAAAGTCTCTGCCCCAGCTGGGGTGGACACACTTCTCTTTGGGCTTTTAAGGCTGAAAAAAACACATGATTTTACATGATAATTGGACCAGTGCAGTATTTCCACCCAAATGACATCATATGACCATAATGGAAGGTGTATGTAAAAGGAAATCTCTGTTATTCATTCCAGAATTTAATCAAATGAGAAGGATAAACAGTGTTTTCTTTGACAATCACGTCTATGGTACATGACCTGCTGTCACACCCAAACAGCCTTAATACAAAAAGAACTCAGGGCTATTTTCTCTAAGTAGAGAAGTAACTTGGGGTTATGCTTTTAGCTTGTTCATGCATTATGGGCTCAATACCTCAGTCCTGGTTTTTCATATGTGACTATTAATTAGACATGGTGTAGCCAGAGGCACAAAGCAATCGGAAGAACCAGCAAAGATCCAGAGATCCCCTTCCATGGGACCCTGCTCATTGCCCAGCTGGACCCTCACTGCCTCTGGCTGTCCAAGAGACACCTCTGGGCATAAAATCAGTACAAAACCTGTGACAGTCTTGGGCCAGAACCTCACTGGCTGTAAAGCTGCTGTCCTCTCTGTCTAGAAGGGAACAACTACAAAGCCTCCAAAGTCCCACACCTGCAGTTCTCACCTGCACATCCCAAACCCCTCGTAGGGGTCATGGATGCATCACCGGTTATCACATCTTCCAAAGGTAACACATGAGCTCAGACAGCCTTTAAACACTTAGACTGAAAAAATAAAGACCCAAAAAAGGCTTTTCTCTTCCCTCCCCAGCACAGCAGCATCTCAGAGGGATGCATGGAGAGAGGTGTCAGCCCCAACAGACACCTGGTTTTGGTATTAAGAGTGGACCCTGGTTTGCAGCCCATCATTCCCCATGGCAGAGAGGGACCATCCCTGGCCTCAGGACATCACATCTGCTGCTGGTTCTGGAAGGGACCATGATAAAATTAATATGTATTCAAATACCACAAATTCCATCCCATGACCTTGAGCTGTTCCATGGTTCCGTGCTTGCCAGTCAGACTGCGGCATTGAGGACCAGGCAGAAGTAGTCTTCAGCTTCACGGGCAAAACAGCTACAGCAATAATTCTGATGGACTTTTTCAAACACATCCTGAATTATCTGCACATTACCTGTAGCCCTCTGCCAAGCCCCAATGGTGCTCTGCTGAGGGCAGCTTTTCTCACTTCACAAGAGCAGCATGTCCAATGCCTGGGTGCCTCGCACCCTGCTCTGGGGACAATCTCCGTGCCCAATCCCCGTGCCCAGTCCCTGTGCCCGCCAGCCTGGATGGCCACACACATGGCACAGCCCAGGGACACCCAAGCCCTGGCACAGGGCTGGCAGGAAGGCAGCAAACCAGCCCACCTGGGCACAAGCACCTGACCCAGGAGCATCCTCGTTGGAATCCTCGTTAGCTGCTGTGGAATTAGCTCCAGGTAGTTGAAACCACATTTCTGCTTGGCCTTTCTACGTCTGTGTGCTCCCCAAAGACTTAACTACCTGGTTTAATGCTCAAACACTAAAACTCAGCCCTCCTTCCATAAAGTATTTTAATCTAAAAATAATTTGAACCATGTTTATTTTTAAGAACTTTCACCCTCCCAAAAATAATGTTTAAAAGAAAGCAACTTTAACCATGAATACAAAATAAATAATTGCTGTTGCTTTCCTTGCAGATAAATCACTTTTACTCTGAATTTTTTTTTAAAAAAAGATCAAAAGTAATATTAATCATGCTGGCCAGGGAGCAAAAGGACATTCCCAGACATTAACTGCCTTCCAAATATGAAAAACATATTAAATATCTCTCTAAAACAAGATGTTTTCCTCATGTTTCCTTTGGGGGAAAGCTGCTGGGCACATTCCTGCCTGGGCTAGGCTGGGGGGGCACCTGTGGAGTGCCACCCTTCAGCACATCTGCCCCACACGCCTGGCATCCAGCAGGCTCTGGTCCTGGGATGGAGATGCTCTGGTAGCACCAGGCCACCTCACCTTTGCACAGCAGTTCTGCGCTGGGAGTCGTCCTGGTTGTGCAAACTGATTTTTGCCAAACTTTTGCAAGAAAGCACGCACATGGAAACTCCCCCCATCTGGCTGCTACCACTGCACACATGGATCAAACAGCACAGATTTTGCATTTACTTAATCGTGGTCTATGATTTCTGTTGCCATGGGATCAGAGGCACGGAGGAGATAAACCTGCTTGGGCAGTGTAAGGAAATACAATTAGGGTCAGTCCCATAAAAGACCCAGGAAAGCTGGTTTTCCCTCAGCCCAGGCTGGCCCAGAATCCCAGCACACCCTCAGTAACTCAGAGTCAGCAGGAAGGTGCCAACTGGGCCCACAGTTCCAGTAGCCACCCTTAAGCCCACAGGGTGGGTTTATTAGGACAAAAGAAGGGGGACAATACATTGCTCACGGAGTGAAGGCCATTAAGAGCACTACTCCAGAGGGGTTTGATCCTTCCCCTTCCCACCCCCAAAGACTTTTTAATGCTTTAAAGGCACATCAAAAAAATACAGATGCTTTCTTCCCTTAATGGGAACTGGAGAACTGCGTGGGCAGTGCGGGCCCCTCTGCCCCATGCCGGGACACAGCCGGTCACAGGGGCCGCCCATGGGCGATGCCACTGGCTGCCAGGCCAGCACACCCAGTGCCACTGCCATCCCATACCACAGTGCCCAGTTTCTGGAACATCCCCCTGCCCTGATCCTTGGAGCCAACACGTGTTCGACCACACAGCTCCTGCCAGGTTCCCACCGCCACACCACACCTCCACAGAGAGGCTGCTCATGGTTCCTGCTCTGCCTAAAAGGAGATGGATGAGTTTGGTGTCCCAGCAATAAAGGCTTCTCAGCACCATCAGTAACTCCTCTGCCTCTTCATTTCCCTGCTCCCCCCAGCAGCAGGAGGGACACGCAGATGGGAAAGCTGCGGAGCAACAGCCAAATCTCCTGTTGGATTTGCTGCCTGTATTTCTTTGGTACTGACGTCCCCCTAATTACTTTGAAAGTCTGTGAATTCTGGTCGCAGAATAAGGGGTTTCTGTCAAAGCAATTTTCCAGAAAAAGCTGTTTCTCTGGAATAAGTTTCTCATCTGCTAATCCACCAGTGCCGCAGTCGCTGGCCGGCCCAAAACAAAGGAATAAGGTTTTCCTCCCAGATACCCTGAGGAAGAATTTTATTAGCAGCATACATATATGATTAGAATAACAGAAAGAAGAGTTTATTTGTGAAAGAATTGACATCAAACCAATACCCAAGTCCTCTGAGGACAGGGTAGATGCCTTTGAGCAAGAAGCTTAAAAAAACCTACCAAAAAGCACACAGGTCCCTCACTTTTTCCATCAAGTTCCTTCTCTGTGTCTCACCAGCATCCTTTTCTTTTAAAGCAATAGTATTTGAACTTGTACCAGCTCCCAAAAATTAGGATTTTACACGTTTATCATCCCTCCTAAGAAAAAATTCCCATCTAGCTAAGCGGGAAACAGCACACAACACAAAGTGATAAAACTTGGTGGAAAGTTCATAACTACGAATCTTTAAAATGTTTCACATGAAAGAGCTGATAGTGCAAAAGCAAATGGAGAGAGCGAGCATCCCGGGATTTGTAAATTAAAGCTGTTGAGTACCTGACATCCAACGTTACAGGTCCTGTTACAGCAGGAACTGGCTGGCCCTGACTTACCTGCCCTCCCAGCAGGGCTCTGCTGACACCGTGCCACGCTGCAAAGGTGGGCGCAGAGGCTGCTGCAGCTGAGGGGTCTCACGGCATCGGGGCTGGCAGCGAGGCTCCCTCTGCACCCCTCGTGTGCTGGCCGGTCCTGATGGCACCAGTGGAGTTTGGGAGGTGTGTGGGATCACAGCAGGACAACCTGACAACGCCTGTCCTTGGCTGTGGTGAGAGCACAGTCCTGAGGGGACCAGCCCAGTGCCCAGGCTGCTGGAATGTGTGCCCTTGGCTGAATTGTAGCACCAAAAAAGGAGCCTACAGAAATTATTGTTTTCTGATTCACTCTTAGATTAATACTCAGAGATATACAGTCTCGAGTTATTTCCCAAACATTAGGAGTAGAAAAAACAAATATTTAATAAATTGATTAAACTTCTGTTGGGCAAAAGTACTTCAGCATACCCTGAGCTGTGGGTGTGTCTGTGTCACCCCCAACACTGCCAGCAGACCTTATGCAGAATTGCTACAGTAAAAATTTTTTTTAAAAAGAGAAAATATAAATACATGAGGCTTCTCCTCAACCTGATTTCCTTTCCTAGGAAGGAGACAGTTATCCCTGCTCCAGCAGGACGGAGATAAGCACACTCAGAATGCCCACAGGCTACAATTTTTCATTTTCCTCTTGGCCGATCTACAACTAAGCTGCCAAAATAAACAAACTTCGCCTTCCAGTCAGGCTCAAAATGAACCAAACTGAATTTTTATGTCATAAAAGGAAGCAAAAAAATAAGCAGTAACAGTTAAAATGCTTAAAATATCAACACTTTTTTCCAGAAGGGAAAATAAACTTATGAAGACAAGCTATTAAGCACTGATTTCAGGCACTAATTACGCAGTCCCCAACACATCCATTGCACTATCTCAGTCACAGTTGCCTTCCTAAAGTCAATGAAGTGAGAAAGTTTGGCCTCATGACATCAGGGACCAAACCCAGACTTTTTAGGTCAGAAGAGGACCAGACCAAGCACATATTTTGACAGCTACCTCATCTAATTTGTTCTTTGCACAGCAACAGCTTCATCAAACGACAAGGTTTTTTGAGTGGCATTTTTGTGGCCCAGTGAAAGCTCTGAAAAGAACCTGGAGAGGAATCCAAAGTCTCCTCACTGCCTCAGAGCAGCAGGGATGCCCACAGGGTCACCTGAGCAGCTGAGAGCCACTCAAAGAGCTGGTATTGATATTTTCTGGAGACACTGAAATTTCTCCAGAGGATCCAGACTACTTTCAATTTCAGACCTAATATGAACTTTAAATGATTAAATGTTTCATTGAGTACTGAAGACCCGAAGGATGAACTTTTCTAAAATGCTAGAAACACAATAAGCACTATGAAGACGTAGACCCAGAGATGACCTCACTGCCCTGCCATGGTGCCATCAGTGCCTTTCCCAGGGTTCTGGCCCAGCTCTGCCTCTGGCAGGCCAGGAACCACAAGAAGAGCTCAGCCCAGCCTGTGCAGGCTCCCCCACACTGCAGCTCACACGTCCTGGCAGCTCGAGAGGTCTCCCTGAGCTGCTGCATCATGCACTGCCTCCTGGAAGAGATTTCTCCAACCACCTGGCATTCAAAACTGTTCCTTTTAATTACCTCATGCAAATTACTTGCTCTCCAGAGCTGGGAGGTGCAGTCCCCAGGAGGTAACTCCCATGCTGGCCACTCCAACAGGACTGTGTACCTGTGGAGTGTGACCTGTGTACCTGTGGAGCTCCAGTGGTTTTGGCCACGGGCTGGGGGGAGAGAGAGATTGCTCCAGCACCCCTCTCACCAGTCACTTTATCTTGGAGCAGCCCAGAACTATTTTAACTTACCAACACCCTAAGGCACCAGGGAAGTTGTACACAAGCAGGAAATTCTCTGGCAGCAGATTATTTCATAGGACATCAAGGAAAAGGAACCCAAGGAGCAACCAAGATCTCAGAGAGCCACTCAGAGGCTTCCTGCTCCCCGCTCCTGTGCTGACTGTTCCCAGGCTTCACTGACCTGCCGGGCTGAGGTACAAGCACACCAATCCACCATGATGCTTCATAAAACAGTGCAAAAATACCTATTTTAAAGAAAAGCCTGTTTTGTGAGTCACATAGACAAAAGTACAAACCCTAAGTACCTGCTGTGCCAAGCAAAATATATAAAGCACAATCAGAAAAACCCACTGGAAAAACGTGAGTGCCACACAAAACAGTCTGGAAGAGTAACTTAAAATGACTGACGGGCTGCTTGTCACTTTTGTATGTATTCTCACCCTTCTTCCACTCACTACACTAATTTCTCTTTTTTAAAAAAATATTCCCCTTATACAATGGGTCTGATCCTTTCAGGGTATAACACAACATTAATAACCGTGGTAGACAAACATCCAGACCAAAACAGAGCATGTCATCTATCACACTTGGTTCTTCACGAAGTACAAGCTTTACCTGGAGTTTGTGTGGCCAGCAAGACTGAATTATGAAATTAATTCACATTTTGTAAGTGTTTTCCTTGTTATTCTAATTGAAAAAAAAAAAAAAAGAGGAATTATTTCCACAACTGCAGATCCAGATCAACAACATGCCAGGCGGTTGGAGAGCACCAGCCTGAGGCAGCAGCCCCACGCATGCAGCAAGTGGAAGCACGGCAAGCCTCTCTTCTTTTTAAAAACACAGTAGAACAACCCAGCTGCAAACGGGTGGGAAGACATGCCAAGTGAGAGGCATCACACACCTGGAGCATATGGCTGTGGCGTGAGTGGGGTCAGGCACTGGCACACAGTTCTCTTGTCTGGCCCCAGCGGGAACACGGTTGCTGCACTCCCCCGAGACCAAGGCAAGGTTGGTTTTACTGGGGACAGGCTCACCCAGACATCCAGCTCAAGGTTCCAGCGATGACAGGGCTGATGGCTGAGAAGTTACTCCCCAGAGGCATGGACCCTCCGTCCCTGCACATGTCCAGAGCAAGGTCGATCACAGGCATTGATCCACAACACGTTCCTGAGCTCCGTGGGGGACCGTGGCCACAGCTGGTGGCTCCTCAAACAGGGGTGCCGAAAGCTTTGAGTCACACAGTCGGGATAATATTCTATTTAATCTCGTGGACAGTCCAACTGACCCCTGCTCCTGACATTGCCATAATTAGAAGCGTTTGACATTACACTTTAACAACATTCTTCTTAGTTGGCATTTTTGTGAGCAATTAATAACCTCGACTAAAAATAAAATTTATGTATATATACACCATGCTATGAAACCCACAATATTTTAAGATAGTGTTTCATCTGAATACTTTCTTGAGGTCATGTGGAGCATCTATCTCTTTATATGGATAACTAGAAGCAAAGAAGAATCTGTCGTGATAACATGCAAATAAGTACGGTGCATTCATACGAGACCAAACACTAGAGTAATAAAAAGGAAGGAAAACTACACAGCAGGACAGATATTTCCAGCATTAATGTAGCATTTTCACCTGCTGTGCAGACACAAATTCTGTGTACATGAATTAACACTTGTTCTTATTTGTTTTCTCACCTTCTTTATAGACTAGAAGCCCTATGTGCGTCTTTACTTTCAACTAATATTAAGAAGCATCCATTGCTGCAAAGATTATTTCCACTTATTCATGTGAAAAATGGGGTTGTTGTGTACACTGCCTGAGGGAAAAAAAATTTAAAGAGTTATGCCAAAAACTAAGAAGAAATGTCTGTTAGACTCTCATCATTTTATCACCAAAATACCTTTAACAAAATGACTCTTACATCCAAGGAATGGTCACCCTATTGCCAATAATAAGGGCTAAATCAATTTAATCACAGAGCTTCTGTGCTTGCTGGTTGAGCAAAGCTCAGCAGGAGCTCCTGGGCTTCATGGAGGTAGAGACTGTCCTCTGATTTCTTATCTTAATGTTTAACATTAACATTCTTTTAATATTAACAGGAGCCCGAAAACAGCCCTGCATGTGCAACTGGATCATGTGCTTATTTCCATCAGCATTCCTCTCGCAACCAGTTCCTTGTAGATCAGATTTCTAAAATAATTAATATTTTCATGGAGCCAGCTATGTTTTAACGTCAGAGACACGCAAGGAGATGGCTCTGAGAAAAAAAAAAAAAGTTATTACCTAAACAGGTAATTTTTACTGAATTCCTGAGGGGCTCCAGCAGATGGAATTCCCTCAGCTGGGCTGTACATTTGCTATCAGAACGTACATGCATCGTACCTCACTCAGCTTGGCTCATAAAATCCGAGTGTGCTACGTCTCTGGTGATAGAACAGTCCTGATTGCCTTTGTTCTGCTAATTAGCAGGGAACAAACCCTTGGAATAAGTTTTTCCCAGTGAGTGCACTAAGGCACACACAGTGCAGTAATAGCACCACAAGAAACTTGTGTAACAGAGAATTCTGGCTTCCTGCTTTCTTAAGCCTGACACAAAGCTGGAATAATTAGGGTGATAAAGTTGAAGCAGCCTGAGTAAATTCAGCTAAATCTGGTATCACCACAGTTGGGACACTTATTTGCATGTTTAAATTACTCAAGTGACTAATTTTATAATTTCCTTTTCAATTGCTGAATGCCTTACGTCTCAAACGAGTCCCCTGAGAGGCAGAGGCACAGCGCACGGTGTGTTAAACTTACAAACTTGTTATACTGCACCAGATTAGCATAATATTGCATACGTTATTCCTTATTTAATAAAAATTTAATTGTGCATATAATTTGATAATTCAATACCAGTAATTTGTTATACAAATCTAGAATGCACTCATTTGGTTTCTTCCTTGGAAAAAAGTTACCTAGTTCTCTCTGACTAAAAAGTTCTCTCTGACTAAACAGAACTCACTAGAACTCCCAATTTTGCCATATTTTACCTGCAGCCTTCCTAAAGAGAACAGAACTCACATCCAGGGAAATCAAAGCCTTTCACTGGCACTCAGAAGTCCTTAAATCCAGCCCCCTGGGCTTTATGTGGAAGATGCAGAACCCTGAGGCTGCACCTCTTTGTTAATGATGTTCTGATGATACTCCTTGGGCACTTCTTCCATGCAAAGCTGGGGAATGACTGAAGGCAGGAATGTGACCAGAACAAACAGCATTCTGTGGCCACTGGAGGCCAAGTTCTCCACACACTCTGATGGCATGTGAGGATTTCGATCACAGACTGCAAACAGCCACTGAAAACATCTTGAAAAGCATTCGGAAAATCCCGTAGTTACATCATTCCCAATTACCATCCCTGGCAAACCAGCCTCTCCACTGGTTTGTTGACATGCAATTTGGTTTTCCAAGTCCTGGGGGGAAACGGTGGTCTTGGGAACCTCCTAATGAAACCAAAACTCACTCAACAGGATCACAGGAATGACAAATTCATTCTCTTCTGTAGAAATTGGCAGAAAATATTTGTCTCATGTGTTCTACTGTTTTTTCTTCCCTGATTTCTAGCTTGGCTTTCTGGAGCTCATCGAAAGCTTCTGACACAAAAAGGACAACTGGCAGCAGCTCTCCAACCCCCAGGGCAGCCCTGGGGCAATTGTCTCCCTGATGTAAAACCAGCAAAGAATGATTTCCATTAAAAACCACCAAACTCAACACCCAGAACACAATCAGCCCAATCAGCTTACCAGTTAAAAAGTAATTTGAGAGTTTACCAGTGATTACACCCCAAGGAATCACCCCCCAAACTGTATACACAAAGCTCAGGGGCACCTCCTTATAGATCCTGAATATCCCGTTCCACTGCACCACTGGTTCCAGCACTACGAAAACTCATGTGGGACAGCTTTAGTACCCAGGAGTTCAGGTGCCCTCCAGAACGTGAAAATATGGGAACGTGGGAGCATCCAAGAGCCTGCTCAGTGGAATTTCACAGTCAGGGAACCTTGCTGGGACAGCCTGGACAAAATTCACAGCTATTTTAAACCCATCATCTACCACGCTCAACCCATGACCTTCCATCACAACATTAAAAAGTCACTGTCCCCTGTTCATGACAAAGGGAGCTTTGCAGACACGACTTTCCCAATACTTGGCTGCAGTCTAAGAATGGAAAAGAGAGAAGGTCTGGTAGAAACACACCTAAGGAGATTTTAGTCAGGGAAGAGAGGACCTCCTGCTCCACACACACAAGCCATTAAGAATTATTCAACCAAAGCATATGGAGCTGCATGTACAGAACGTGTTCCTTCTCCCTTCCAGCAGCCCTGATAAAGGAGCCTGGCTCCGGGCTGGATGTGTTTCCTTCTGCTTCAGGACTCAACTCTGCCTTTCTTTTTCCTACTGCCTTTTTGAAATTCCATGGAAATCCATTGTTGTTAAACAGCAGTAAGTGTTACTCTCCCAGCAGTGTACACTAACAATAACTCAGCCCTGTGTCAGGGGAGGCTGGGAGTTCCTAGCTGAATTTATTTGAAATATAAAGTTTGTTCTTTTTCTCCAAGATCTTTCCTTAAGCCAGCATGGAACTCTTGTAAAAGAAAAGTGCCTCTAAGTACCAACTACCCAAGGAACAGCCTTTTTATTTTATTTTTTTATTCCTTGCTCACCATGACAACATAATAAATGAGCCCTGAGAGACTTGCAGTGCTTAACTATTTAAAATTGTGTATTTTATCTTTCACTGTAGGCTTCCAGACATAACATCCATGATCTATTTTTCAAACCCTCTTCAGTGTCTCTGAGTGAAATGCGCCAAATTTCACCTGCAATACACAATGATCAGAAGGACACCTTGAGCAGGGACTCTGCTAACACTTTACGGAACTAGTCTTACAGTATTTTTGTGATCTATTAATAATTACTCGCTCCGGTAAAAGAAAGGCAACAAGGCAACAGTTTCACCATCTGCTTTTTCCATTTTTGTTTGGAGTTCTGCTAGATGGCTCTGTATTCTTTCATACATGACTAATAGGAAAGATACAAGACTAATAGGAAACACAACTGCAACTTCACTTAGGGTTGGTTTCAGTTAACAGATGGGCTTTAAACTATCCAACATAAAAGCATTCATTTCAGAAAAACTGACCCCAAAACTGCTTCATAAAATGAAGTATTTCCATTTTTTTTTTCCCCTCAAAGCTTTAGGATCTTTCATGACACTACAGTATAAGAGGCCCCTGGGTTAAAAAAAAAAATAGCACACACGCACTTACAATTTCTGACCTTAAATATCGGAGACTAAAGGTTTTGCAATAAAAGTATCAGCAGTAACATACACGGCTCTACAGAAAGCCTCCAAGACCACAGCTTTCCTTGCTAAATTTCAAGAGCCAACAGAAAATTACAGCAAAGAGATCTCCAAAGTCCCTTTTTTTGGTCAAGTGAAGCTCTAGGTTTCCACCAGCCACAGAGCAGCTGTGGTGGGACCTGGGGCTGTTGCAGCAGTGCTTCCCTGTGGATAAGTAACTCCTAGGAGGCAGCCGCGGATGGACACTGTCGGAACCCCTCAGTCACACGGGCTGGGGGCAACAGCACGAGTCCTGCTTCCAAACTCCTGCAGGTAGAGCACAGCAAGCGGAAAACTGCTCGTCCCACACAGACCCCGGGACAGCTGTAAATACCCAAGACCAACAAATAGGTTTGTCAAGAGCCCTGGATGTGCCCTAGGCCAGGCTGGAGAGGGTTTGGAGCAACCTGCTCTAGCGGAGGTGTCCCTGCCCAGCGTGGTGGCAACTTCAATCGGAACGCGGCGGAGCTTTCCCGGCCTCCCGCTTCCGCAGGCTCTGGCTCCAGCCCAGCCCACACCGCAGCACTGGCAGCAGCTTCACGCAGGTTTACATCTACATTCAAACACGTTCAAAATGATACTACAAAGTGATTTTTGCAACTCGGTTCTCCTGCTTCGGTCCCAAAGGTGCTGGTGCAACCCCCCGGGCCGCCGGGAGGGACGGGGCTCCCCAGAACTCCCAGGCACAGCCCAGAGGTGGCGGAGTTTTCGTGTGGAGAAACCAGAATTCCCTTTTTTATAGCCACTGAACAGTCAGATTCTGAGCCCGTCGGTGACGGGCAAAGACACCGATCCTCCCCATGAGCTCCTGTCCCCTGGGGGCTGGGCAGTGCCCACACAAACAGCAGCATTTCCCTCTGGACGAGAAGCCCAACTCTCCACCCCACTGCTGTTAAGGAGCGGCATCCCAGAAATCACCCAAGCACAAGTTTAGAAACAGAGGAAGCCAAGTGAAGCTTCTCAAATCGCACAGTACCCCATGAAAATGGCTTTTCATTTTGAATTTTTTTATTACTTCCTCACCAGAATTCTCTGAGCTTCGCAGAGAGCTATAGAATCATTCAAAAAATAATAAAAAAAGAACACCACACCAAACAAAACTCCCCAAGCCCTGTAGTTAAAAAAAATTGCTGTTAAAATTTCATACAAGAATTAACAATGGAGAAAAGTTACCGAATAAGACAAAGTAGAAAGTAAGTTCCTGTGTTTCCAACAGTGGTTTTGCCAGATGCATCATCACATCTGCATGTGAGCAATTTTTCATTATTTATAAATGGGTTACAGGAACACGGCCAAGCTACAAACCAAGGAGTCCAACACACATTTAAAAAAAAAAAATACAGGGAATGTGTCTTGGTTATAGAACAAAAGAATTCATTTTATCACTTGGCTTTAGCACTGGAGAAAATGGCTCCTGGTGCGCTGAACCCCGTGATGAATGTGCCCCCTCCAGATCTTTATTGCCCCTGTAAATCACCGCACTGACAGCACTTAATAAGAAAGCTTTGGAGTGGGTTTGAAGTTTTGCTTTGTACAAATAAAATCTCATATTAAAGAATTTGCTAGTCCTCAAGGTGTGGAAAAATAAGTATCACTAGAACCTGTTGTGCTTGCTTTTTTTAACTGTTTGTTTCCACTATTTTAAAAATAATTTTGTAGCAAAGGGACCAGAATAACATAAGGAAAATTATCTGTATTAAAATAAATAATCAGAATCAGGACTTAGTTATTAAAACGCCGTATTTCTGATGTTTCTATACCCTGTCATGTCTGGACAGGGCAACAAAATCAGAGGAATAGAATATAAAACATTAAATATCTTCCATGGTGTGATATGACATGTTGACAATACTCCTGCTTTTTAACTAAAGAAAGTGAGGATTCGATGTCCACAGTTATTGGTCAAGATTATACTCTTTGAGAGAGGGCAGGATTATCTGAGTCACCTGCTACCCCCCAGGTGGGAACAAAAGGGTTTAAATCCCTTGGCAGCAACTGTAACAATATTCACAGATGTGGTCAGTAACGACTTCTACATATATATATATATATACACATATATATATCTATCTCTATAATTTTATATGTGTATACACACACAGCTTTGGTCAAGCACCCTACAGGGAAACAGAGAAATAAATTACTACTACAACACAAATATTTAAAGTTCACAACAGAAAGTGAATAGGCTCGTTTATAATTACAGATTTAATTGTTTGCTTTAGAGATGACATTCTACAATAGATATTTGAGGGGGGAAATGGCTGTTTGGAAGTGTTCAGAAGCAAAGTGCAGCTTGGCTCAGGCCATCACATACTGATAGAGAGTGTCAGCACATCACTGAGCTACACTTTAACCAAAATAAATCACAAGTCATGTGGTGGTGGCTTTCTGTTCTGCTTCCATGGCTTGCACTCTCCTTGCTCAATTCCAAGCAGCATCATTCCTTCTAAACCAGTTCATGGCACACCCTGGCCAAGGAAATCTTAACAGGAAACTACAGTTATTTGGACAAAGCTAAATGCATTTATAGGGAAATAAATGTATTTCCTGTTCAAACTGGGAGCACAAAGGTATTATGTGACAGACTATCAACAGGCCTGGAGGAAGTCCAGCTTCTCCTGACAGATTCAACACATTTGAGAAGGTACCCCAAGGAAAATACAGGCTAGTGGGCACGGTCTGTAAGTGTAGGAAAAACAAAGCAAGGTTTTTCCCTAGAAACAAACCCAACTAGTATTAAAGGAGCACGTTAGTAAGAGCCCTTTAGGATTAGGATCCAAAGTATCAGGTATCAATGTTTCCCAGCTGCATGGATCTTTCCATGGATCTTTTTCTACCTCTCATCACTGGAAAGAACATCTGCAAAGGTATGACCCTGTGCCACCAGAAAGAGTAACCTGGCACTTGGGGTGAGTGCACAACCCCAAACCAAGCAAAAGGAAGAGAATCGGGGCAAAAGGAGGAGAATCAGGGCACACGTGGATTTGGAAGGAAGTTCCAGGTGCATCATGTTCACCCCCGGGGCCTCCCTGAGCTGGACAGCAGAGCCACCTCCCCTTCCATGAACATTCCCCTGCCGCCCACTCCTCCTGCAGCTCACCGAAGCAACAGCTAGAGCCTCTTTAACATTTATAATCATCCCTTTGATTTTTAAACTACTTTATGATGGTTTAGTCTTATTTTCCAAACCAGGAACCATTCTTATATGCCTGAGAACTTCTGTATGTAACTTTTGGGGGTTGTGTGGCGGTCGGGTTCGGTTTTCTTCAACAAAAGAAAAGCCCAACAGATACTGCAGGAATCACTCGTTCCATTTAAAGAGCGGATCCCAGGTCCCCTCCTCCTTCCATCCCCACTCCAGGTGAGGCGCCGGTGCTCGGGGACAGTCCCAGCTCAGCGCTCCGGAGCAGAATCGCCTCTCAGTGCGGATGTTTGCCACTCCACAGCTCAACCACCTCATTAGCTGCTTTTTATTGAGCGCCAACACTCGTTACTTACTTCTCAACTCTCTGATTAAGCACCGCACTGCCGGGATCCCCAGCCTGCATCTGCCAGCTGATTAGCTCAGTAATTCTGACAATCTCAAACCCAGAGAGCTGGGAAGGGAAGGAACTGCGATCCCTGGGAGCTGTCTCAATTTACCCCTTTGTGAACAACATCGATACCCCAAACTCCCAGCAACACCGTCCGGAGAATCCGACTTCAAACGCGCCAAGTTCGAGAGTAATTTCAATAAAAACCCACAGCAGGTCATTAAAATGCCCCTTAATTGTGTCTGCATGGCACTGCGTGCTGCTCCCACCCCGGCTGGCAGCCTCTGGAGGTTTTAAGGCTGCTCTGGGAGCTGGAGGAGCCCGGCAGCCCCGCCGAGGCTCTGTCACAGCCGGGGACAGTGGCAGAGGCCAGCACAGCCCCCTGGCCCTCTGCCCCCCGTCCATCTCCTCGCTGTCCCCCGTCACCGCCTGACATGATTTAACAACTGTAATTCCTTATTTAACGATGTCAAAGGTTTTTAGGAAATTGACTGTATTTCACCAACGATATATTTCTTCTCGATGACAGAGTGGTTAAAATGATTTTTAAACCAGGACAGCAAAATAAAGCAGTAATAAAATCAATAAAAGGTGCTTAAAACATTCCTTCTATTAGGTAATGGCATTTAAAATATCCGTAGCTTGTAATGGCACTTAGGATATGCCCGAAAATCAATGAGCTAAATTACTTATTGAACTAGTTAATTTGAACATTGAGTTTTATATGTATATTGATAAAACAAGCGACAAGAACTCCGGGTGCTTTCGAATTCCACGGTCAGATATCTCCCTCTGCCGGGAAAAAACCTCTGAAAACTCCACCAGAGACTCCTTCCATTCTTTCCCCCCCTTTTTTTTTTTTTTTTTTAAAGCAGTAACACTGAAGGATGTCACAACTGAAAACTCCACGAGAGGTGTCAGACTCTGCAGGGTTTGTAAATTATTGTTGGTTTTGCCAAAGTCTTTGAAGTTTTATGATGCTGAATAGCAACACAAAACCTTCAGTTGCACCCAAAATACCATTTGGTATTTTGAAATAGCAAAATAGTACCACTATATATAGAAATATACATGGGAAAAGTGTAGATAATAAGGGGATATCATAGTGCTTTAAAAACTGTGAGATCACCCTCAACAACTTTTATATTTTTCGTGTTAGTAACTCATCCACGGGGATTCTGAAGTAGCAGCCAGTAATTTTTTTTTTTTTCTAGAAATAAAGTGTGAAAGACAAGTTCTGTGTCAGCTTCTGCTCCTGAGGTGCAAAAACCCTTCTCCGAAGTCTCACCTGAGCCCGCTTCTCCTTCACACGGTTGCAAACACCTCTACAGAATCTGAAGGGCATTTATCTGACACGGTCCCTGGGAGGAAACCAAACACTAATAAAGATTTCTACCTATTTTCGTGGACTTTTATCGCTGCGGTAGCGGGATCCCTGCCGGCTCTGGGGCGAGGGGCACGAGGGCGGCGGCACTTTCCCGGCTCGGGCGGCGGGGACGGCCCCAGGGCACCGGGAAGGGAAGGATTAAACCCGGGGTGGGCACTTCCACTCCATCCCAAGGCTCCCCTGAGCTCTCAGCCCCACACGGGATGGCGGGGCCGGGGTTGCGGCCGGAGGGATTCCTCACTCTCCGAGAGGTCACGGAGATCCCTGACCCTGGGAACGCCATCCTCACCCTCCATGGGAGAGGCCGCGGGGCCGGGACGCCCCTGAACCACCGTCCCGGCAGGGCTGGGGCCACTGAGAGCAGGGAAGGGGGAAAATGAGGGGAAAAGATGGGGGAAAGAGGAGAAAAAAAGGGGAGGGAAAAAGAGGGGTTAATAAAAGTGCAAGGGGGAGAAAAAGAGGAGGGAGGGCTAAAAAAGAGAGTAAAGGGGTGATAAAGAGAGGAAAGGGGAGGGAAAGGGGGAAAAGGGGAGGAAAACAGAGGAAAAGCGAGAAAAGACAGGAAAAAGAAGTGGAAAGGAAGGGGGGGAAGGGGAGAGCCCCGCAGCTGAGGGCAGACCCCTCCTCGCCCTTTCCCCACCTCGGGGCGGAGCAATGCCGCGCCGCAAGATGGCGGCGGTGCCCTCCCAACATGGCGGCCGCACCTTCCCAACATGGCGGTGTTACCCTCTCAAGATGGCAACCGCACCTTCCCAAGATGGCGGCGTTACCTTCTCAAGATGGCGACCGCACCTTCCCAAGATGGCGGCGGTTCCCCCGGGCCGGCGGCCGGCCCCGCCCCGCGCGGTGCACGCCGGTCGCTCGGGGCGGGCT